>JAMPIV010005943.1:0-435000 GCA_024509875.1 Oreohelix idahoensis
TTTTGTAATTGGCATAACTAAAGCAGACTGGCCAATCGACTGCCAGACGCAGAGGTTGTTTGGAATTATTTTTGTTTTTCAAAAACTACATTTGAATTCTGGTAGTCGCAAGCTTTCGATTGGCCAGTGCTAATAAATATTAGCAAAAGGCTTTCACTATTCATTGCCAGTTGAACAAAACTTTTCATTCAAATACGCTGAGATCAGCTGTGTTAATTTTAAAATTAAATAAAGAAGTATTCACAGTCTGGACAGTGCAGAAGAAACTGAGGCCACTTCTTTGCAAGTCAGCGTCATTTGTTTATATTTCTTGAAATTTGTGGTAAGAATGCTTTATGAATTAATATGTTTAATCCCACTGCCAAAGTTAGATACTGCTATTGGGAAAAGTGAAGGACGTGCCGGGAGCAGACATTGTTGAGTCCTCACATTGAACTGTATCTAACTGATGTATGTTGTCATGATTGTGTTTTAATAATTATTGCATTAGAATATGTTAGTAAGCCTCTGTGTTCCATGAACACTGTTTAACATGCCTGAAGCATTTATTTTTAAAAAAGAAAAGAAGAGAAAATCATACCAAAGGAAATGTGGTTACTCCACATTACTTTATTGAGGAAAACTATGTAAACGTACAGTGGCGTATCTGCCATAGGGACCTGAGGTGTGGTCACAGCAAGGTGTGAGTCATGTAAAATTAGGGGCGAGTGCACCTGTAATGCACGCGAGGCTGACCCCATATCACCGTAGGAAAATAATAAATATAATAAGTGATCAGATATAAAAGGCCAGGGTGTCCTTTTGTTGCAGAGGTTTTATTTCCTGTTGCCAGCCGGTAACAGGAAACCTGCTGAGTGAGAATAAAGCCATCAAGTCTCCGACCATTCGTTTATGCTGTCAAAAGATAACGGGAGGAGCTTGGGCATTTTGAGAGATCGAGATTTTCTGCAACTTCATACTGTATTATCATTCTACAAGGAATCCCAGGTGATGTGTTAAGCATCTGGGTATATCTGACACTTTCGTTTAATAAACACTGGTATTTCAAATCATACTCAGGAAGTTTATGGGGTGTGATGAAACTACAGCCCCTCATACACAGTGACTCTCCCTCTTACATGAATAAAGTGTAAGCTGTGAACATTCCAACAGGAAAGATATATAGTGACTTTATAGTTATTGGGCAAATTGTCCACACATTTTTAGTTGATCTTTTCTGTAAACTATCTTGTCCTCATTTTCAAAGACCTGTCCAAAAGATATGGCTGGACAGGCAGATTAAATTGTACAGAAAAAATTTTCATTTTAAAGAAAAACTTAACCACTGGTTTTATTCACTTCCTCATAGAAAATTAAAGTGTTTTTGTGTTGTGTATCATCATTTCATTTCTCCCCTAGACACTAGGTACATCATACACCAGACACTAGAGCCAAAATAGTGACCGTGTGAGATCTAGGGAGGTAGCGTTAGGTTCCCTGCAAATATTTCATCATCATCTTTTAGAGTCAGGGGCCTACATGTGCTTGACCTCACACGGTTATTGCAGACACCGATTTCATTCTTTTAGGATACCATCATAACCTCCCCAGCAAATCAAACTTTGCTACAAAAGGAACAATGTATTTATGAGTATCGGCAAGGTTGTAGAAATAGTAACAGTATGTGGAAAGGATATATAAGAATACACGAAATTGATTTGTACTACTTGGTACCTACCAGTAAATTCAGTGGAGCATGTTATAATTCATGATAGATATATGTGCGTAATAAAAGAAAGTCGTTTGAACCAATATTGTTGAAGAATCTATACAAGAGTTTAGATTCATCATTTGAATTAATCACATTAAATTGAAAGTTCTACACAGTAACGGATACGAATACATATTCAAAATGCAAACGATTATATTGGAATGGCTAGGCCAGATTTAAACAAGAAAGTTGGAAATAAACACTCAAACAGTAAAAAGTAATATTTATTTATTGAGAAAACATTTGACCACAAAGAAAAAGTGAAGTAACCCTAGACATTAATAGAGAAGGATAAATCTGGTTCTTAACAATATTCTTTATTTGACATGTCCATGTTTGTTGAAGTTTTTGTGGTAACAAGTTTTTTATGGGATGGGGTAACCAGCCCCATGCCCAACCCTCCTTAGTCGCTTTTTACGACATGCATGGTAGGGTACAGTGTTACTATTCTTTGCTCCCCTTTCGGGCCCCGGTAACACACAGGTGGACCTAACGATTAGTTACATTTAAGTCCCAAGTGGGGGGAAAATATTGGAGTGGTTGATATGAAATAAAGGTTTTCAAAGTCCCAAGGGAGGGTTATCGCCCTGTCGCCACCCCCTTGGATCCACCATTTTTCCAGGATTGAAACATGTTGTGTCACATGTCATGCTCCAGTCTACCCAGCTGCCAATGTGTACCAGACTTTTCTCGTGAGTTATAGAAGGTAGAGGCAGTGAGGAATAAAACTGGTCACCTCACCTCTTAAAAAAGCTGGACCTAGTAGGCCTATGATGAAGTCTGTCACACTTTACTCCCCTACTATGGTCTATCTTTACCTTTACCTTCATCTGTATGCAGTGGTGTTTATGTAATAAGTTTATTTACAAAAGAAAAGATTTTCAAACTGTATGTAAGCATACTTAGTTCTCATGTCCATCACCAAAGTTATACTAGTTTATACTTACAGACAACATATTACAGCCTTTCTACAGTAAATAAATAATACCACAAAGGCATGTTTCAGGCACTCGTGAGAAATAACGAAGTAGAAGACTAGACAACAGAAGTGACAGACTTACTGGGAATCGAATCCAGGACCTTATTATCAGTTTGTTTGTTTTCTCGATGTTAATGTCCAATCCATATTCGTGACTTATGCTGATTACTTGCTTCACTAGTTCTTGTAAATCCTCTTCACTTTTAGATAACAAAACGGTATCATCTGCATATCTAAGGCTGTTTATTGGCCTTCCACTGATGTTCAGTCCTGGCATTTCCTGTATCTATGTACGACGATATAAAGAAAGCCCTTGGTCCCCAAAAAGTAAGATAGCACCGCTAAAACCATCAGCAGGGAGAAACTAACTGATACGGATAAACAGATGGAGAGGTGGGTCGAGCACTTCTCTGAGCTTTACACTAGAGAAAATACTGTCACGCCTGCAGCCACTGACGATGTCAAATGCCTGCCAACTATGGATGAGCTGGATGCTGAATCAACATTGGAAGAACTCAGCAGGGCCATTGATAGCTTAGCCTCTGGCAAAGCACCTGGCAGCGACGGGATTCCTCTCGATCTAATCAAATTGCAACCTCTGTATGTGGTGCTTTGTCAGTGCTGGGAAGAGGCAACTATCCCTCAAGACATGCGAGATGTCAGATTGTAACATTAATTAAAGGAGGCAGAAGTGATTGCAGTAACTACAAAGGCATCTCTCTTCTTAGCATTGTAGGTAAAGTTTTCGCCTGAGTCATCTTAAGGTGACTACACAAGTTAGCTGAGCGCATATATCCAGAGTCGCAGTGTGAATTCCAAGCTGGTAGATCAACAATAGACATGATCTTTTCTCTCCGCCAGCTTCAGGAAAAATCAAGAGAGCAGAAAAAGCCTTTATATATTGCCTTTAATAAGGCAGTTGACTTGATTAGCAGGGATGGACTCTTCAAAATCCTCATGAAAATAGGCTGTTCCATTAAAAAGGTAAAGGATCCCATTACATGCCCACTGAGACATATTGGGAATATAATATTTTCTTGACCATCGGCACACGAGAGGTGATGTGGTCAGCATCACGTCGGCCACCTTAACCTTCCCAGAATTGCTGTGGTAACCAATTCATGAGGCTGGGTCGACCCCGGAGCCATTTGCGGTCTAAAAAATCCCACCTCAACTGGTATAATGTCTGTGTCACCACCATGCTTCTATATGGACAACCTATGCTAAGCAAGCAAGAAAGAAGGCCCAATACCTTTCATGTATAGTGTCTATATTTCCAGATACTGTCGAAGGGTATGAATGCTAATTGTTCCTGTTGTGCGCTGGTTGTATACACGGCGGATAACTCCTCTCATATGTCCATCTCTGCTGGTATTACATTTGATGCCAAATTCCAGCAATCTTAGCCTTGATGATTCATCGACTGCGGTGTCATTCTGTAACAGGCGATCATTAATTGTCCTCAGTATCTCTCCCTTATCCATATCCGATGCACCTTCTGTGGGATGCAGGATGTCTTCAAGACAATAATATAGAGCATTTCTCGTTAAAATGTAAGAGATATGAACAGATGAGAATACCAATATTAGATTATTTGCAGGCACCAAATTTACCTACAAATATAGAAGAAGTGTTAATAGACAGACCTAGGGAACTGCATAATGTAGTCAAGCAGTATTTAACAAGAACAAAAGTTAATAAATAGTAATTGGGAATGTGAAGGTCTGATGCTGTTCTTACAATGCATATGACTTTTAACAGGTGAAAGACAATTAAATATCTGTTAAAGTCAGTTATATAACTGGAACCACCAGGCCTTTACACCCCTCCCCCTTAATATTATTCTTTTTTGGAGTTTCTGCTTGATTTTGTTCGGTTTTATCTCGTTTTTGTTTGTTTGGTTTTTTTTTTAAAAAACATATAAGCATAATTGGTAATTGTGATTTGCCCTATTTACAATGATTTGACAACTGTGATGCCATGTTCCCATATCGGAAGTTGTTCATATTATTTGGAATTGAAAACAATATATATCCTAATTATAACCCATCAGAGGTTGAACGGGATAATTTTCATCATTAATATTTAAAAAAAAACCTTCTATGGATGCTCATGAAGTTGGTCTATCATCTATTTCATTGCTGCGTAGCCCTGCATGACCAGGACAGTAGATCCACACCAGTTATCAATTTTCGTATTGTTATTATTGAACAGAATCGACATCATTGCACTCCGGGCAAACCCATAGGTGCTCAGTCTCCCTCAATATATGTTGAAGAGTGTGAATGCTACCTGTTCCTGTAGCCAGCCTTACGTTTGATGCCAAATTCCAAGTCTTAACCTTGATGATTCATTTATTGCAGTGTCATTCTCTAACAGGCGATCATTAATTGTTCTCAATATCTCTCCCTTATCCATATCCAGTGTCCCCACCGTGGGTGCTCTTGTTGCTGTTCTGTCAGCTCTCTCATTACCACGTACCCCTGCATAACCAGGACAGTAGATCCACACCAGCTCTTGTAGACTCGAAGCTTCTATGAATGTTTTCCATTCATGCCGCAGCCAAACATTTTGAACCTTCCGAAGCATGGACTGGGAGTCTGACACAATAACTGCCTTTGTTTATGAAGTTTTAGTTATCCACCTTAAGGCTGCAGTAACAGCCTCGACCTCCATTCTCATGCTGGAAGTTGTTATTTTGTAAGTCCCGCTATGTTTGGCGACGGTTCTGCCCTATACCCTAGCAGAGAAGCCCCAACCTGATTTCTCACCACGGATCACAGACCCATCTGTATACACAATGGCATCATTATCCCCGGCATGATCATGTATCAGTTGATTAATTTCTAGTTCTGCTTGTCCATTGCCCCAAGTTCTACACTCTCTGCTAAGGCTGATGATGACTTGCTGATAGTTAATCCAACTTAATCAAACTTTCGTAATTACCTATTATCGTAAATGTAGGAAATTAAACCTTGCTGCCACAAACAGTCTTTGTCTGTTTTTTGAGGTCACCGATATCTTTGCATATGTCAAGAAAAATAATGGTCTTGTTTCCATTCTTATCGACCTATTTTATAAAGCCGAAAAAAAGCGCGGTACTACACTATAAAAAAAAAACAAAAATATGGAACAGGAAATGACATCATTGTATGAAGCATTTGTTTTTTAATCCATGATAACTATCGTATTTATTGCTTTCAGCTAATATTTTAAATTAAGTCTCGCCAAATGGCAGATGGTGCGAAATATATCGGAATGAAGTTCACCGAACGCTCAGCAGTGAATATGTGTGTAATATATGTATTTTCGTACCATTTAGAATTAGGGTTAGGGTTAGCCTAATCCTAACTCTAGCCTAAATCGTACGAAAATACAACTTCATTCCGATATTACCTATAAGCATAATATCTAATTAAAGGGGTTTGTTTTTTTTACACGAGTTCGTAACTGTATATGAAGATGGGCATCTTTTGTATACTAGATAGCAAGTAAGTATTGAAGGTTACACAAACACATCTATTGCTCTGCCTTCTTTCCAGTTCATGTAATCAACCTTCTCCCAAAGACTGACAATTTTAACAGACTCACTTTCAGGAATTAATAAAGCTGTGAGAAACTTATGAGAATGCAAAAGACCATACATAGATATATAACAGGCCAAGACGTACTTACGCTGGAGCTGGGTTGGCCATGTCCTCAGAAGAGACCCCGATGCCATCACAAGAACAGCTATGCTATGGACCCCTGAAGGAAAACGAAAGAGAGGCCGACCAAAAACAACTTGGCGGAGGACTGTGGAGGCTGAGATGCAAAGAATGAACCAGAGTTGGGACACTGTACGAAGGATGGCCACCGACCGAGCAAAGTGGAATCAATTTGTTGTTGCCCTACAAGACGCCACCAGGCGTAATGGCCACTGACTGCTTTGATGGTCGGCGGCTAAGGATCAAAGAAGAAGAAGACGTACTTACTTATCAGTTCAGTTCTAATAGCGTGGGTACTTTCACAAGTTAATAATAATAATAATAATAAATTCTTTAAGCACCAAACACGGCGCATAAGGCAGAAACCAGTACTCTCCAGGTTGTACGTTGTGACGCCACTCCTCTTAGCTCTTGCACATTGTTTAATCCCAACATTCTTCCTTCTCTTATTATTGTTCTTCTGAGTGTTTCTTTTGGTCTTCCTTTTTTCCTCTTACCCTCAGGAACCCAAGTGAGTGCCTGCAATGGTATTCTGTTGTTTTGCATTCGTAGGACATGACCGATATATGACCATCGTCTTTTCCTTATATAGTTGGAGACATATTTCTGCCTAGAGTCTTCTCTTATTTGTCGATTAGTCTTGAATTCTTTCCAACTGATGTTCATAAGGTTTCTAAGACATTTGTTCTCGAATGTATTCAGCTTGTTCTCCAATGATTTTGTTATTTTCCAACTCTCACAGCCGTATGTTAACACTGAGATAACATTTGAATTAAACAGACGAAGCTTGGTATGTATATTCAATGATCGTAATTTCCAAATGTTAGATAATCCATTGAAGGCGCTAGCTGCCAAATCAATTCTAGTATGAATTTCTCTTGTTGTGTCACCATCCGGAGTCATTTTACTGCCTAAATAATTGAAACTTTCAACTTTCTGTAGTTTTTCCCCGTTCAAGATGATATCAAAGGTCTCGTTAGAAATGTTCATAGCTTTAGTTTTAGAGGCATTTATTTGGAGACCTATTTTAACCGAGAGATGACACAAATTATTTATTGCTTCTTGGGATTGTCTTGGTGTTGAACTTAAGAATGCTACATCATCTGCGACATCCAGGTCCCCCAGGAATTTTTCATTTGTCCATTTTATACCTAATCGTTCATTGTGTGTATAGTTTCTCATAACCCAATCAATAGCTATTCCAAAAAGCAGTGGTGACATAATAAAAGTTAGTACAGAAGAAAATGAAACAGTAGATACAGATGCCAAAAAAAAGTAGATGTACTTTTTAAAATTTTATTTTAATGATGAGAAATATCCCGTTCAACCTCTGATGGGTTATAATTAGGATATATAGTGTTTTCAATTCCAAATAAGATGAATAACTGCCGATATGGGAAAGTGGCATAAAATCTGTCAAACTATTGTAAATGTGGCAAATCAAAATTACCAATTTTGCTTGTAACAAAAAAAAAAAAAAAAAAAACCAAACAAAAACGAGATAAAACAAAAACACCAAACAGATCTACTTAAAGCTGGATAAATACAGAAATGGGCAGATCAGAAATAAAAATAACAGATGAATGGACAGTAGGGATAACAATCTAAAGGGAAAACTTGCATATAAGTCGTCATCATCAATACTGTTATCATCACCACCACCATATGATCCCAACTACAATAACCACTAACATCATCATCACCACAACTATCAACGCCATACTATTCAACATCAGTATCATTGTTGTCATCATCATACACCATCATCGCTAACATACAATTGAGCACGAGGCTGACAACCTCGTCATGTCAAACAAACATTTATATAGAAAGCACCACTGCAAAAGGACGTAACTGCTTTAGGGCAGACATCTTGCCAGTTATAATGGTGGTCCATTTAAGCGGTAAACAAGAATGGCAATTATCCTTTCTCGTTCCCCAGGGAGTATGGGACCATCACAGCAGCTGTCCCCCTTACAGGAAGCCTACACCGAAGTATTCATATACTCTTGCATCAGTAGTTTATGCAGCAATTTGTTTCTCGTAATCAAACTGCCAGTCTCACTTATAACATCATATTGGTCACCTTTAAGACATGCCATGGGACACAGAAATCCTATTCTTTTTATATCTTATCAGGGAACTACGCAGGCTGTCATCATGAACGTGTGCGAGCATCTTTCACAACGTCTCCCACTCTGACATTTTTTAATGCTTTTTAACTGTTATAATGACAACCGTGTATCATGATGATCGGCAGAGTGGTCAAAGAGCGTGCATGTTGCGGCAAAGTTATCAGGTTCCGGGTTTGTGAGAAGTTAATGTGATTGCATTTACAACAGGCCCCTAGTCTTTAAATTTGCATTTATTTACGTTTTTAAGGAAGATTACGGTGGGATTTTTATCTTATTCGTTTTTTTATTTCTCTTTGTATAATAATCGAGTTTGGATTTTCTGTGTAGATTAAGAATTACGGTTTCTAGAAAAGATGGTAGTTTTAACTTTTAGACTGGCACCAGCGCGCTGTTTCATTAAGATAATTCGTTCATGTAGAGATTTTCTAGTGTAACAAAATGGCGGAGCATTTCTGGTACTTTCTCAATGAGCGCGTGGAACAAAATTTTCCGCTTGGAGTTCTAAATTTAGATCATGACCGCGGTCGATTCCTGGCACGTTGGTTGGTTCATAGATCGACTCGCTTAAGAACAAAGCCTAGCTATGACTCACGCGTAGCGTGGTCTGGGGTAATAAATAAGCGGGGTTCCCTGGCAGAAGGCTGAGATTTTTTTGAACTTCTACGCCTTGGAAAAGAACTGTCTGTATTTATATACAGAGCCGACTGCTCTTTCGAGAGAAATTCGTGCTGGTAAATATGAAGTGAATTTAGCTTTAACAGTTTACAAGATTTTTGCAGAGTGGTTCTAGGAGTTAAAGTTAATTCATAGAAGTAGAGCCATCAATGCTTAATTTTTTAAGTGAATATAACTGACAGCGCAATTAGGTATTTTGTGAAAAGGTAGTAGGGAATTTTGATAGTTTCCTCAGAGTAGCTGTTTATATAAATTGGAATATTACTGTTATTTGTCAGAAGACAGGGGATCTAATTTTTCCTGGATTTGTGATTTTAAATGGTGCAGCGTAAAACACGCTCGCGGAATTAAATTAATTTTAGTTCGTAACGGACATGCCATGAGTTACCCTCTTATCTAAATTATTATCAGAGTGCATTCATTCTTTTTATGAGATAATGAAAGCTTAAAGATGGTAGATGTTAAATACTATAATTTTGAGACACGATGCACGTAATTTCATTGTGATTTTCGAGGATTTGGAGAGAGGGGTACCGGAGCACGTGCTGTGTCATTTTTTTAGAGGGGTGAATCTGATAACGGAAGGAGAAGGGAGATAACGAGGCATGCATTGTAAAATAGGATTTCAGTAAGTGTTAGAGATTTTAATGTACATTGTTATCAGAATCGGGTGTAAATAATATTCCAGACACGTGGGTGAAGATTTCTCAATATTTGAGTTATAATATTAGCGAATAATACGCTAGGGTTTTGGTGTGTATTTAATTGTTCAAGTGTGTGTAAATTACCAGCGGACTAAATTGTGTAACGCTGTGGTAATAGAACGAGTGGCTTTAAATTGTTAGAGCATGGGAAATTGTGTATTTTTCTCTGTGTGGGTAAAACCTACATTTTGAAGTCAGCAGTTACGGGTCTAGTTGGGATTTTTAATTAGTCCCTTATTTAATAGACATATGTTTATACTGATGAATTCATGGAGACGGGAGATTATTGTCTCGGGTGAAGTCTATTGTATTTGGGTAGCCAGGTAAACACATCGATCATTGTTAAATAGTAGGGCCAGGAATTTACTGGCAACAGGTTCATTCAGTGGTTAGAATGTTGTGACGGGCTAACCTAAGCTGAGTCTGGAGATTAGAGTGTCGATAGGACAGTATTTGAGGGAAAGTGGGGGTAGGCATGTTTACCAATCGCTGAAGCGACACTAGAGCATGGGAGCTGTATGGAAGATTTGAAAACTTAAGTGTTCGAGATTTGAAAAACTTAAGTGTTAGAGATTTGAGACTTAAGTGGTTGAAGAGTTGGGATTTAAGTGTTGAAGAGTGAGAGTTAAGTGTTAAGGATATGGGAAATTTGTTGTGCGATATATATTTGTTATTGTTTTGTCCACAGCAGATATTTTCCAGGCGTGGCAGCTAGGGCTACAGTAGTCCTTGAGCGGCTAGAAGTTCGCCGGTCTTCTCAGGAGAAGAAGAGTCGGCAGAGCCAGGAAAGAAAGTGGAGTAGTGACAAGGGGTTCACTGGTGCAAACGTTTTGTACCCAAGAGAGCAAGGAGCTGGAAGCACAGACTTCTTCAGCAAGAACAAGAGGTTCTTAATAAAATTCGGAGCTATTCACGCTCAGATAAAGCACACACTGAACCTAGGCGCAGGGCCTAGAGGTGTCGTGATTGGTCGGTCATAATAACACCGACGGCCCAGACCCAAGAGATGGGTAACGGGGCCTGTGATTTTTCCAGAATCGTCATTTGGTAGTGCAGAAGAGTCCAAGTCGAGAAACCAGAATGCCAATTCAAGTTAGCAGCTACAACGGCAGTCAGAGGAAAGAGGGTAAAAATACCTCTGAGCTGCAATAGAGGGAGAGAAGGAGAGTAGTGGAGGAGTCGCTTTTCTGTAGGAACTAGGAGTGTCAGACAGACACTGAACATAACAGTAGAACTCAGCAAGTCATCTGTAAGTTGTGTCAGAGATGATAAAAGGGTTCTGGTCGTGGACTTTGTGATAGTCAGAGAATATTTAGCCTAGAGTGGAGCAGCGGTGGAGGCACGTCATTTGTGTAGAACCACGTCTGCAGACAGACGGACAGTAGGAGTTAGGGCGTGTTTACATGATATCAGGTTGATTAGGAGAAAGACGGATCTGGTGTTCGAGATCCTCCTTCACATGTTGTTGTATTACTTATCTTTCTTCCTTACAGGTTGAGGGGAGGGCGACTGTGGGGTTACCTTACCTAATCACTTGAAATTAATTGTTATGTTCTTTCCAGGTGTAGGAACACGCATGTTTATTCTATTTTTGTAGTATGTTATATGAATTTTTTTTTGTGGTGTAAATAAAATCCATTGTAAATTTCCGGCTGGATCAGTCACTTACTTCAACCTATATGTTGTCTGTAAGTGGTGTCTGTGGTGTTAAGTATTAAACCTTATCCCAGTCTTGGTAGCTAGAGGTAGTGAGGTTATCGCAAAACATTACGTCACTTAGTGGCAAGGGAGAGTCAATTTCGGTTCTCGACCCTTGACGCCAATAGCCTCATCTCCCACAGTCTTACTTACTTACTTAGTCGTTCCCCTTCTACCGTGAGGTGTAGAGGTTTGGAAGAGAGAGCGCCAGACCATTCTATCAGCTGTCTTCTTCCTGGCCTGGTTCCATTCTAGTCCTCGGTCCTTCAAAGATTGTCTAATGTTGTCCTCCCAGCGGACTCTGGGTCGTCCTGGAGGTCTGGATCCCTGGCTCTTTGTTTCCCATGCTTGTCTTGGTAGCCGATCTTCTCCCATTCTGCAGACATGGCCAAACCATCTTAGTTGGGACTGTTCTATTTGGGTCTGCAGCGGATGGGATTTTAGGCCTTGACGGATCGTCTGGTTGCGGACCATGTCTCTTCTTGTTACTTCAACCACTTTCCTCAGATACCTCATTTCTGAGGTTTGGATCTGGCTTTTGTGGGTTGTAGTCATTGCCCACGACTCGCATCCATATGTCAAGACTGGGACATAGGTGGAGCGGTATACAGCCATCTTCGTTTTCTTACCAACCTCTTTCTTGCTGAGGAATCCACGATTTATGGCCTGAAAAAGTCTCCCAGCCGCTGCTTTTCGAGTGGCCAACTCTTCTTTGATGCCTCCCTTTCGGTCTATAATAGCTCCGAGATATTTAAAGTGGTCGACCTGCTCCAGGACCTGTTCTCCCAACTTAATCTGATGTTTTCTTTCTTCTCGTGATATCACCATGGATTTTGTTTTAGAGCTGCTTATGACCATCCCTCTCTTCTCCAGCTCTTCCTTCCAGACTTGCAGGTTGGATTGGAGATGTGCCTCTGATTTAGCAATCAGGGCAACATCATCAGCAAATGCCAGCTCCGAAATATAGACCTGTCTCATCTTCCAGTACCCCACTGAATACTTTCTTGTTCTCTCCTTACATGCCTTGATGACATCGTCCATAAGGAGTATGAAGAGGTAAGGTGATAGGATATCACCTTGTCTTACACCAGTGGTGGTCCTGAACTCTTCTGACTTATGGTTTGCTGTCCTCACATAATTTCTGCAAGACTTGTAGAAGCTCTGTATAGCATGAATCAGAGGTGCTGGAATATTCTTCCTTGCCAAACAGTCCCAAAGTTTGCTCCAGGGGACCCTGTCAAACGCCTTTTCCAGATCTATGAAACAAAGATGGATCTCACTCTTATACTCAAGGGCCTTTTCACTTAGCTGTCTGAGTGTGAAGATTAGGTCTTGAGTACTTCGGTTTGCTCGGAATCCGCACTGGACCTCATCCAATTGTGGCTCAGCTAGGCGTCGGAGTCTCTGCTCTAGGATTCTAGAGTAGATTTTACCAGGGACACTGAGAAGGGATATGCCTCTATGGTTTCCACATTGTCGATTGTCACCCTTTTTGAAAATTGGTGTTATGATGGCAATCTCCCAATCCTTTGGTATGGTCTTGTTGCACCATGCTGCCTGTAGGACCTTTAAGAGTAATAGGTCGCCTGATGCTCCCATGTACTTAACCATTTCTGGTGTTATACCATCATGCCCTGCTGCTTTGCCCATCTTGATTTTCTCTAGTGCTGCCCTCAGTTCTTCCATCTTTATGAAATCTTCACCATCATTGGTTTTCTCTTCTGTGCTAGTGGTTATCATTTCTGATGCTTCACCATGCTCACCATCCAGGAGTTCTGAGAAATATTCTTTCCATCTTTCCATTACTTCCTTCGGGGCAGTAAGCAATTTGCCTTGCTTGTCCTTTATAAATTTGAGAGGGCATTGTTTTTCTTTCCTCATGTTCTTTAGGGTCTTATAGAACAATTTCTGGTTTTCTTGTGCATCTTTTCTAGCTTTTCTCCAAATTCTTCCCAGGACTTCTGTTTTGCTGCTAGCACTTTGTTCTTTGCTTCTGTTCTGAGTGTCACATATTCTCTATATTTTTCCATTTGTCCTGTTGTGTTTTTAGCTCCTAAGTATTGTTTCCATGCCATTTTCTTCTCTCTTATTTTCTCTTTGACTTCCTCTGTCCACCAAGGTGTCCTCTTTCTCTGGTTCCCAAGTCGGACTTCACCGCATGCTTCTGCAGCAGCTGTCTTTATGATATCCTTGAATTTATTCCAGAGGGTTTCCAAGTCATCAGGTCGTTCTTCTGTGTTGCTCACTGCTGTAGCAATAAGCCCCTGATATCTGGTCTTAATTTCTGGCTCTCTCAGCTTGTAGGTCCTAATGCTCATTTCTCCTGCTCGTTTACTTGATTTCTTGCGTGATGTTGGGCAGTTCCTAGGCTGAGCAACTCTTTCAGTTGTTCGTTTGATTGTTAGCAGGTAGTGATCACTTCCAATCTCTGGCCCCCTCCAGACTCTTGCATCTCGGACATATCTGAATGAGCTTCTCCGAACAAATCTCCCACAGTCACTGTTATTTTCTTCTGAAATCTATCTTCTTAGTCTTTCTTTCCACTAGGGTCTAGTCTATTTAGGTAGGCAACCTCTAGTCTTAAATCCACTTCGTGACAAAGTGGGTGCTATCGTCCGGTGAATCATCTTTGTTACGTTCAATTCTGTGATCTTGACAAAGTGGCGGCGTTCGTCCGGTAGATCATCTTTGTTGGGATCAATTCTGTGATCGTGTCAAGATTCATAGATTGTTTCTATAGGAAAGGTCTGGAAAATAGATTCTTTATATCCCCTAGACTAGAGCTATATATATAAACTGATCCAGCTAATAGTTTTTTTCCACAGGAAGTTTCTCCACAGGGTGCAGTCAGATTGTAGCTGTAGTTAGTTGATGACTAGAGGTAACTGATGGCTAACTGAATTTTTCTTAACAGGAAGGTAAATTCGGGTTTTTAGGTAGCTGCTTAATGAAAATTTTTTCAGGTAGTTCTTCAGATTGGTGCTAGTCTGAGTTCGGGTTTTGGGACATTGGTTACACAGGGAGTAGTGCCCAGAAGGTAACAGTAAATTTTTCGTGTTCCTTTTTTGTCATTTCCCCTCGTTGTGAGTTACTGCTGATTTGTCAGGTAAGATGGCTGAATTGGTCAAGCTACTTACTGCATGGAAGGACGCAGCTAAAAGCATGGGGATGAATGAGGCCGAGACTAGGGCTTACATTATGAGGGAACAGGACCGACTGGCAGAGATGGACCTGCGTAAATTGGAAGCGGAGAAAGAAGAGAGGGCCCGACTGGCAGAGATGGACCTGCGTAAATTGGAAGCGGAGAAAGAAGAGAAGGCCCGACAGGCAGAGGAGAGAAAGGCAGAAAGGGAGGCGAAGGAAAGGGCCACAGAAGCAGAGAGACAGCATGAACTTGCCCTGCGTTCACTGGAACTGCAGTACCGATCTTCGGAAGGCAGTTCGGCTAACGGAGATTCTCCCGGAGCAGGGGCGACAGACACCTCAGGAAACAGAGGGCCCCGGATGGCAGCCATGAATTTTCCAATGGACTCTTTTCCTAACGGGAATGAGAAAATTGACATATTCCTGGAAAAATTTGAACGAATGGCAAAAGCGTACGGGTTGGATGAGAGTTTGTGGTGCCTCAAATTATCTCAGTCGTTGAAAAACCAGGCCTACGACATCTATAGTAAGATGCTCAGTGATGAACAAAATAACTTTGAGGCCCTTCGTAACGCACTGTTACAACGCTTTCAGTGGACTCCCTGTAAGTGCCAAGCTATGTTCAGGGAGAGCAGGCCGGAGAAAGGAGAAAGTTTTCCCCATTTCGCAGAAAGGCTGAAGAATTATCTCACTCGTTGGAGAGAATTGTCGGGTCTAGCTGATGCGTGATGCCATATGATGATGGATGGTATCCGCATGTCTGGTTTTGTGTAGTGTGCAGATGTGTTCAGTCAAACAATGTTCATACAAAAATAACAGGGCAATCCACATAGGACGTCAGTAAACTCACGACGTATAAAGTCAATGATTCTTGAAACAGCCGTTGACGTTTTTCTTCATTATTTATTGTGGACGCCACAGTGACAAAATGGTTACGCGAATATGTAGACACATCAAACAGTCATTATCACAGCAACATTCAATACAGCAATAGACGGTAGACAGCATTACAATGATGAGTCAGATGCATGTTATATTTCATAGTGCTGTAAATGTAGTCAGGTGAAAAACTCCATCCTTTTCTATAACAGCCAGGAGATAACCAGATGTATGACATCAGTTCACTCTCCTTAGTCTGACTTCAGCAAGACAGACACGTCTGCCGAAGTATAAATAATGTCCTCAAAAATATCCTCTAGATAATAAAGGTTTTCCAAACCTAGTTCATTTAACAAAGTAGCAAGTAATGGTCCTTGGGACCTGCATCAACCGATGCAGTACAATACAGCGACATGTGAGCTAGGAAAACATCTCGTGACGACGACTTTCGAAGACAGGCTATGAATCGAAATCGCTCACGACCCAAAATCGATAGAGTTAATGAAAAAGTCAATTTACCTTGCTTTCATGAAATACACAGAAATATCACGCCTCCCGACATGTGGGAAACACTAGAGGTATTATCTCGAATAAACGAAATATCCATTAAGAGGACTACACATCCCTGACAGAACAAAAAAATAGCGGAGATCCCCTCTTCAACGAGGCATCTCTTTCGCCATTCCAAATCGCTCACTCCACTAGTGGTGGGCGGAAACCGATCGACCAAGAAGCAAGACAAGTCATGCGCAGTCCAGCGCAAAATGACCACAGCTCAAACTTAACTGCATTCGATACCAACGCGAGAAGACAAATGCTTACCGAGAAAAGTGACTATAAATTTCAAGCAGTTGTTGCCCTTGCGTTATAAAATAGATATTGTAATAAAACGATGTTGCGAGAATTTATCACGCAACATATCACCACCTCCTCCCGATAAAAAAAAATGTGGAACATATTTTTTTTTTAAATATCAAAGAGCATGCGATAAGCGGCTCAAAACGCACGAATTATGCGCTGATAATTAATTAAATTGCCTAACAGTAGGCTAAATATAGAGTGTCTGGTGAGGATATACCTCAACAGAAAAATAAATATGTCTCAAAAAATATTCACATCGGGGAGGTGTCACCAACACACATCACGTTAGCATGTAAACACAATATACGTATGCAAGTTACCATAATCATCATTAAACAGCATACTCTAATATTGTCTTTAAAAATGGATGTACAAATCTGATAGGAAAATTTAAATAGTACATTCTTTGACATGTAATGACATAAGTACATAGTAAAGTTAAACTACATGACGATCCAGGACATATGCTCTGGTATTCCGAGGGTAAGTACACAATCTAGAACTCGTCATGCTTGATACTAGTAAGGTAAGTCCTCAGCTCAACAATGACATTCTGAGAAAGTACAAGCAATATAATGCTAATTAATAACTAATATGCTTCATAAGGTACAATACATTATTAATAATTGTGGCTGTTTAGTAAACTAACGGCCCTTATATTAACTACTCAGTCCTCCTCTATCATCTTAAAAAACGAACAGAAGAAGATGACAACAAAGCACGATAGTGTGTACATATAAAGTAAGTACAGATGTGCTAATCTATTGTAGAAATATAGGTGTGTTATGACTCTGTAATATATAGGAAATATAGGACAGAAGTATTAGTTGGAGTCATGTGGGCATCTAGACAAAATGTCAGCCATCACATTATCCGCACCACGGATAGCTCGTACCGTGAAGTGAAAAGGTTGAAGAGCTATAGCATATCGAGTGGATCTCGAACTCTTCAAATTCTTAGTCTGAATAGCTGTAAGAGCTTTCTGATCAGTCTCTAGAATGAAATGTGCGCCCAGGAGGAATCTTTGTAGCTTTAGAATTGACCAAACCATCGCTAACAACTCACGGTCTAAAACCGAGTAGTTCCTCTCTGCCGCATTTAGTTTTCTAGAAATGTACATAACAGGATGCAGAGTATTTGCATATTCTTGCATCAGTGCTGCTCCAATCCCAGTGGATGAAGCATCACTCCGAAGAACAAAAGTCCTATCAAGAGTAGGTAATCTTAAGATGGGAGGAGAAGAAAATATATTCTTGATTTGGTCTAGTGAAGATTGGCATTCTTCAGACCAACGGACCAGATTAGGCGAACCTTTCTTCAACAATGTTGAGAGAGGTGCCATGATCGAAGATAAATTTGGAATAAATCTCCCATAAAATTGAATTAAACCTAAGAGACTCCTAACTTGTTTCTTCGTTTTAGGAACAGAGATGTTCAGTATTTTGGAAGTATTGTGGTCTTCTGTCTTCAAGAGACCATGACCAACACGATGACCCAGGAAAGAGATTTCACCAAAACCAACAAAAGCTTTAGAAGGTTTTGCTGTCAAATTATTCTCACGTAGAGTGGACAGTAAGTCATATAACCCTAAATAGTGATCTTCCCAGGTATCACTGAAGAGACAGATGTCATCTAAGTATGCGATGACATCCGAACGATGTGACAGAATTCGACGCATCATGCGAACGAAAGTGGCAGGGGCGTTCATGAGACCAAAAGGCATAACATTCCATTGAAATAGACCCCTAGGTGTAGAAAAAGCAGTAAGAGGTTTGGCATGCTCTGCTAAAGGCACTTGCCAATAACCTTTAGACAAGTCAAGTTTAGTGAAGAATCTAGAATTAGAAAGTCTAATCAGTAGATCTTCTAACAAAGGCATCGGTTCAGCATCGAACTTTGTGACCTGATTCAATTTGCGATAATCAACGCAAATTCGTATGTTCTTATCCTTCTTCCGGACAATAACCATGGAAGAAGAATATGGTGAAGTCGATGGTTCAATTATATTTAATTGAATCATTTCATCCAATTCCTTTTCCACTTGCGACTGAAAGTGTATAGGAATAGGATACGGCCTAACCCTAATTGGATTATTGTCGGTAAGAATTATGTCATGTTCTATGACATCTGTGTGTCCAGGAATGTCAGTGAGAACATCCTGAAATGTTTGTAACATCGACGAGACTTGTCGATGTTCGTCACCAGAAAGATTAGGAGAAACAGAAACGTTTTTCCAAGATTCCGTGGAATGTAATGGAACCACTGGAAGGGGAAGGTTGACATCAGAGAAGGTAGCTTCCTCATCCTGTATGACAGACAGGGATGAATAATGACCGTGAGGTGCAGGAGCATCATCCGTTGCCTGGAAAATAGGCAGCAAATAGTCCGGACGTTCGTGAAATTCCGAAAGCATGTTTATGTGGAAAGTTTTATGCTTTCCATCAATATCGACCACATAGTCAACATCGGAAATCCGAGAGACTATTGCATACGGACCTTTCCATGCAATAAGAAGTCTATTTTCCCTACTGGGGAGTAGGACGAATGCTTTGTCACCTGGACAAAGTTGTCGTAGACATCTATTCTTGTTAGCAAACTGCCTTGCCTTCTCTTTAGCAATTTCTGATGAAGCAGTTGCTAGCTTACATGCCTCAATGATCTTTTGTCTAAGAGCAATGACATACTCATATGAGGATTGAGTTTCATCGCTAATATCATCGGCAGTGATGAGATCGTGTAATAAAGACATAGGGCCGCGTGGACGCGCGCCAAAGACAAGTTCGAAGGGAGAAAATCCTGTGTGTTCATTAGGGACTTCTCTATAGGCAAAGAGAGCCGCGGGTAAAACCCTGTCCCAATCTTGAGGATGATCTTCAGTTATCTTACCAAGCAAAGTCTTGAGCGTTCTATTCAGACGCTCAACTAACCCATTAGACATAGGATGGTAGATACTACTGAGAGATCGTTCAATATGTAAGGTAGACATTACCTGTGACATAGTGTCAGATATGAGTTGAGTGCCATGGTCTGACAATATTTCTCTGGGGAACCCCAAGCGAGAAAATATCAACCAAAGAGCATCTGCGATATCTGTAGTAGATATGCTCTTAAGAGGAATAGCCTCTGGCCAACGTGTGCACATATCGACACATGTAAGGATAAACTGATGTCCTCTGGCCGACTTGACCTTAAAAGGGCCAATAATATCTATGGCCATTTTCTGAAACGGCCGAATAGGAATGTCAGCAGCCTGGATAGGCGCAGCATGTCGTGGTCCTCTAGATTTGACCTCCTGACATACCTTGCATGATCGGCAGTAAATACGAATGTCCTTATTGACAAAAGGCCAAAAGAAAGCCGCAAGGACTCTCGACTTCGTACGGGCAAAACCCATATGTCCAGCACATTGCGAGTCATGAGCATGTTGTAATATTTGCACTCTCATGCTCTTGGGAACAAGAATTTGCGAATGTGCCGACGTAGTCGAATCTTGTACCATACGTACAAGTACGCCGTTTCTCATTGCAATCCAAGATTTTCTATTTGTATCCTGATTCGGATCACCTTTCTTCGCAAGAACGAAGAATTTTTTTAAAGAAGGATCTTCTTCTTGCAATTTTATGAAAGAGTCACGAGTGATTACTAAGTGACTATCTTGGCTATCAACTTCATTATCACTATTCAGTGAAGTTTCGGGTGTTTGTAGAGCTTGTGCTCTTGTAACTACTGCATTTGTAGCTTGCATGTTATTATCTTCCCAAGCAGCAATCTGCTGTGGGGTACACTCCCTAACTCCGTGAATACGACCAATAATAAGGTCCGCAATAGGATTAGGTAAGAGACAAGCATGCACATCTCCAGTAAAGAAAGGAGTGGCAATGCGAATTACAGCAGTAGGATATTTTTCTAGAGTGCCGCCAAATGTGACACATTTAATAACCCTTCCTGTAGCACAAGATGGATCTACAAGCGATTGTCTAACACCAATAGTGGTGCATCCGGAATCGAAAAGTAGTGAGACCGGAGTATCATTAACAAGACCCTTATGTAGAATTAAAGAACCCCTCCCGTCATGCGCAACAGCAGCAGGAAGAGCGGGAAGTGGGTGACCACAACTCAAAGTAGTTATGGTACCCGGTTCGAATAAAGTACTGCATTGGGGGCATTTGTTTGCTCTCTCAAAGTCAAAAGCAGAACCAGTGACAGCGTCAAAGTTTTTACTATCAACAACATGATTACAGGCTCCCTCAGTTTCCTGTTGTACAGCATTAGCCTGCTGATATCTCTTTTTTTTGTGTTGAGATCTACCCCGACTATTATTACCTCTGAAGTTATCAGAGTTATTATTATCTCTGCAGTTATTATTGTCTCTATTGTAATTGTTATCCTGGTTCGAATTCCAGTTTCCACGATTACTATCATGTTCACATTGATGCGAACATCTATTTGTTTGGTTCTGAGGTCTTCGGCAGGAATAACCTCTATTACCATATCCTCTTTTGAAATGCTTATAATTATTAGGGTGATAGTAACGAGTACTATCAGGTTGTCTCCAATTCTTCGAAGAAGAATCACCATGAAATTGATTTCCATGATTTTGACAGAAATTACCGCTACTCTTTCTATCAAAATTTTGTTGGGATCTACGAGCAAAGTTTTGACCATACGGAGCTGCCGAAGCAACTGGTAAACCTTCTTTCACCTTAGAGTTACCCATGGTTATGTGTGGGTGCGCAGTTACGTATTGGCAACAGAAATCTTCCATTTCTTTTATTGTTTTAGGTTTACGTTCATGAAGGAAAGCAAGGAAAGACTCATTGACAGACGACATGACTTTGTCTCTAAGTATTAAGTCCATAAGTCCTTCATAAGTTTTTTCCGTCTTAGATAGTTCAACCCATCGTGAGAAAGTAATGCGTATTCTTGCAATAAACTCGGAGAATTCAACTCCATTTTCAGGTAACATGTTTTTAAATTGTAGACGATAGCCGTCTTCGTTAAGCTGATATTTCTTTAACAAAGCGGCCCTGACAACCTCATAATTGTTCTTGTCAGGTTCATCCACCATATTTAATATACTTAGAGCTTTACCTGTCAGTATCCCTGATAACTGATAAACATATTTTGCTTTGTCTATGTTATGAGCTGTACATGCTTGTTCAAATCTGTCCAGATAGAACATTATGTCATCACTGGAAGGACTAAATGTTGGTAACTTAATCTTAAAAGTATCATTATTAGCCTTACCAGAAGATGAACCCTTGTTTGAATCATTACCATTACTCATGCTTGTCAATTTCAATTTTTCCAACTCCAAAGCTAAGACCTTTTCTTCATGTTCCATTTTTCCTTTCTCTTTCCTCTCATCAGACTCTCTCTGTAATCTTCTTTCCTCAGCCTGAGCCTCTATTTGAAGTCTTTCAGCTTCTTTTTCAAGTCTTTTATTTTCAGCCTCTTTTTCAAGTCTTTTATTTTCAGCCTCTTTTTCAAGTCTTTTATTTTCAGCCTCTTTTTCAAGTCTTTTATTTTCAGCCTCTAGCTGGAGTTTTCTTTCCTCAGCTTCTGATTCCCTTTTTTGTTTTTCCATTTCCATTTGGAATCTTTTTTCATCCACCTGCATCTGCAGTTTCTTTTGTTCAGCTTCCATATGCAGTTTCTTTTGTTCAGCTTCCATTGCTTTATCATATCGAGCAGTTGCAAATTCTTCTAACTTATCACCAGTCTTCCCAAGCAATTTACCCTGCTCAATAAAGTGCTCAAATGTAGACATGTTGTCTAACATATGAGTCCAAAACCTGAAATAATTAACTAATTTATTTCAAACCTAAGTGTAACAAGTCTTAATTAAGCACTTGTATATTCACATCACCTTATATTATCCCAGTCTCTGTGGGAAACAAGTCTCCAATCAAAGAACTTGTATATGAAATATCAGCAATCAATTCTTGATCATAAGTGCACTTCTCATTCAATAGTGCACGACACTATTCATCATTCATTTATCATCAGTGTAGTAGTAACAGTGCATTAGCATAGCCCATTAACTAATTACTATAACTGTAAACAATGACTATGTAAACACATGCAGAATGTAAACATTGAAAATGTAAACAATGCAAACAATGTAAACAATAACAATGTAAACAATAACAAAGATCAGCAACAATACAAAAACGTTCGCAGAAATCAACTAAAAATAAAGCAGAAATTAATGAAATATCACAAAAAATGTGACGATATCTGCGATAGAATTAAACAAAATACATGACACCACAGTGTATAAACAAAAATGTTGTATGAAACTAAATTATAGACAAGAGTAGGCTAACAAATACAAACAAATCAAAACAAAACTAAAGAATGCGAAATAATAACGAAAACAATATTAAAACATGTCATCACAGCTAACATAAATAGCAACAGAAGTCGCTTAGCAAATTCCAGTATCGGAAATTTGCAAACCCTACAGAAAACGCTCACAATAGACGACCTCTATGACGTGGCATAATCTAACGGAGACACCACCCAACCGAGAACCCGCTGAAATATAAACATATAAATATACAAATAACATATAACATATAACATATAGAATGAGATGATACACAGAAGACTCAGCAGAAGTATAAGGGCACAGTTTACATACAAACAGGCCACTTAACTTATAGGCTTCCAATCGTAGAACAGCAGAAAAAACGGATGTCAATCAACGTCCTAAAGAGCGAAGCTCCAACGATGATGGCACATCTGAACTGCTTCCACTGCTAACACGATGGTACAAGAGCTTCTGAAATACTGTGTGTTGAGTTGTTTCGGCACTTGACCTTCTAATCCAAAAGTAAGTTGATGGAAATCGGTACTTGGCCTTCTTCAGAAAACAACCCGTTTCAACCGGCACTTGACCTTCACAAAAACGACAGCACTGGAACCTTGACAGCAGCAACTTGCTTGACTTGCGTAAAAGATAACAGCAGTCCGAGTTATCCGGCAACATGTAACAACGCCGGGTACTGTCAAATTCTTGTTTCCGTCAAAAAATTGAAATTTTGACTTTTACCGGGCAACGCCGAGTACTTTGAAAATTTTGAAGATGTTGACTGTATTGAAGAATGTTAATTTCTTGAAGGATGCTGATGAATTCTTGTTGAAAATGAAGTGGGTAAGGGACCCCGTGTTTGCTGGTACCAGAATCAAACCAGCTTATGGCCACCAAATGATGCGTGATGCCATATGATGATGGATGGTATCCGCATGTCTGGTTTTGTGTAGTGTGCAGATGTGTTCAGTCAAAACAATGTTCATACAAAAATAACAGGGCAATCCACATAGGACGTCAGTAAACTCACGACGTATAAAGTCAATGATTCTTGAAACAGCCGTTGACGTTTTTCTTCATTATTTATTGTGGACGCCACAGTGACAAAATGGTTACGCGAATATGTAGGCACATCAAACAGTCATTATCACAGCAACATTCAATACAGCAATAGACGGTAGACAGCATTACAATGATGAGTCAGATGCATGTTATATTTCATAGTGCTGTAAATGTAGTCAGGTGAAAAACTCCATCCTTTTCTATAACAGCCAGGAGATAACCAGATGTATGAGATCAGTTCACTCTCCTTAGTCTGACTTCAGCAAGACAGACACGTCTGCCGAAGTATAAATAATGTCCTCAAAAATATCCTCTAGATAATAAAGGTTTTTCAAACCTAGTTCATTTAACAAAGTAGCAAGCAATGGTCCTTGGTACCTGCATCAACCGATGCAGTACAATGCAGCGACATGTGAGCTGGGAAAAAACATCTCGTGGCGACGACTTTCGGAGACAGGCTATGAATCGAAATCGCTCACGACCCAAAATCGATAGAGTTAATGAAAATGTTAATTTACCTTGCCTTCATGAAATACACAGAAATATCACGCCTCCCGACATGTGGGAAACACTAGAGGTATTATCTCGAATAAACGAAATATCCATTAAGAGGACTACACATCCCTGACAGAACAAAAAAATAGCGGAGATCCCCTCTTCAACGAGGCATCTCTTTCGCCATTCCAAATCGCTCACTCCACTAGTGGTGGGCGGAAACCGATCGACCAAGAAGCAAGACAAGTCATGCGCAGTCCAGCGCAAAATGACCACAGCTCAAACTTAACTGCATTCGATACCAACGCGAGAAGACAAATGCTTACCGAGGAAAGTGACTATAAATTTCAAGCAGTTGTTGCCCTTGCGTTATAAAATAGATATTGTAATAAAATGATGTTGCGAGAATTTATCACGCAACACTAGCAAAAACTTTTGAAGGACTCGAAGAGCTTGTCATGTGCGAACAAGTGAAAGCAAACATGTCTCCTGACTTGAGGAGGTATCTGGCAGAGCAGGGCGCCCAGCAACTGGACCAGATCATTCTTTTTGCTGAAAGGTTCCAGACGGCACAGGCCGAAGTACTGGGCCAGAAACGAAAACACCCAGACCTGCCAGCACTGGACCAAGGAGCATCGGCATCGCAGTCGTTTTCGTCTTCTGCTCATCAGCAGCAGGGGCCGTCTCGCAAGGAGCCCCATCCCATTCATAACCTGCGGCCCCAACCGCATAACAGAGCACAGGCGACAACGTCTCATGAACCTGCTAGAAACAGGGGAGAAAACGACAGGTACTGTCGCAATTGCCGTACCACCTCTCACTGGACTTCTCGGTGTGTAAACAAACCACCCACTCACCATACAGCGTGTTTAAGGGCGGTGAGAGTGAAAAAAGGGAACAATTGGGAACCTTTCAAAGCAGAGAAGTGTTTCTCTAACAGTGGACCAGCAGTAGTGAATGGGACTGCTACCACTTGTTTATTTGACAGCGGGCTTACTTACCCGAGTATAGTCGCCCGACATTTGGTACAACCAGGCCAAATGACTAAGGAAAAGGTTGATATTGGTGGAGTTTTGAGGGGAGGGACCTCACAGCGTCTGCAGATAGCCAATATTAAGGTGGAGAGCAGGTTTGTGCGTGGCACAATCAAAGCTGCTGTAATGGAACAGCCAGCTTATGACTTCATCTTGGGGGCCCCATATATAGTTTTGGGAAACCCCCCAGTCCCGATCCTTGCTGGTGCAAGGGGGCCTACTACAGGCCAGAGAAGTGAAAAGGGAATGTCCCGGATTCACGGAGCCCCACGAGAGCTCAACCAGCCACGCCTTGAGATGGAGAGGTTAAATACCTCCAAGGTTAGTGGAATGGTTTTTGCAGAGGCGTATCCCTCTGACAGCCCTGTTAAGCCGAAGGGCCAAACAGCGGCGACGCCTTTGATTTTGGAAATACCTTCGTTGTCGTCGGGAATTAGGCCCCCGATGGTATTACCTCCTGAGAGCGAGGAACATACTGACAAGAGTGGTAGAACGTATGTACACGACCAGCGCAATCTTCATAGGGCAGAAGACAGCGAATCGAGCGAACATATGTTTCCAACCAGCCCTGGAGCCCCATCCGACCAGCACTTTACTCAGACGGAGGAGGACAGTGATCTGAGAAACCGTTTGACTATAAACGGAGATGGGCCCCATCCCGCTGCTAGCTCGCTAACAGAAAGCGGCTCTTGCAAAGAGGCAAGAAGCAAAAACGTACCACCAAATGCGTTCTGCTTAGTAGGGGAAACGGATGTCGCTGAGGTCAGGCGCAACCCAGTGAGAACCCCTGGTGGGAGAGTAGAGAAAGGAGCAATCTCTACGCAACCTCTAGGCAAACCAGAGGGGAGTGAAGCGATCGGAGAATTTATGCTGGAAGCATCAGATAGTTCGCACCTTCATCGCCATATACCTGCGGTCTCAAACCCGCCGAGATGCAGCAAGGTAGTCGCCATCGTCAGGCAGCCACAAAGCCAGTTGGTCAGGGCAGCCGACCAAGACAGCTTTTTTACGGACATAGCCAAGGAAGGTTCAGACCCACCATTGGATGGCACAGGTCCGAAGAAAGATCAACTCTTCCACCGGAGCATGGGAGTTGGTAGAAGAAGAAGAAGGAGGAAACGTAGAAGAAGAAAGTCGCAGGACAACCATGGGAGTTGTAGTCGCCAGGCGGAAATAACCAGTCGTGACCATGAGACTTCAGGACTGACAGTCAGATCTGTAGACTTGTATAGGGGCCAGTCTGGAAATACAAGATCACATTAAATTAGATCGTGTACCACGAACTTGAAGAGGGGGGTAATGTGAGAAGTTAATGTGATTGCATTTACAACAGGCCCCTAGTCTTTAAATTTGCATTTATTTACGTTTTTAAGGAAGATTACGGTGGGATTTTTATCTTATTCGTTTTTTTTATTTCTCTTTGTATAATAATCGAGTTTGGATTTTCTGTGTAGATTAAGAATTACGGTTTCTAGAAAAGATGGTAGTTTTAACTTTTAGACTGGCACCAGCGCGCTGTTTCATTAAGATAATTCGTTCATGTAGAGATTTTCTAGTGTAACAAAATGGCGGAGCATTTCTGGTACTTTCTCAATGAGCGCGTGGAACAAAATTTTCCGCTTGGAGTTCTAAATTTAGATCATGACCGCGGTCGATTCCTGGCACGTTGGTTGGTTCATAGATCGACTCGCTTAAGAACAAAGCCTAGCTATGACTCACGCGTAGCGTGGTCTGGGTAATAAATAAGCGGGGTTCCCTGGCAGAAGGCTGAGATTTTTTTGAACTTCTACGCCTTGGAAAAGAACTGTCTGTATTTATATACAGAGCCGACTGCTCTTTCGAGAGAAATTCGTGCTGGTAAATATGAAGTGAATTTAGCTTTAACAGTTTACAAGATTTTTGCAGAGTGGTTCTAGGAGTTAAAGTTAATTCATAGAAGTAGAGCCATCAATGCTTAATTTTTTAAGTGAATATAACTGACAGCGCAATTAGGTATTTTGTGAAAAGGTAGTAGGGAATTTTGATAGTTTCCTCAGAGTAGCTGTTTATATAAATTGGAATATTACTGTTATTTGTCAGAAGACAGGGGATCTAATTTTTCCTGGATTTGTGATTTTAAATGGTGCAGCGTAAAACACGCTCGCGGAATTAAATTAATTTTAGTTCGTAACGGACATGCCATGAGTTACCCTCTTATCTAAATTATTATCAGAGTGCATTCATTCTTTTTATGAGATAATGAAAGCTTAAAGATGGTAGATGTTAAATACTATAATTTTGAGACACGATGCACGTAATTTCATTGTGATTTTCGAGGATTTGGAGAGAGGGGTACCGGAGCACGTGCTGTGTCATTTTTTTAGAGGGGTGAATCTGATAACGGAAGGAGAAGGGAGATAACGAGGCATGCATTGTAAAATAGGATTTCAGTAAGTGTTAGAGATTTTAATGTACATTGTTATCAGAATCGGGTGTAAATAATATTCCAGACACGTGGGTGAAGATTTCTCAATATTTGAGTTATAATATTAGCGAATAATACGCTAGGGTTTTGGTGTGTATTTAATTGTTCAAGTGTGTGTAAATTACCAGCGGACTAAATTGTGTAATGCTGTGGTAATAGAACGAGTGGCTTTAAATTGTTAGAGCATGGGAAATTGTGTATTTTTCTCTGTGTGGGTAAAACCTACATTTTGAAGTCAGCAGTTACGGGTCTAGTTGGGATTTTTAATTAGTCCCTTATTTAATAGACATATGTTTATACTGATGAATTCATGGAGACGGGAGATTATTGTCTCGGGTGAAGTCTATTGTATTTGGGTAGCCAGGTAAACACATCGATCATTGTTAAATAGTAGGGCCAGGAATTTACTGGCAACAGGTTCATTCAGTGGTTAGAATGTTGTGACGGGCTAACCTAAGCTGAGTCTGGAGATTAGAGTGTCGATAGGACAGTATTTGAGGGAAAGTGGGGGTAGGCATGTTTACCAATCGCTGAAGCGACACTAGAGCATGGGAGCTGTATGGAAGATTTGAAAACTTAAGTGTTCGAGATTTGAAAAACTTAAGTGTTAGAGATTTGAGACTTAAGTGGTTGAAGAGTTGGGATTTAAGTGTTGAAGAGTGAGAGTTAAGTGTTAAGGATATGGGAAATTTGTTGTGCGATATATATTTGTTATTGTTTTGTCCACAGCAGATATTTTCCAGGCGTGGCAGCTAGGGCTACAGTAGTCCTTGAGCGGCTAGAAGTTCGCCGGTCTTCTCAGGAGAAGAAGAGTCGGCAGAGCCAGGAAAGAAAGTGGAGTAGTGACAAGGGGTTCACTGGTGCAAACGTTTTGTACCCAAGAGAGCAAGGAGCTGGAAGCACAGACTTCTTCAGCAAGAACAAGAGGTTCTTAATAAAATTCGGAGCTATTCACGCTCAGATAAAGCACACACTGAACCTAGGCGCAGGGCCTAGAGGTGTCGTGATTGGTCGGTCATAATAACACCGACGGCCCAGACCCAAGAGATGGGTAACGGGGCCTGTGATTTTTCCAGAATCGTCATTTGGTAGTGCAGAAGAGTCCAAGTCGAGAAACCAGAATGCCAATTCAAGTTAGCAGCTACAACGGCAGTCAGAGGAAAGAGGGTAAAAATACCTCTGAGCTGCAATAGAGGGAGAGAAGGAGAGTAGTGGAGGAGTCGCTTTTCTGTAGGAACTAGGAGTGTCAGACAGACACTGAACATAACAGTAGAACTCAGCAAGTCATCTGTAAGTTGTGTCGGAGATGATAAAAGGGTTCTGGTCGTGGACTTTGTGATAGTCAGAGAATATTTAGCCTAGAGTGGAGCAGCGGCGGAGGCACGTCATTTGTGTAGAACCACGTCTGCAGACAGACGGACAGTAGGAGTTAGGGCGTGTTTACATGATATCAGGTTGATTAGGAGAAAGACGGATCTGGTGTTCGAGATCCTCCTTCACATGTTGTTGTATTACTTACCTTTCTTCCTTACAGGTTGAGGGGAGGGCGACTGTGGGGTTACCTTACCTAATCACTTGAAATTAATTGTTATGTTCTTTCCAGGTGTAGGAACACGCATGTTTATTCTATTTTTGTAGTATGTTATATGAATTTTTTTGTGTGGTGTAAATAAAATCCATTGTAAATTTCCGGCTGGATCAGTCACTTACTTCAACCTATATGTTGTCTGTAAGTGGTGTCTGTGGTGTTAAGTATTAAACCTTATCCCAGTCTTGGTAGCTAGAGGTAGTGAGGTTATCGCAAAACATTACGTCACTTAGTGGCAAGGGAGAGTCAATTTCGGTTCTCGACCCTTGACGCCAATAGCCTCATCTCCCACAGTCACTGTTATTTTCTTCTGAAATCTATCTTCTTAGTCTTTCTTTCCACTAGGGTCTAGTCTATTTAGGTAGGCAACCTCTAGTCTTAAATCCACTTCGTGACAGGGTTCAATACCTGCTAGTACCCCGCTGCAATCTACCTCGTTGTAAATGGGTACCAGACTCTGCTCTTGAGTTAGGGAAGGAAAAGACAGCTATTAAGGAAACTGGTCACACACCTCATATAACTGGATCTAGTGGAGGGAAGTCTCTAACACTTCACGCCTCCTGCAGCATTATCTGCCATGGGACTGCCTTAAAATTAAAACCGTAGGTATGTTTGGGAATAGGCTGTCAATGCTTTTTTCTTTCTTTTTCCTTTTAATGCCTACTGGGGCATGGAACACCCATTGCAGCCGATCCGTTTGACGGAAGTCTGTATCAATATATTCACGTTCTCTCGCAGTAGTGGTTTCAGTGGTAATATGTGTTACTTGATGAGGTTGCCTGCCCTATACAAAACCTTATATTAGTCGCCTCTTATGAATTGCATGAGTTATTTGTGGGCCTATTCGATCATTGTCACATCAAAGACCCTGTGGGACTATGCGGTTTGTTAGATGCTGTAAACAATTCTTTCAACGTGTTCTTTTCTCTTCTGTGTGTTGTAGGAGCCTCTTTTCACCCAATCTGAGAAGACGCCATAGAGAGGATCTCCACGTGGTGCGATCGGCAGCATCGTCCTACCAGGATAATGAACATGTGTCCAGTGCCTTTATTGTCTCGCATACATCTCTGAATCCCAGGTGTGGTCGCCCGACTGTTCTTTGGACACCTACCAGTTGTCCATAGAGAATATCTTTGAGGATACGACAATCTTCCATGCGGCGGGCATAGCAAATCCAACGCAATCTGCGCGGTCTAAGCAGTGTATTCTTGCCTTGAAACCTGGCGCGTGAAATGTATATTACGCTAAAAAAAAATATGAAGGCATCAAGGCGAAAAGGAAGAAATAAGCGTTGTCGGTATAAATATATAAGTGAATTGGACAGAAGAAAGGGGGAAGGAAACAGGGTCTAAATAGGGAGAGCAAAAGAATTTAAGGCATCGGAAAATACATGGAGAGAATGCCGAATGTTTAGAACTGCCATTAGTTTGAGCAGAAAAGAATCAAAACACACCAGGCAGCAGAAGAACTGTACGGGTTTAAGATAAATGCAGTCTGAGCATTGATTTTAAAAGAAATATAGTTATTGTTAATCAGAATCGACGTCGCTATACTACAGGAAAACTCATAGGTGCTCACTCTCTGTCAGCAAATGTCGAAAGGCGCGAATGTTAATTGTTCCTGTCACGTGCTGGTTCGTGGTTGTATACATCAGGGGTTCTCAACCTCTTTTGCTAATTTCCCCCGTCTGAGCCTCATTTCCCCCTCCTGAGCCTCATTTCACCCTGTGGCTTCTCTAATAGTCGCTGCTACCGTGAAAAAAGGTACTTTATTATCTTAAGTGGCTCCCTAGAAATATGGCATGCCCCCCCGGGGGGGGGGGGGGGGGGGCATACCTGTCAACCTTCTGAGACAAAAATCTGTACGCCGGACCAAAAAAATCCTTACAAACACCCAAAAATCATTACGCAAAAAATATATTAATAAATTATACGCAATACAGTTTTAAAATGAGAAATGACATATACAAATCTATTAGCATTTGAATTATTGTGATATAAAACATGCTAATAGTCTCAAACTGTTCTTTACATATAAAAAACTTAGTGATCATGATGTACACTGTTCTTTCGATGTACAGTGTTTTGTAGTTAAGTTATGCTGGGCAATGAAATTGGCAAATAAAACTTCAGCCCTTATAATGCCACCCTCTTCCTGCTTTGGCTGAGCAAAAAAGGTCTTAATAGATGCTCCCTTCTTCATTGCAAACATTTGTTCATGCAATTTCGATTTAAAATGTACTTTCAGATCATATAATCCTGAAGCTACTACTTTAATATCTTTGCTGCATAATCTACAAAAAGCATGGGTTGATCCTAACTTGGATGCATCTACAATGCCAGGGAAGAGTTTAACCCATTTGACCTGAAACTTACCATGACCTGCAAGCTTTTGTTTCTTTGAATTAGGCTCAGCCATCATTCAGTGGATGAAATATTTCAACTAATAATCTTTGTAGACGAAGAGAATGATTAAAAAATACTACGAACAAAGCAAACGGCTAACAGCAAAAAAAAAAAAAAAAAAAAAAATTATGAACAGAATATCAAATCTAGGAAGAAAAAACGTACCACCAAAAATTTACAAAATTATTATTTACGAGTTGGTAGCTTAAAGTGATAACAGAATGCCACTTTATTAAAAAATAAAGCAGCTAATCTTGAGTGCTGGAATAAAGTAGGCCTACTCAACGCAAACAAACTTTTTTTTTTCTAGTTATGTAGGGCCTACACAGAATATTATGACAATTTAACGGAAATATATTGAAGGGCAAGATATAACTGGAAAGATTAAGACAGCGATTAAATTGCAACAAAGCAAAACAACAGCAATATTTAACCAAGTTATAAGTACTTAGCTTTTTTAAACGAAATGGCGTCGAAGTGTGGTGGCAAGCAAACGTGGTCGTTGATAACAGGTAACTTTAAAAATACGCCATGTCACGCTGAAAACCAAAAGCGTTTGAGGCCGAATTCAAAGTTTTTGCCGAATTGTTGGGAATGAAAGGATTTGATTGGTTGCTGGGAGAGACCTCAGTTTAAAAACGGACGCCGAGATTCCCGGAATTAAAAATTTAAAAAATGGTTAAATAAAAACCTGGGCTAGAAAATATTTTCCGATTTAAAATTTAAAAAAACTTGGGTTAGAAAATATTTTTAGAATTTAAATTTAAAAAAAAAAAATTTTTTTTTTTTTTTGGCGGGGAGAAAAATCCGTACAACGAGTCTGTACGGCCGTACACTGCTAAAAGTATCAAAAATCCGTACATTGTACGAAAAATTCGTACAGGTTGACAGGTATGGGGGGGGGGGGGCATATAGTTCACGATGAGAACTACTGATTTACACGACCTATGCATCCTCTATTACGTCCATCCCTGCTAGTTTGACATTTGATGCCAAATTCCAACAGTCTTGTTGATTCAAGTAATTAAGTTTGCAGTTCACGACACCAGGAAAAAAAATAGAACTTTAAGATGGGTCATTTATCAAATATCTTAAGGGTAGACTATTTGACTGACTTTATGTGTATTTTGTTGTACAAATTTGCATTATAAAATATAAGACATTGACTGAGCCCGATCAATGACCACAAGCGCCCACAACAGTCGAATTTCTGGTTTTATGGCAGAGGGAAGACCGATGGGCAGACGGGTAAACAATATGACAGAAATCCTACAATAGGCCTAAGTGAATAACACGAGCTCACATCAGCCAATGGGACACACTTGACTCAAGAATGAAAACTTCAGCTCACCACGACGCTTCACGGAAATAGTGGACATATAATGTCAAATAATTAAAATTAAGTACTAATAGGCAACATTTTGTTTTTCAAACAGGGTCTCATAAACTTTGTACCCTGAACGCCAGCATGCCTTAGACAGGCTCTGGTGAAAAAAAAAAAGTTTAATGCACAGTAGAGAATACTGGAATGCTGCAGAGTGCAGACTTTAACGAAGTCTGCCATTTTGACGTACTAATGTATGCGACCATTACCTCCGGCTATAATTATTTGTCATCAGGAGCTTATAGTTTCATTCTTATGTAATGCATTCGTGTCATCATTAACAATAACGCATACAGCACATTCATTTTGGGCCAAAGTTCACCGTCTGCTCGTGCCAGTATAAAATGTCGGTGTCATTCAGGTCTTAGGTCACCCAGCACATGCGCACTTCACAGGTCCACGCAGCGTATTCCACGCTATGATTATGAAGTAGACGACGAACGTTGTTAAAAATAAACATCACTTTTTATCTGGTTCGGAAAAAAAAAGATTATATTGGGAAACACAACAGCCATTATGACACGTGATTTTTGTGTTTTTCAGAGGTGTGTTAACATAAATGGAAGACACTTCATTCTTTGTGGATTACTTTAGCTAGCGATTTATTCGAAGCTACACTACGAAGGAATAAAACAAAATGGTAAGTCACTAATAATTAGCCAAATTTTCGTTATTGTTCGAGTTATAATAATAATAATTAGGCTTACAATGAATGCGTTAACTATGGTCCCTGCTATAGGCCTACTGTGCATAGATAATAGGCTCGAAACAGTGATCATACCGAGTTATCGTTAAGTATGTAGGCTCGTTGCTCTGTCATGCTGCTTAGCTGAGGCTATTGTGTTTACATGAAATTGCCTGTGTAGACTTCAAGAATGTTCTGTGTTGCTGGGGGAAAAGGAGGGAGGTTTAATAGAGCCTCCCCCCTTCTCTTTACAGCAAAGTTTCTTAGATGTAGCAAATTTAATGGAACCCTAAGCAATGTGTTGCTTAGAGATGACAAGTTGTTGCTCTGCGAATTCACTCATTCATTCATTTCCCTTTTCGCGTCTTTATGGAGCACCACTGTAGCTCGTGGCCTTGCATGAAGCTTGCAACAAAGCAGTCATATCTTCTTGCAGTGGAGGAAATCTTTAGCTTTAGTACCGTCGAGTAGGCCCTATGTATAATATGTGTATTGAGTTAGGGTTAACACATAGACCTATACATACTCGACGGCACTAAAGCTAAAGATTTCCGGAGGATTCTGTAGCAATTTGTTTAACATGATGAGGTTGTCAGTCCCATGTCACCCTCATCATAATTTTCTCTTGCAACATATCTGAAGAGGGGTAGTCCTACTATTTATTTGTTTTCTCATAGATCCCCCACCCCCGGGGATCTATACAGGGCTGTTTTGCTAATAGTTGACTCAAAATAAGAAAAAAAAGGGGGGGCAGTACATTCTACGACCATTAATGAGTGGCACGAAAGTACGAATAAATGACATATTTTATGGACACAAGTACACTATAGCCTGTGTTCCGGCCAGAGGTTCTTCGTCAGCTACAGGACATGTAAAGTAACAGAAGTTAGAGATGACTAAACAGTCTAAATGATTAACATAAGATCTTCCTTGTTTTCTTATTCAGAAACGGCACCAACAGGCTTAGGCGCTCATGTCTCTCCACAGCTTCCTGCACCCCAGTCTGCTTATCTGTTTTGTTGTTGACCTGTTTGTCGTAGATTTTATCAGATATGTAATAGATGTTTATAGTCCTGTCTGAGCAGAGGTGATAGTGATGACAATGTGAAAGTAAGGGGTGAGAAATAGTTTTATCACAAGGTGATCGTGTAAAAGAAAGGACAGTCTCTGGATAGAATAATTTATATAATCCAGCCTATCTGGACGACGATATTTAAATCAGACGCACTTTCTCTCCTTGTACGAAAATACAAGTTACACTGCACTCACATGCACACAATTCTGTGACAAATACGCACGAACGTGAAAACAAACTATGAATATCATATAATGGATAGGGGTTGACAGACACGGTAACTAAAGGTTTAATAAAGTTTATTATCAATAGAAGATCACAACAATAAGCATATACATTACTACTTCATGGTTTACATACAAAAAATTGCAAAAGAAGAAATTAATCAAATAGGTTCTCCCCCTCTGGTAAAGGAAAAGAAAAGACGATCCCAACAGAGGTTAATTAACCCAAAAGAGCAAAAGTTAACAATAGGTTATGAAATCAGTGTGGGAAAAGAATAGGTTCCTAATGTAATCTATCCCGTGAATACTCAGATTAGTGAGATAAAACAAGAAAGAAGAAACCACATAAGTATATGATGTTAACAAAAGACATAAATTCCTTTCTCCGTTCATTCAATTCACACCCATTCAGTGGCCACTTTCATGCTTTTCCTTACCCCAGTAGTTGTCGCAGGCATTCCAAGGAAATACACTAATAAGTAATAATACTATTTAGTGTCAAATTTAAGTTTTGCCAAATCCAGCCCCAGACTCGCCGTAGTCGCTGACTGCAAATTTCACGGGAGTCGCTAGAGTCGGTGATTTAATTTGTCCTGGATACAATAAGTTATCTATGCCTTCAGTTGGTTGGAGTAAGGTTCATGCGTGGTGATCGCCGACGTAGGATGAATAGAACATATATATATAGTTCCTATGTTTTTTAGCCTCAGGTGGCTTAGACGCTAGGTTAAGTTACACAAATGTTGCTGACAATATATTTCGCCCCATCTGGCTGATGAGATTGATATAAGTAAATCTGGTAATAGTTCTGGTCCAGTTAATATTAAAATTTAATGGTTCTATTCTGGTTTCTCTCATGAAAATGAGGAAAATTGGACCACACAGGTCACAGCAAGAAGCTCATCAATATTAAATATCCCTGGATGCTTATAATATTATAAGTTCGTATGATCATAAGTTCATATGGCCATAAAAAAAACCCGCTAGTACTCAGGTTGATCAGCCGCAATCAGAAAAATGAAACATTCCACGAAAATCTAATAATTTTCACTCTGTTCGAGAAATCTAAGATATCGAGCTAGTGAATTTCAGATAGATTTCTGAACAACTGATCATGGCTATCGTAGAGACATGGTATATATCCGTAAATTCCGTTCTATCGCTCTTTAATGCGAAAGTCACACCTACTGCCAGACCCGAGCCCATTTGCCGTTCAATTCTTGAATCAAAGGTAATTTTACCACCTCTGCCGCCGACAACCTCTCTGGCTTGACTTTCATCATCTCCGTCTTGCCGAATATCAGCTACGCAATTAATTCCCCTGAAAGTTTTACGATCTTCTGTCTCTTGACCAGGTTTGACCAGATGCCTTGCGACAATACAGTCAAAAGATAATCCTGTGTCAAAAAGACAAGATGTTGAAGTCCCATTCAAAATAACAGTTCCTCGCGTTGAGGGCCTCTCACCCTCAGGTTGAGAATCACTGACACTAATTCTCCTTTGTGAGTCTGTTAACAAGCAACCGATTCTATTCGTCCTGGTGTGCTTGCTCTGATCAGATGTCCCTTGTGCGGGGGTCTTTCCCTTGTCTTGACCTTTCTGGCGGCTGTGCCATGTAGGCCGGTCGGGCTGATCAGAATTCTTGTTGGTGGGGTATCTGTTTTTAAAGAATTTCGATTTTTCCTGGGGAGGGTTCTGAGGTAAAGTTTCTCGTTGATTATGGTGCTGGGAAGAATGGGAGGACGGCTCTGGATTATTTTTCCGAAAATGCTCATATGTCGGCTTGCGTTTTGTGCTGGGAAGCTCGGCCAAAGCATTCACATGACGTTCAGACTTACTAAGAATGTCCTCCAACTTTACTACGCCCTGTTCAGCCAGAAATCTACGGGTTTCGTTTGACAAAGTGGATTTTATTCTGTAAGAACAAATTTCAGAAGTCCTTCAAAAGTGAGAGGGAGCTCGGAAAGTTCCATGCAATTTGTCAAATATCCTGTCAAGCTTGAAGAGAACTGATGAAATGTCTCCGTGCCTTCCTTTCTGCTGTTTCTGAACAGGTGCAAAAATTTGCGAGCGTTCATTTCGAAACGCTCCAGTAAAGCCTTCTTTAGCATGTCGTAGTTGTCTTGATGGCTGCTTCCCAGTTTTACGTAGACGTCATAAGCACTACCTTTTAAAGCCTGCGAAAGCTTTAGACACCATCGGGAACTCTCTAACCCATACAGTGTCGCCATCCTCTCAAATTTCTCGAGAAACGAGTCAATTTTCTCATTGGGGCTTGGAAAGGATTCAAGGGCGAAAGACATAGCTATGAGTTGAGGAGATTGGGTGCTGGATTGATCAGTTAACTGTGACTGGGGTGGAGACTCTCCATTACTGGAGGAAGACATAGCACCGCGACGTTGGACTTCTAGGGCCTTAGGCGCCAGTTCATGCTGTCTCTCCTTCTCTCTATCCTCATGCTGTCTCTCCTTCTCTCTTTCGTTTGCACTGCGAGCTTCTATCTCCGCCTCAATTTTCCTCTGTTCCAATTGACGATCTTCCTTCTCCCTAGCTTCTGCTACTTTCTTCTCCGCGTCATATCGGTCAAGTTCTACATTGACAAACGCGGTCACTTCTTCTCCTTGCAATCCTGTCTCCTTTGCTTCTTCTCTTAGCATGGCTCTTAGTTTAGCTCTCTCAGCCATGGCTAATAACTAAATGCCGTTAACCCGAGAAAGAAAGAAGAAAAGAAGGAGAGAAAAACTCTATCCTTAACCAACTTTACGAGAAAAAAACAAGCAACCAAAAATATTTATTATTTCACTGAGATACCTCCTGTCCCGTTATCAGTTATCTAATCTATCGCTGTTATTACGAGGGGCGTTCAGAAAGTAATGCACCACATCGTTTTTCTCAGGAGCTGTTTATTCAAAAAGCATGAAATTTATACACAATATACATGGATATGTCATGTAAACATCGGTATTATTCAACATAATCCCCATCAACTTGTACGGCTTTATGCCAGCACGAAACAAGTGCATGTATTCCTAGCCGTACCAGATTTTGTCTTGATCATGTAGCCATTTCTTCGCTGCATGATTCACTCCTTCATCATCTTCAAACCTTGTCCCACGGAGTGCATCTTTAAGTGGACCAAATAGATGAAAATCAGAGGGTGCCAAATCGGGACTATAGGGTGGATGGGGTAGTACAGTCCAACCCAATTTGGTGATTGCTTCCCGTGTTGTCAGACTTGTGTGAGGACGCGCATTGTCGTGAAGGAGAAGCAGGTCTGCTGGATTCTTGTGCGGCCAAACTCTGCGAAAACGTTGATTGAGTTTTTTCAATGTCTTAATGTAAGCTTGCGAATTGATTGTCTTTCCTCTTGGCATAACGTCCACAATAATCACACCTTCAATGTCCCAAAAGACAGTGATCATGACCTTTCCAGCTGAAGAAATTGTCTTGAATTTCTTTCTTCTTGGTGATTACGGATGATGCCACTCCATTGACTGTCTTTTTGTCTCATGTTCAAAATGATGTGCCCAGGTTTCGTCACCTGTAACGATCTTAGCCAAAAAGTTCTTTCCATCAGCATTGAAACGCTCCAACAATTCAGAAGAAATTGCTTTCCTTTGCAATCGGTGGTCATTTGTGAGACTTCGAGGAACCCATCTTGCGCAAACCTTAGAAAATCCGCGAGTTTTTATAACTGCATTTGCACTACCAATGCTGACTGACAGCTGTAAGGCCAATTGTTGAGTAGTGATTCGCCTATCAGTAAGAATAATGCCCTCAGCGCATTTCAACATTTCTGCGTTGGTGGCTGTGGCAGGACGTCCACAGCGCGGCCGATCAAGCAGCTCCGTATCTCCAATTCCTGATTCTTTGATTCTCTGAACCCAGCGACTGACTGTACTCCTGTCGACTGCAAAACTTCCATACACATCACATAGATGCTTGTGAATATTCACAACAGTTTCCTTCTCTGCAACGAGAAATTCTATCACAATTCGCTGTTTATAACGCAAGTTGCTAACACGCTCCATTTCAACGGTTTAGGGCAGCCGTATTATTTGGCCGGTTGCAGTGCAATTTGGTGCACACAATTGGCACATACCATATTTGAAGTGTGCAAAATTGCATGCTTCTATCTTCAATATTAGCTGAGAAAAACGATGTGGTGCATTACTTTCTGAACGCCCCTCGTACCTGGCACAAGGCTCCTAATACAGACGACTAAGCCAAATAAATAGTAGATCAGGCTAATACTGGAAAAATTACTATTACTAACGGTGGAGTTTTTTTAATTTTATTTATAAAATTAAGGAGAAAAAAAAATTTCTCTTATTTTATAAATCCACAAAAAACTCGCCCACTCTAGAAGTCAATTAAGAGTAAGGGACGTTATTAACTAGACGTAAAGTCAGAATTCGGTCCTTAGCTTTGCTCAAACTCTGCTGCTTCTAAAAAAAACCCAGTGATTGTTAAACAATCACGCGTACTAGCGGCCTTGAACAAAATACCATATATCTCATATATCTGACGAAGATTACTATCAGAACAAATTGCACGTAACTCTATGATGCTGTGGAAAGAAAAACCAGTACTATATGTGTGTGGTCAAACACCCGGAACTAAGATCGTTGTCTAGGGGATAATTAATTTTTATACCCTAACTTCACAAGACAAACTCACACACTCTCTATCTAGATGAAAATTCAGATTCAGTATCAGACTTTAGACTTTATCTAGACTCAGACTTAGAGTTCAGTCCCGCGACGAGCGACCATTATGTCGTAGATTTTACCAGATAGGTAATAGATAATTATAGTCCTGTCTGAGCAGAGGTGATAGTGATGACAATATTAAAGTAAGGGGTGAGAAATAGTTTTATCACAAGGTGATCGTGTAAGAGAAAGGACAGTCTCTGGATAGAATAATTTATCTAATCCAGCCTATCTGGACGACGATATTTAAATCAGACGCACTTTCTCTCCTTGTACGAAAATACAAGTTACACTGCACTCACATGCACACAATTCTGTGACAAATACGCACGAACGTGAAAACAAACTATGAATATCATATAATGGATAGGGGTTGACAGACACGGTAACTAAAGGTTTAATAAAGTTTATTATCAATAGAAGATCACAACAATAAGCATAAACATTACTACTTCATGGTTTACATACAAAAAATTGCAAAAGAAGAAATTAATCAAATAGGTTCTCCCCCTCTGGTAAAGGAAAAGAAAAGACGATCCCAACAGAGGTTAATTAACCCAAAAGATCAAAAGTTAACAATAGGTTATGAAATCAGTATGGGAAAAGAATAGGTTCCTAATGTAATCTATCCCGTGACTACTCAGATTAGTGAGATAAAACAAGAAAGAAGAAACCACATAAGTATATGATGTTAACAAAAGACATAAATTCCTTTCTCCATTCATTCAATTCACACCCATTCAGTGGCACTTTCATGCTTTTGCTTACCCAAGTAGTTGTCGCAGGCGTTCCAAGGAAATACAATAATAAGTAATATACTATTTAGTGTCAAATTTAAGTTTTGCCAAATCCAGCCCCAGACTCGCCGTAGTCGCTGAATGTAAATTTCACGGGAGTCGCTAGAGTCGGTGATTTAATTTGTCCTGGATACAATAAGTTATCTATGCCTTCAGTTGGTTGGAGTAAGGTTCATGCGTGGTGATCGCCGACGTAGGATGAATAGAACATATATATATATATATATGCCCAATGGGCTGATCACCCGTTGGCTTGTCACACCGATTACGGAAACAACGGCAGATGGATCTATTTGTTGTTGCCCTAAAGACGCCGCTAGGCGTGATGGGAAACTACAACAGAGAAAATCAATCTGCTGTTGCCCTTAAGACGCCACAAGGCGTGATGGCCTCTGACTGCTTGGTCGGTCTTTGGCTAAGGACGGAAGAAGAAGAAGAAGAAGAAGAAGAATATATATATATATATATATATATATATATATATATATATATATATATATATATATATATATATATATATGTATATATGTGTTGCGTGCATATTTTGACGCACATATTACAAAAATCGATATGGCTATTTAATATGGAAAAAATATAGACATTCATTCATTTGTGTATGAAAATGCTGTCTATGGTAAAAGCGAGAGAATCCATGTTTGATTCACACTTTTGATTATAGGAGTAATCGTTCTTGATATTGATCCGGCGCATGGATTGCTCTTACGTTTGTACTTATTTTTTAGGGCCAGAAAATATATTAATTTGCTTATTATGTTTATGGCCTGAATTCATATGTATTACATATTATTAGTACAAGTAGAATCAGTCCTATATTGTATATTTTGGATGGGTAGGCGGGACTAGATTCTTATTATTCCGGTCTAGCGGAAGTATGAGTTGTCTTGACAAGTCGTGATGAGTTCCGATGTACCGTGATAATGGCTGGTACGCACTTTTCAAAGGGCTGGTAGATTGTTAAGGAAATATAATTCATGGAGTGGTTTTCTTCTAAAGGAGATGGTATCTCTACTATAGTTTATGTTAGAGACTCTCCTAAGGTACGGTACAATGTATAATTCGGACTCCATGTATTGCCAGACCCTATTTTGATGATCTCATGTCGATTCGACCTAGATGGAACATTGTGCTTCGTATCGCTAGGGTCGTGTTTTGTATCGACAAAGATGACAGACTTTCCTACAGCGGTTATGGCTACGTGAATTAACCTGATCATCGTAGAGCTGTATGGGAACATTTATGAAATCATTTATATACCCATTATAAATTAACTCTGGCTTATATTCTACTTCCAATGAATGAGTGAACGACAACTCAGGGAGGCGGCCATGTTAGATTTCGGTCATCATATGTTTTGATCACTGCCAAGAGAACAGATTATTTATCCTATTATCGGACAGTGACAGGGAGATCTCAATCTTGCTAGAAACCCCCTCTTTCGTGGTTTCATAATATATGCTACAAACTATGGACGTCAAGTAACCTTAGTTATTTACCGATCTGCCTTCACTGACGCGTTTAGTCAGATAGGGGAATGCGGCCATAATATATCATGACATTGAACTTTTGATGTACTGCCCATTATTTCTGAATGTGTCATGACTTCAGATCTGCTATGTATACCTACAAATTGATATGTCAACATACCATGATGTACTCGTATGTCCCAGTGTGTACGTCTGAATAAATTGAGTAAACAAAGATTCCAGCAGTCTGCATTGGTGCCTTGTAGACACAAGTGTATGAGTGGTTATATTGGTCAGCACACGAACAGTACACCATTCGCGGTAATCACACTCTACACTTCTACTTCATACATACACCATCCTGCGTCGGTTGGAGTGACCAAGTTTAGGGTCTGCTTCCCCTGGAGCCTTTGCCTTCCCTAACTCAGGACTAGGGTGAGTTACCCATTTACAGCTGGGTAGACTGGAGCATGCCTGATCTCAACAGCACACCACTCTTCCTTACAGAGCATACAGACTGACACTTTACAGAGTGGAAAGAAGAAAAGAAACTTTACAGTGGCGAGCCAGATTCCTGGGTCCAGCTTACGCAGTTTTGTGTTGAGAATCACAGTTTACAGCTGAAAGAACATTTGTTTGAACACATCAACACCAGTAGGACAGCTATACAGTCGATGTCAGCTTGACCTGTATTACCGATAGGATGCTGTATCTAGGTCAGCGCTTGTTGACAGTTTTTCGCTGTACATACAGTATTACACAGGACAGTGGTATCAAGTGTAGAAAATATCTGGAGCAGTATTGTTGACATTTCTCAACGTACAGAAGAATCACAGTGTTGTTGAACATAAAGTGCATAGTTCATCGTTGGATCTTCATATGCTCAAAAGAGAAAAAATTGACAGTGTAATAGTTTAGAATTAAATCTATTACTCAATAAAGTGGCAAGTTATTAGAATTAAAATAAACTGTGCCTGCTTTACAACACTATACCTGCAACACATTCCATTCATGACATAAATTATATTGTATGCTATATGCTATTTATGCTTACATGTTATTTGTTTATATGTGTAGGTGTTTATATGTTGCGGGCCTGGATGGGAGGTGACTAGTGTAATGTTATGATGTATGTATATAATCATTACCTCGTCATCTACACAAGCACACACGTTTCAGAAGGGACTCAGTAAAAGCATGTTCAATTCGTAGCCATGTTTATTTACAGAATATCGTACATGTGAAGATTCGCATATTATTACAATGTGTGGTTCGTATTATTAATGTATTATATTACATCCCCCCTTTTTTGAAAAAAAATGTGTGCAAACATTTCCAACGAAATGTTTCATGTGAGAAAGGATAAGTATGTGTAATGCTCAGTGTGAGTATATATATGTCACTGTCTGTATCGGCTGGGAGGTGTCACTGTACGGCCAGAACGAGTGGTGTAAAGTGCTGGTGGTTCTGCGGAAGTCCCTGGTTTAGCTTGAGTTGGTTGTGATTTCGGCCTTGGCGCTTGTTGGTTTTGTGGGGTACCAAGGTCTGGAGTTACTGCATTGTCTGTTGAAAGCATGGGAATTCTCTGCTCTGTTGTATTCTGTGGGATTTCTCTTATGTCCACTCTGTTTCGCCTCAGGAGGTTGCTGCTGCTGTCTGGTCTTAAAGTATAGCTCCTGGGTTCAGGGTTTCTGGAAATGATTGTTGCTTTTGACCATGTGTCATTGTCGTGGTTGTAGGTAGTCACATGCTGACCAGGATGTAATGGTGGTAGGTCTTTAGCACATTTGTCATAGTTGGATTTCTGAACTTGCTGAAGTTGATCATATGTGCTGTCTCTATGTTGTGGACGGAAGTGGACCTTAGATGGTAGAAGGTCTTTAATTCTTCTATCAAACATAAGTTCTGCTGGACTGTCGATCTTACTGTCTACCGGTGTTGTTCTCCATCTCAAGAGTGCTAGGTGTACATCCTCTTTTCTTGTTTTCTTCATGATTGACTTGATAGTTTGTATCTGTCTCTCAATGAAACCATTAGATTTAGGGTATCTAGGTGATGATGTTGTGTGTTTGATCTTCCAGTCCTTAGTGAAGTTTCTGTATGCTTGACCTGAGAAATGTGGACCGTTGTCTGATCTAATTTCATCTGGGATGCCAAATATGCTGCAATACTTCTTTGTAATGTCTGCAATAACAGCTGATGGTGAGGGTTGTGGAAGTTTCTCAATGATGGGAAATTTGCTGTAGTAATCAGCAATAATAAGATAGTCATTATTGTCGATTGAGAAAATATCAGTTCCTATAATGCTCCAAGGGCTCAATGGTATGTCTGATGGTATGAGAGGTTCTCTGCACTGCCTATTTGCATGTTCTTGGCAAATTGAACAGTTATTACATAGTGTTTCTATGTCCTTGTTTATCTGTGGCCAGTAAACATCTTTCTTTGCTCTCAGTTGTGTCTTCACAATACCAAGGTGACTATTATGGAGCTGTTTAAGGATGATATCGCGTTGTGTTTCTGGTACAACAATGCGATCTCCTTTAAGGATCAGACCATCTTCGATGCTTAACTCTTCCCTCATAGAGTAGTATGGACGGATGTGTGTTGGAACTTCCCTGATAGAGCTTGGCCATCCATGGTATATCAGTTCTTTGAGAGAGTTAAGGATAGGATCTCTCATTGTGTCTTCTCTGATGTGTTCAAGCCGATTATCGCTAAACTTGACAAAATCAACTTTGATGTTTGGGGTAAGATCTGCTGTCTTGTTGGGGTTTGGTAGTCTGCTGAGAGCATCTGCAAGACCTATATCCTCTTTAATGTTGTTAATAGTTACCACACTCAGCTTTTCGCACATTGGTAAACCCAAAATTGCAGGTCCTTCAACATCTACCAAGTAAAATGTTGACAATGTCCATTCAGAGCCTCTGTATGAACATTCAAGTGTTACTGCTCCAAAACAGTCTATACTTGTTCCATTGTAAGCTCTTAGCTTTGTCCTGCCACTCCTACGTTTTACATCCCTTGTGGGAAATCCTTGCTCATCCACCTTGTCAGGCATGATCTGTCTGAATATTCTTAAGGGTAGAGTGTTACCTTGGGCACCTGTGTCTATCTTGAACCGAATGTTTCTTTCTTTGTGCATTTTAATTCCTGGTATTCGGAATTGTACCTTGCAGAAAGCCTGCGTTCTCTTTGGTTCATTACTGAAAGTTAGTATCTTCACAGTATCAAAAGTGGAAGGATCACTTTCTTCACTGGAGTCAAGGTCCTCAGTCATCATAGAGTGTGTTTGTTTTGACGACTTTCTGCTGTGAAGTTTGTGTTGAGCACTGTCTTGTTTCCTCTTGAAACATAATTTTATCCAGTGGCCCCTCTTTCTGCAGTAATGACATGTAGAGTCTTTAGCTGGACAGTGGTTTTGTATGTGGTTTAGGCCACAACATTTACACATAGCACCTCTGCTTGTGTTGTGTTTTTCTTGTTGTTTCGAACCAGTTGCTTTGTTGTGTCTAGGTTTATAGCTTTTCACTGCATCCACCTGGGCTGCTAATGTACCTTGCTGAATTTGTTTAATGTTTAGTGCTTGTGCCTCGTGTTTCCTGCCTTCATCCAGAAGTTGTTGTAAAGTTAGCGTATCACTCTGGCTCAGTAGCCATTTCTGGAATTCTGGCATTGGTGTGCTAAGAAGAATCTGTTCAATAATTCGCTCTTTTTCTTCTTCGTTGCTAAATTTACATACTCTTGTTTTCTCCTTCATGCGAGTGAAGAAATCATCTAGGCTTTCACCACGTTTCTGTCGCAGGTGGTGAAGCTCTAATCTTGCCGCTCTAAAGTTTGTGTGCTTTATGATCAGACGCTTTTCAAATTCGTCCAATATGGCTATGGGGTCGGTTGCCGACTCAACCGGCATGGCGGTAGCAAAACTGTTGTAGATTTTCAAACCTTCATCGTCCAATGCTTCTAGGATATATGGAGTTAGGGTTTGTCCTTCCAGACCAGTGGTCTTGGAATATAGATCTATGCGTTGGCGCCATAACAAGAAAGCTTCACTCTTATCGTCTTGACCGGCGAATCTCATTTGCGGTGCGTTGCGATATTGTTTCGCCGCCATGGCTGACTTCGATGACGAAAATTAGCCGAATACTGTACTCACGTGTTATCGTGTAGCTGTTTTGCGTCAGTCCGGTATCGACCGCTGCCACCATGTAATGTTATGATGTATGTATATAATCATTACCTCGTCATCTACACAAGCACACACGTTTCAGAAGGGACTCAGTAAAAGCATGTTCAATTCGTAGCCATGTTTATTTACAGAATATCGTACATGTGAAGATTCGCATATTATTACAATGTGTGGTTCGTATTATTAATGTATTATATTACAACTAGAACAGGAAATACCGAATGATATTGGTCTTGTTCTGGCGTTCGATAGGGAGCAATTTCTTAATTGAAATTTGCATGCAACATAGTTTGCAAATATTTGGTTAGTTGTGACGACTGTTTCATATTTGTATTTGTAACATTTTTTCTGTTCTTTATTTTTGTTTTTTGATTTGTTTGTATAATTGTAGGTCTCATCTTTCCTTTCATTTCAGTTTTTTACACCCTTATGTTTATACACTGTGGCGTTATTTGTCTTGTCATTTTATTATTGCAGTTATCATCACGGTTTCTGTGATCATTTTTTTCATTTCTCCTATTTAATTTAATTTGATCTCTGCAAATGTGTTCATATTGTCTTTTCTTGTTTGTCCTTTGTAATGTCTTTAGTTGACATATGACATAGGAGTTATAGTGGTATACACTGATAGTATAGTACAGATCAGTACTTTATGATTGTTATTGTTATAAAACAAAATGTACAAGACCTTTGTAAGGCTTGTCTCCCAAAGTGATTGGTAAAGGGAAATATTTTTTCCACAGGTACTCAAGTGATCTTTGATTACATTGAGATATACAAGACCTTTGTAAGGCTTGTCTCCCACAGTATTTGAGATACAGTTATTGTGTCCACAGGTACTCAAGTTATCATTGGTTATTATAAACCATACAAGTTTGGACTAAGACTAAGTCTATGGTATAGACTTGTCTCCCATTAACGTGAAAGAGGGTAATTTATTTACTTTTTCAGGTTTCTGATTTAAGAAGACAATATGTCTACATTAGATTATTTCATTGCACAAGGAAAATCTCTTGATAAGACTGGAAAAGACTTAGAACAATGGGCTGTTGCTCAATATGACAAAGCATTAGCTGCAGAAGAGAAAAAAATTGCTGCTGCTGTTGAAGAAAGAAAAGCTGCTGCTGAGGAAAAAAAAGCTGCGGCTGAGGAGAGAAAACTTCAAATAGAAGAAAAAAAAGCTGCTGCAGAAGAAAGGAAAGCTCTAGCTGAAGAAAAAAGATTAGAAAAAGAAGCTGATACTGCTGCTGAACTTAAGAAATTGCAGATGCAAGTGGAGGAAAGGAGATTTGAGGCAGAACAGAAGAAATTAGAAGCTGATGCAGAGCAGAAAAAATTAGAAGTTGCTGCTGCTGCAGAACAGAAAAAATTAGAAGTTGCTGCAGAACAGAAAAAATTAGAAGTTGCTGCTGCTGCAGAACAGAAAAAATTAGAAGCTGCTGCTGCTGCAGAACAGAAAAGATTAGATAGAGAAGCTGAAGAGAGAAAAGCAATAAGAGAACATGAGTTTGAATTAGAGAAATTAAAATTGACATGTATGAGTAATGTTAATCAGGCATCTGGTGGTAATGGTAAACCCTTTGTGTACAAGGTCAAGGTACCAGCGTTTAACCCTACCAGTGATGACATAACATTTTGGCTTTCTAGATTTGAACGGGCTTGTCGATCTCATAATGTTGACAAATCACAGTATGTGAATCAGTTGTCTGAAAATCTAAAAGGGGAGTCCCTGAGTAAGTTATATTTTGTTGAAGAGGCCGACAAAGATAATTATGATGCTGTTAGGGCAGCTTTGATAAAGAGATATCAGCTGTCTGAGGAAGGTTACCGTCTTTTGTTTAAAACAATGAGACCTGAGGTAGGTGTAGAATTCTCAGATTTCATCTCAAAAGCACGAATTACACTTTCACGATGGATTGAATTATCCAAAACAGAGAAAACATTTGATGGTCTTACGGATTTATTGCTAAGAGACAAGGTCATGTCTTCTGTAAATAAATCATTCCTAGAGTTCTTACATGAGCGTAAACCTGGTACAATAAAGCAAATGGAAGAATATTGTGACCAGTATGCCACGGCACACCCTGACATGATTCTTAGTAACTCTAACATTAAAGAGAGTATGCCAGTTGCTTCGGCAACAGAATATAATCAGAATTACTCACACAAATTCCAAGGAGCTAAAAATAAATTTGATAAAAAGGTTAATTGGAATAAGTATCAAAACCAAGATAACCACTCAAATCAGGGTTCTTCTTCGAAGAACTGGAATCGGGCTGATAGTCCTCGACACGCGAGGGGTACCCATAATGTTAGAAATTCTCGGAAAGGGAGTAGCTATAGGAACTACCCAAGTGCTTCATGGAGACAAAAGAAACAATATTACAGGGATACTCAATATAATGAGCATGATGATTATGATCATGAATATTATGATTCAAACCCAAATAGGGGTTATAACAGAGGCAATAATAATTATAGAGACAATTATAACCGAGGTAGATCACAACACAAAAGACATGGTAAATCTTATTACCAGGCTAACTCTGCACAACAGGAGTTCCACGACACCGATAATCAGAATAATGATAAAAAAGACTCCAACAGTGTAGCAAATTCCGCTTTCGATTTTGCTAGAGCATCTGAGTGTTCGCAATGCAAAACATTATTCGATCCAACCACAGTGTCTACTTTAAGCTGCGGTCACCCGCTTCCCGCTCTCCATGCGTCAATTGCGCATAATGGAAGGGGTGCTCTTGTCTTTAATAGGGGCCTAATAGATGGTACTCCGGTATCAATTCTTTTCGATTCGGGGTGCACTACCATTGGAGTGAGGCAATCACTCGTAAATCCTTCTCGAGCTACAGGCAATATAGTCAAATGTGTAACATTTGGTGGCACATTGGAGAAGTACTCCACTGCCATTATCAATATTGCTACGCCTTTCTTTACAGGAGAGGTGCAAGCATGTCTCTTGCCGAATCCGATCGCTGATCTTATCATCGGTCGCATTCATGGAGTGAAAGAATGCACTCCACAGCAAATTTCTAATTGGGAAAATGTTAATATGCAATCTGCTAATGCAGTAATCACTAGGGCTCAAGCTCTTAATATGCCACAATCTTCACATTCTGAAGATAATGATGCGCAGATCCAAGATGATCCCTTGGAGATTTCCCACGATTCCTTTATCAAACAGCAGGAAGATGATCCTACTCTAAAGAAATTCTTTACTCTGGCAACAAAAGGTGATCCGAATAAGGATACAAATCGTAAATCTTGGATTACGATGAAGAATGGCGTACTTGTACGTATGGTACAAGACTCCGCTAAGTCCATTCATTCTCAAATCCTTGTGCCTAAAAATATGAGAGTTAAAATCTTACAGCACGCTCATGATTCGCAGTGTGCTGGACATATGGGTTTTTCCCGTACTAAAGCTAGAGTTCTTCAATCTTTCTTTTGGCCTGCTGTGAATAAGGACATACGAATCTATTGTCGATCTTGTAAAGTATGTCAAGAGATTAAATCCAGAGGTCCACGCCATGATGCACCTATTCAGGCTGCAGACATTCCCATTCGGCCATTTCAAAAAATGGCGATAGACATCATTGGTCCATTTAAGATAAAGTCTGCTAGAGGACACCAATTTATTTTGACGTGTGTTGATATGTGCACACGTTGGCCGGAGGCTGTTCCTCTAAAGAGCATAACTACTGCTGATGTCGCAGATGCTCTTTGGTTAATATTTTCTCGTCTGGGGTTTCCAGCAGAAATATTATCCGACCATGGTACCCAACTCATATCGGATACCATGTCTCAAGTAATGTCGACTCTGAAGATAGAGAGATCGCTGAGTAGTATTTATCATCCTATGTCCAATGGGATGGTGGAACGTTTGAATAGAACTCTGAAAAACCTACTAGGTAAGATAACAGAAGATCATCCTCAGGATTGGGATAGGGTTTTACCCGCGGCTCTCTTTGCATATAGAGAGGTCGCCAACGAACATACAGGATTTTCTCCCTTTGAACTTGTCTTTGGCGCGAAACCGCGAGGTCCTATGTCCTTACTTCATGATCTTATAACTGCTGATAATATTGTCGATGACACAAAATCCTCTTATGAATATGTCATCGCACTTAGACACAAGATTATTGAAGCATGCAAATTGGCAACTGCTTCTTCTGAATTTGCGAAACAGAAGGCAAGGGAATTTGCCAATAAAAAGAGATGTTTGCGTCAACTTTGTCCAGGTGACAAAGCATTTGTCTTGCTACCTTGTAGGGAAAATAGACTTCTCATTTCTTGGAAAGGTCCGTACGATATAATATCAAAAGTTTCCGATGTTGACTATATCGTCGATATTGACGGGAAGCGTAAAACCTTCCACATCAACATGCTCACGGAATTCCATGAACGTCCTGATTATTTACAACCTGTTTTCCAGGCAACGGACGATTTTCCAGTCCAACATGGACAGTACTCATCTCTGTCAGTAATACAGGATGAGGAAACGAGTTTCTCGGATGTAAATTTACCTTTTCCAATGATTCCTCTTCACTCTAATGAATCATGGAAAGATGTTGCAATTTCTCCAGAATTATCTCCAGGAGAGCAGAAACAAGTTTCTACTATGTTAGAACAATTTCAGGATGTCCTTACTGACATTCCTGGTCAAACGGATGTCATTCAACATGACATTATTCTTACTGACCATAGTCCTATAAGAGTCAGACCGTATCCTATCCCGATACATTTTCAAGCACAGGTAGAGAAAGAGTTAGATGAGATGATAGAGTTAAAAATTATTGAACCATCCACATCAGCATATTCTTCGCCGATGGTTATAGTACGAAAAAAAGACAATAACATACGTCTTTGCGTGGATTATCGCAAATTGAATCAAGTGACTAAATTCGATGCTGAACCTATGCCTTTACTAGAAGAGCTACTTACGAGACTATCGAATTCTCACTTCTTTACTAAACTCGATTTGTCTAAGGGATATTGGCAAGTTCCACTATCCGAACACGCCAAACCGTTTACTGCTTTTTCGACGCCTAGGGGTCTATTCCAATGGAATTTCATGCCTTTCGGTCTTATGAACGCCCCTGCAACATTTGTACGCATGATGCGTCGAATCCTATCTCATCGCTCAGATGTCATTGCGTATCTTGATGACATCTGTCTTTTCAGTGATACTTGGAACGATCACTATAATGGTATAAATGAACTATTGTCTATCTTACGCGAGCATAACCTGACAGCGAAACCATCGAAAGCATGTATTGGTTTTAGCGAAATATCTTTCTTAGGACACCGTGTTGGTCATGGGTTCCTAAAAACAGAAGACCATAATACAAGTAAGATACTTAACATTTCTATTCCTAAGACTAAAAAGCAAGTACGAAGTCTCTTAGGTCTAATACAATTTTATGGACGATTCATCCCGAATCTGTCCTCCATTATGTCACCTCTTTCTTCCTTGCTAAAGAAAGGGTCTCCTAATGTAGTCCATTGGACTCAAGAATGTCAATCCTCTTTGGATAAGGTTAAAACTATGTTTTCTACTTCACCTATCCTAGTATTGCCTTCTAAGGATAAGACATTTATTCTTCGTAGTGACGCTTCATCCACCGGGATTGGAGCTGCACTAATGCAAGAGTACTCTGGAACTCTGCATCCTGTGATGTATATTTCTCGGAAATTAAATGCCGCAGAGAAGAATTACTCGGTCCTAGACCGTGAATTATTGGCTATGGTTTGGTCAATCCTTAAACTGCAAAGATTTCTTCTGGGCGCGCATTTCATTGTGGAAACTGACCAGAAAGCTCTTACGGCTATTCAGAGTAAAAATCTGAAGAGCGCGAGATCAACGCGATACGCGATTGCTCTACAGCCATTTCATTTTTCGGTGCGAGCTATCCGTGGGTCAGAAAATGTGATGGCAGATATTTTGTCTAGATGCCCACATGATTCATAACTGTTATACAACTTTGATACAGTTGTTTCTATGTTGAAATGTGTACACATATGTAATATATCATATATTGATTGTAACACTACTTAGCGGTTCATTGATATTTATTCACCGCTGATCTTTCAATGTTTTTCGTCTTTGATGATCATGATGTTAAGATATCTTAGATGAAATTTATGTATAAACTAATGTGGAAATTGTGTCATTGCTAATATTGTAGTATGCGTTGGTGACAGCTCTCTGGAAATATTAATACTTAGAGAAGTACTTTCTCTAAGGTGATAAAACTTATGCTTATCATCTGCGCATTGTTATTGGTGCGTTGTGAGCCTATTGTATGTTGCTCCTAGATGTGTTTCAAAAAAAAAAATGTACCATTTTTTTTTTCCCGAGGGGTGTGGTAATCTGTTGCGTGCATATTTTGACGCACATATTACAAAAATCGATATGGCTATTTAATATGGAAAAAATATAGACATTCATTCATTTGTGTATGAAAATGCTGTCTATGGTAAAAGCGAGAGAATCCATGTTTGATTCACACTTTTGATTATAGGAGTAATCGTTCTTGATATTGATCCGGCGCATGGATTGCTCTTACGTTTGTACTTATTTTTTAGGGCCAGAAAATATATTAATTTGCTTATTATGTTTATGGCCTGAATTCATATGTATTACATATTATTAGTACAAGTAGAATCAGTCCTATATTGTATATTTTGGATGGGTAGGCGGGACTAGATTCTTGTTATTCCGGTCTAGCGGAAGTATGAGTTGTCTTGACAAGTCGTGATGAGTTCCGATGTACCGTGATAATGGCGGGTACGCACTTTTCAAAGGGCTGGTAGATTCTTAAGGAAATATAATTCATGAAGTGGTTTTCTTCTAAAGGAGATGGTATCTCTACTATAGTTTATGTTAGAGACTCTCCTAAGGTACGGTACAATGTATAATTCGGACTCCATGTATTGCCAGACCCTATTTTGATGATCTCATGTCGATTCGACCTAGATGGAACATTGTGCTTCGTATCGCTAGGGTCGTGTTTTGTATCGACAAAGATGACAGACTTTCCTACAGCGGTTATGGCTACGTGAATTAACCTGATCACCGTAGAGCTGTATGGGAACATTTATGAAATCATTTATATACCCATTATAAATTAACTCTGGCTTATATTCTCCTTCCTATGAATGAGTGAACGACAACTCAGGGAGGCGGCCATGTTAGATTTCGGTCATCATATGTTTTGATCACTGCCAAGAGAACAGATTATTTATCCTATTATCGGACAGTGACAGGGAGATCTCAATCTTGCTAGAAACCCCCTCTTTCGTGGTTTCATAATATATGCTACAAACTATGGACGTCAAGTAACCTTAGTTATTTACCGATCTGCCTTCACTGACGCGTTTAGTCAGATAGGGGAATGCGGCCATAATATATCATGACATTGAACTTTTGATGTACTGCCCATTATTTCTGAATGTGTCATGACTTCAGATCTGCTATGTATACCTACAAATTGATATGTCAACATACCATGATGTACTCGTATGTCCCAGTGTGTACGTCTGAATAAATTGAGTAAACAAAGATTCCAGCAGTCTGCATTGGTGCCTTGTAGACACAAGTGTATGAGTGGTTATATTGGTCAGCACACGAACAGTACACCATTCGCGGTAATCACACTCTACACTTCTACTTCATACATACACCATCCTGCGTCGGTTGGAGTGACCAAGTTTAGGGCCTGCTTCCCCTGGAGCCTTTGCCTTCCCTAACTCAGGACTAGGGTGAGTTACCCATTTACAGCTGGGTAGACTGGAGCATGCCTGATCTCAACAACACACCACTCTTCCTTACAGAGCATACAGACTGACACTTTACAGAGTGGAAAGAAGAAAAGAAACTTTACAATATATATATATATATATATATATATATATATATATATATATATATATATATATATATATATATATATATATATATATATATATATATATATGATAGGGTGGGCGAGATGATGATGATGATTATATTGTGATATTTGATCACTCTCTTTTCACACTCACAACCGACCCTAATCAACAATAAAACTCTTGATTCTAAAGGCAGGGGCTGTATTTATTTTTACAACCCATTCAGTGACTAAGAGCACACTGAAGCAAACGTTAAACAAATAAACCAACGAACATAACAAAACACCCAACAGTGCTCGATTGCTAGTGTGCTTAAGGCATTTACAGCTTGGCTCTGTGTGTCTTACTTCGTCTGTTCTCTCTGGGCGGCTGATACTAGGAAAGGTTGCTGCTGGCTCGCTATTTCTTTTATAAGCCCAGGTCGAATCACTCAATTTACTGCGCGCTAGGCGTATTGATTTGGCCGCATACATAACACTCACTATATTTACTTTAGAAAGGCCGACAACAGAAATATACACAACTATTTCTAGAGCAAAAACACAATTCTACACCACAACTTAATTTTTAAGGCATTATTATGGCCTTTTCATCAATCTTGAAGACTTTTTACATACGAGCGTGCTGCGCGCACTTCTAAAATATGGGCGATAAATGTGCCACTCACAATGAAGGGGGAAGCTGGGGTGTCTTCCCGTGAAGGGGTAAGCCGGGTGTCTTTCCGGCCCTATCACATATCTGCCTCCTGATTTTGTTGTCGTCCTGACAACATCACTCCCTCTGGCGCTTCAGTTGTAATCTCTCAGATCGTTGGTGCTGCGCAGGACTCTTTCTGAGCGGCGATGCTTTGGGCTCAGATTCTGTATTCGGTACAACCCGGCTGGGGACACTCTTGGTCGTCATGTCTCCAGTTGTACGTTGTCGGGCTGTCAGCCGCTGTGGTCTTGAAGACTCGCTCACCGGTGCCGCGTCGCTGCCTGCCCGTGACATCTGCTTGTCAGTGCTTGCAGCTGTCGACTTTGAAGGGAGATCGCTCTTGACTTGTTTCCCACTCATTTTGTGCGGACGGTGGCTTACGTTCCCCACAATCTGCCTTTGATGAGTCTCCTCTGCTGAACCTTGATTTGCACTCCCTCCTATCTGCGTAGGACGGGTTTCCTCCCCTAGACAACGGCCAATTCTCTCGGCGCCCTTAGTGTGACAGTTGTCGTGGCCATCTCTTGGCTTGCGCCCTAAAGGCAACCTGGTTGTGACAGTCCGTCTAGGGAAAGAGCTCCTTGAGGGACAGGCGGCTATCAAATGTTCAGTTGACTTGCAATGAAAACATCTCTTCGGAAGCGGGCCTTGATGGCACTTGGCTGCCATGTGGTCTGACAGGTCTCCACAATTGTAGCATCTTATCTTTCTGGGCTTCCTCTGTGCCATGGGTCGCCCCCTGCTGCCCTTACACTCTTGACCGCCAATGCCGCATACATAAATTGCTTCCATGCCCTGGACCGATGGTTTGCTGTCAAACTCTACTCGTTCATTCTTCGCCAGACTCCGGAATCCCTTTCTGTAGATCTTGGTCTGATGTACGAATACATCAATACCTCCATCATCTGGCGTGATGAACCCCCATCCCCTGTGGACACTATACCACTTGCACATCCCTTTTCGCCTTGTCGGTGCAACTGCGTTTGTTGGTACTGTCAGCTCACTGCTTTCGTTAACAACAGCTTGACTCTCACATACCAGAACACGCACCCCCTCGTCGTGCTTTGGCTGTTTCCGCGGTTGGCCTGGTTCTTTCTCTCTTTGCACCTCCTCCTGTACTGGCAAACTGGTCTCTGACATCTGTGCTATCTGGGACTTTAGGAGGGATAATTCTGCTCTGAGTGCCTCCTTCTCCTTTTGAACTTCTGCACTTGCTATCTGTACCAGTGTCTCAGGCTTTTTACTTTCACCATAAACAGCATATTCCCAAGGGAAATTCCTGGTCCTCTCACTGACTGGTGGTTGCTCGCTGTAGGCTTCTTTGACAATTTCCAGTAACTTCTCAGGGCTGGCCTTGGCTCCACCACGTATCCGTAATTCTCTAGATACCCATGGTGTAACGTTGTTCCAGATCATGTCTAACTTGTCTTCTGCCCAAAAAGGCGCCACCTTTCACGCGGCTTCCACATCTTCCACAAACTCTTGCCAAGTGGGACTCCCCTCTCCACTAAATAATCTTATCTCTGGCCCCTTCACGTACACTACCTTCACAGGCGCATTGGTCGAAGCCATCATGATGCAAGACTGCACTGCTGGGTGTTTACAATATTTGTTCGTTTGCTGTTTGCTCAGTGTCACTGTCTGCCTTATCCTGCCGACGACGCCCATTGTGATAGGGTGGGCGAGATGATGATGATGATTATATTGTGATATTTGATCACTCTCTTTTCACACTCGCAACCGACCCTAATCAAAAATAAAACTCTTGATTCTAAAGGCAGGGGCTGTATTTATTTTTACAACCCATTCAGTGACTAAGAGCACACTGAAGCAAACGTTAAACAAATAAACCAACGAACATAACAAAACACCCAACAGTGCTCGATTGCTAGTGTGCTTAAGGCATTTACAGCTTGGCTCTGTGTGTCTTACTTCGTCTGTTCTCTCTGGGCGGCTGATACTAGGAAAGGTCGCTGCTGGCTCGCTATTTCTTTTATAAGCCCAGGTCGAATCACTCAATTTACTGCGCGCTAGGCGTATTGATTTGGCCGCATACATAACACTCACTATATTTACTTTAGAAAGGCCGACAACAGAAATATACACAACTATTTCTAGAGCAAAAACACAATTCTACACCACAACTTAATTTTTAAGACATTATTATGGCCTTTTCATCAATCTTGAAGACTTTTTACATACGAGCGTGCTGCGCGCACTTCTAAAATATGGGCAATAAATGTGCCACTCACAATGAAGGGGGAAGCTGGGGTGTCTTCCCGTGAAGGGATAAGCCGGGTGTCTTTCCGGCCCTATCACACACACACACACACACATATATATATATATATATATATATATATATATATATATATATATATATATATATATATATATATATATATATAGTTCCTATGTTGTTTAGCCTCAGGTGGCTTAGACGCTAGGTTAAGTTACACAAATGTTGCTGACAATATATTACGCCCCATCTGGCTGATGAGATTGATATAAGTAAATCTGGTAATAGTTCTGGTCCAGTTAATATTAAAATTTAATGGTTCTATTCTGGTTTCTCTCATGAAAATCAGGAAAATTGGACCACACAGGTCACAGCAAGAAGCTGATCAGTATTAAATATCCCTGGATGCTTATAATATTATAAGTTCGTATGATCATAAGTTCATATGGCCATTAAAAAAAACCGCTAGTACTCAGGTTGATCAGCCGCAATCAGAAAAATGAAACATTCCACGAAAATCTAATAATTTTAGCTCTGTACGAGAAATCAAAGATATCGAGCTAATGAATTTCAGATAGATTTCTGAACAACTGATCATGGCTATCGGAGAGACATGGTATATATCCGTAAATTCCGTTCTATAGCTCTTTAATGCGAAAGTCACACCTACTGCCAGACCCGAGCCCATTTGCCGTTCGATTCTTGAATTAAAGGTAATTTTATCACCTCTGCCGCCGACAACCTCTCTGGCTTGACTTTCATCATCTCCGTCTTGCCGAATATCAGCTACGCAATTAATTCCCCTGAAAGTTTTACGATCCAAGGTCCGTCTCAGACTTAACATCGCCCCTGATCAAAGAATCTATTACGCCATGCTCCGCGCTCTCTCTGTGTGTTCCACCGTGCTTAATTTCCAAACGGCTCACCTGTTAATTGCACTTGTGAATCCTTCGTTCCTGTAGCAAAAGAATAAACTAGATGGGGAGGGGCAAAAGTGGATGATCACTGCTGCACTATTTCCATCTGTGACACTGTTGTCCCCCCACACACCATAATATATAATTGCTGAGTGTCTATTTGTTTGCCTGCCCTTGTCTCTTTTTCCACCAATCCATTATCGCCTTTTTTTCTATCAATTTCGCCACGTTGCCACGATGTATTCTCGCTTTCCTGTTCTCGTAACCTGTCCTAAAAAAAATAAAAGGAAGGTTTCTTAATCTTTTTTATACCATAGGCCCCTTTGATTACCCGATGAAGGTTATGGATCCCTTTGATTGTCCGATGACAATTATGGACCTCTTTGATTGTTCGATGATAATTATGGACCTCTTTGATTGTCCGATGAAGGTTATGGATCCCTTTGATTGTCTGATGAAGGTTATGGATCCCTTTGATTGTCCGATGACAATTATGGACCTCTTTGATTGTTCGATGACAATTATGGACCTCTTTGATTGTCCGATGAAGGTTATGGATCCCTTTGATTGTCCGATGAAGGTTATGGATCCCTTTAATTGTCCGATGAAGGTTATGGATTCCTTTAATTGTCCGATGACAATTATGGACCTCTTTGATTGTCCGATGACAATTATGGACCTCTTTGATTGTCCGATGAAGGTTATGGATCCCTTTAATTGTCCGATGAAGGTTATGGATCCCTTTGATTGTCCGATGACAATTATGGACCTCTTTGATTGTCCGATGAAGGTTATGGATCCCTTTAATTGTCCGATGAAGGTTATGGATCCCTTTGATTGTCCGATGAAGGTTATGGATCCCTTTAATTGTCCGATGAAAGTTGTGGACCCCTTTGACTGTCCAATAAAGGCTATGGACCCCTTCATGGGAAAACAAAATATACATAAAAATAGTTAACAAAACTTTACACTTTAAAAATGTTGTGTTATGAACACGGACCACATAGAATCCATTCACGGGCCGCCATTGACCACAGGCTAAGAACACCGGCCCAAGAGCGTCCGATTGGCTAAGCGGTTAGAGCTCTTGAGTTTCACAGCAAAGTATCTGGGTTCCGGGATCAAAACCTGGTAGCGCCACACTCCAGTTTACCTAGCTGTAAATGGGCACCTGACTCTGCTCTTGAGTTAGGGACTGAAAAAGCAGCGAGGAAGGGAACTGTTGACCCCGCTTAATAAAGCTGGACCTTGTTTAGTTATCTCTCTAACACTTTCCTCCTCTACGGAAGTATCTGCTATGGGACTATCTTTTTGCCCTTGTCGCACTGGCCTGTTGCCAGGAGATGCCCCATAACCTCGATACGTTCAACACTGGACGCTAATACATGAGGTATCGATTATCAACACTTGACTTGATAACATAGTGTCATCTTGATTCATGAATATTTACAGTATCGCACAGCTGTGCTTGACTTTTGTAATATAGTGGATTTGATGCAGTGGCGTACTAAGGGGTTGATGCGAGGGGGCGGTCCACCCCGGGTGTCGCATATGATGATGATCGAGCACTCCAATTGTCGGAGAAATTAATTTTAGATGATGTATGTAAGGAAGATATGTAGGAAGCACATAGACCTTTAGACACTAGTTTTCACAGAGGTGAGCTAGTGTTGAGGGAAAGAGTTAACAGAAGGGCACAGGTTGGTGTCAGTGATTCTCTCACCTTTTAGACTACCAACTCTTGTATTTTTCTGGCGACGACTAATTCTTTCTTACTCAAATCTTTTTAAAGAAGAATTAGTAGTAACAAGTAATAAAATGACGGTTGAGTATGTTTTTCTGAACAGAACATACAATCTACTAAGTCAAACTCAGAATGATGGTGAGTTACAGAATGTACATAATTACTTTAATTACAGTTGAAACTAAAATCAATGTTGTCATGTACTTTGAAAAGAAGAAGTACTAGGAAATAAAAAAAAAAGACAGTTATGATATTACTTATTCAAGGATTCAGAATACTGTCATTGTCTTTGGTTCAGATAAAAATAAGAGGCTATTTTCCTCCCTGACGAAAGTTTATTCCTATGGCTATTTCTTGGAAAAGTGAATTCTGATTTTGGCCTGGGTTTTAAGTAGACTTATCTGCTTGGACTTCTCCTGGGCGTCCCAGTAGGTAGGGATTATCAACTGGATAATTTGATTCAGTGGGGCTACAGTCCAAGAGATGACTAAGCTTTTCGTTAACCTGGTTATGAAGCTGAGTTATGATGTTCAGGTGCTGACGAGGTATTGAATGCTTAAATGCTGTAGACTGCTCAGGGTTGCTGACTTGTGATCACCGCTAGAGGGTTTGAGACGTAAGCACTAGCTCTCTCTGTAGCATAGAGCAACTAGGCTCGCAACAATTTACAGCAATCAAAATCCAGTAACTGGCTAGGATTTTGCAACTGCGCTGTGGAAGATAATACAGGTAATCAAACTTCTGTTTTATACAGATATATTACCTACAGCCACTCTGGACATTTCGTCTCAGAATGGTGCCTAATAATATATTTACCTGAACCGTAACGTCAGTCTTTTTCTTAAAGGTGACTGTCTATTTGTTTACAAATTCCTGTCTATCAGTGGTCTCACACTTGTCGGGTCAGTCAGGTCAACCTTTGTTACAAGCAGACGCCTGGCCGTGTGCGTCCATGCGTGACTGCAGTGAAGGAAAGATATTTCATTCACTCGTCCATTGAGCAATATGGGTCTTCTCTCATTCACAACAGCTTTCTTCATCACATTCCCAAAATCATTAAAATTTAGTACATTCAGATATCAGCCAGTACTTACATCATTATAATACATCAATAACATTCATAATACATAAATGCAAAAATAGCTATCAATCTAATGTAAAGAAATCAAACCACAATATTAAGTATTTCACACTTTACATCAATTAACTAATCCCTTGATATTAGAGTCAGCTAATTAAGCGAATACTGAGAGTTTGCTTACCGCTCAGGACTTTATCCACAGCTTAAGAAAATAGAATTTTAGTAGCGTTTACTCACTCAAGGCACATATACTGTAGATATGGGGCAGCTTGAGGCTTCTCTTCTATAAGCGTGCGTTTTCTTCCAACGGTTATCAGCAAGTGATTTTAAAACTCAGCATTTGTTCGCATGAAGTTAAGACATTTTCGTTCCCACGTCCAGAGTTAATTATTCCCCGTCTCTTGCTTAGACACGTAAAAAGATTTATCGTGGCGGTCTCCAGTTGACCACTGAACACGGAAATATAATCCTATGGGAAACACTGTGGTTTCGACCAAGAGAATAAATTGTACTGACGTCTTTAAAGAAATACTTTAAGTGCCTTTGTAGAAGATAGCATTGGATCGTTTGACAGGACTATTAGTGAAGACTTGAAAAACAGCTAAAGAAAAGATCGCAGGTGCAAATATTTCGTAGAGAAAACGGAAAAAATGTGAAGGAATAGAAAAGTAAGGAATTTTAAAATAATCTAGTCCAAACCTTCGAACACTCCGTGACACCGGGTGACAATTAGAAAAAGAGAGGGGGTGCCATCTGACACTATTTTGATAGTAGCTAGTGTTAAAAACATACTTGCAAGTGTGTTTCTTTATGGAAAAGGGGGGGGGGTGGCCAAAGGTAGGCGGTGGGATCCGTCCCGGATGCCAGATACTTGAACTACGCCTCTGATTTGGTGTGTCATGTTTGACAAAAATACTAGCGGTAAGGGTAAGAAGTTTCCTCAGGAGTGTGGTGGTTAGCAAACGGCTGCAATTCACGCGAGAGACCGTGATTCGCTCCCCATGAAGAATCCACCTGCGGCAGACTTTGCAAATCGGCAGTGTATACTTATATTGCTAAGTAAAATGGAGTCTGTCACCCTGCTGGAATGTCGAATGGTAGAGTGGTTAGAGCACCTGGATCTCAAGGTTCGAATCCACGTAGCGTCATGCTGCAGTCTTCTACTTCGTTATCGCTCCTTATGAAGCCCGTTGTCATCCCTGTAGCTTGTCCCCTTGGAGCAGGGGTCGGCAACCTGCGGCTCTTTGAGCCATCTCGTGCGTCTCTTGGCCCTGGGCTACTTAACACATAGTGTCCGTGCACTAAAACCACCTTTTGACATACACTTTTCGTGGACTAAACTTTTGGGTGTGGGGGGCCTTTAAAGAGATTTTGTCATATTTTTATTATTTTAAAGACGAGAGAAATGTTTTATATATCCAAATGTCCAGAATTGTAAGGGCTTTTTGATTGAACTTTAAAAACAATATATATCTCAAAGAAAAAAGAAACAATTTAAATTAAATATTACGGCTGAAATAATTATTATGTAAATCCAACAGCAAGTCTCATTAAATTTCCTTACTTTTCATGTGTCTATTTTATTTTATTATTATGTTACATCTTATCTGAATATTTGTTACTGAAAAAATTGTATTACTTATTGTGTATTAAAATGGCTTTTGAAAAATTATGTTTATTATTTAAATTATATATATATATAATTGAATCAGCGATACCATGTAGATTTTTTTTTTCATGCGGCTCTCAATTTTTGTAAAATGGAGACAAAATTAAATATTTGGCTCTTTGTCATGGAAAGGTTGCCGACCCCTGCCTTGGAGGATGACTGCAACAAATCATTTATGTATTCATGAAGTGTTTGGTTTCTGTAGCATGCTTTTTATATGATGAGGTTTAAGCACAAGTCTACTCGGCTATAAATGGGTGCTTGACTCTGCTGTTGAGTTACGAAAGGCAAAGGCAGCGAAGAAGGGAACCAGTCACTCCACATTATAAAGCTGAGACACAGTATAGTATAAACTGTATCGCCTACTGCCGCTCCTTTAGACCTACCGGCTACGTGGAACTGGGGAACATGATGCAGGGGCAACAGCTTGATGTCCATATAACTGCCCAAGCTCGCACCCTGGAGAGGACACTCCAGCTTCGCCCTATAGGTGTCGGCACAACACAGGAAGTAGCAGTTACTGGTTATAAGTAGAGCCCTCTTATATAGAGGGGCTCTAGTTATAAGCATCTTGCCCAATAGGCGTAGAGCCTGGCGCCAGTGGCTACTTCTAACCGATGGGAGAGGTGCTAGAGCACGCTTCTATATGGCAATGAGACATGGACAACCATATGGACAAGTGTCGAGGTGCTGTCTCGCGCTGGCCTTCAAACCATGTATACATTGCTTAGACAGTGCAGATTACGCTGGCTTGGCCATGTCCGCCGCACGGCTTATGATGGCATCCCCAAAGATGTTTTCTACGAACAACTGGCAGATGGCAGAAGAACATCCGGGCGATCTGAGGTTCATAGATGTGTGACACGAAGAGAGAAACGAAGGCACTGAACATAAATCCAGCAACCTGGATGAAGCTGCCGATCGCACCTAGTGGAAATGCTTCCTACGGCGCCACCTCAGATTTGGCGAAAAGAAGCACTTATAACAAGCACAAGAGAAAAGAACACATCGAAAGAAACACTAGGCTAAAGCAGTTCAAGGCTATCACCTTAAGGGCGCATCATCCCGATAGTCAGTTATGATTGGAGAAGGCTACTTCTAGTATAGTAAAGTCTCAATCACTTCGCACCCTCCGGCAGTATCTGCTATGGGACTACCATATCTAATCACCTGCTGCGCTCAGCAGCAAAATGAGGAGGGTATTTTAGTTTACTGTTGTGGATAAACACTTGGCTTTGTTCACTTTAGTAACTCATTACAGTAATACCCCGCTAAGCGCTCAGAAAATGTCTCCATAAAATCTAGCACTAAACACGTGCTGCTGAATTATGTCATAGCAGAAACGGAAATGCCAGTAGGTCACTATTAGCTGGAGAACTATACAGCAGTGTGCTTTATACGGTATATAAAATGTATGGGTAATAATAAGCAGTTTTAATACACTGTTAATGTATAATATTGAACAATAATATATAACAGACTATTGACGAGTTTAACAGAATGAGATAGGTAGCCGTAGCTGTCGGCGAGAGGCAGTGCGTAAGCGGGAGACTGCGGATGTGTAATTGTACGGTAGGGCTCTACTCTATCCAATATATCTCCCCATCACTGAAATTTTGATAACGATATTATAAATATGCACTGAAAAGAGAATGGAGGGTGACTAGACAAGTTTCGTGGATGGTTGTATAATGCTGAAGAGAGTTCTCTTTCTCAGCAGACTCCGCTATCGCACACGTCGAGCGCTTGGTTTGGGCAGAGCTTGAACGGAGGTGACCGCTTATTGGATGCGAGTGCACATGTGACTGGCTATGTGCACGTATGTTGGTGGCTGCCTTCGGAGGGTTGTTGGAACATGTTAATTTCGCCAGCTTTTATGAGGAGCGCTATAGCGAAGTAACGCTATGTAGCTAAGTAGCGCTACCGCGAACAGCGCTACCGCGAAGCAGCGCTATATAGTGAAGTAGCGCTAAAGCGAAGCAGCGCTATATAGCGAAGTAGCTCTATATAGTGAAGTAGCGCTAAGTGGGGTGTTACAAGACTACTTCAGGCTTTTTCCGTTCCCAGAGTTTCTCCCTCAAATGGTGATGTCGGCTTTTCTCATGGGACTGGCATTCTTAGAGAACATGGCAACGCATGGAGAACATGGCAACCGATGGAGAACATGACAACGCGTTGAGAACATGGCAACGCGTGGAGAACATGACAACGCGTGGACAACATGACAACGCGTGGACAACATGACAACGCGTGGACAACATGACAACGCGTGGACAACATGACAACGCGTGGAGAACATGACAACGCGTGGAGAACATGGCAACGCGTGGAGATATGGCACAGCGTGGAGAATATGACAGCTTGTAGAGAAAATGACAACGTGCAGATAACATGACGTGACGGTATTGCCTCCCCTGCTTTGCAGTAGTGGTCCAACAGTGGCCAAAACTCAAGAGTATCTATTATAGGCTTCAATGAAGTCTATATTTACACAAGATTACTCTTGACAGAAATGTCAATAGAAGAGTAGTACAGCTTTTATCACATTGGAGTCTTCATAAGATATTCAGATAAGCGAAAACAATTCTGGCTGTCGCTAAGCACGTTAATTCTATAATCTACCGACACTTTTATGAAGAATTTAGCAATGGTTTATTTTAGCTCGTTAAGCCCCCACCGCTGATTTAATCAGTGCAATTATTATTATGATATATATATATATATATATATATATATATATATATATATATATATATATATATATATATATATATATATATATATATATGTGTATCTGTTTAGAGTGTGGGTTTAGTAACTTTGACTGAGACAAACATGTAGTACATTTAAAAGGATTAAATCGAAGTTAAATTTGTAACATTACAAATAACAAAATTTAATAATCACTTTAAGTTTTAACAGTTGGAAAATAAATTGAATAGTTATGCAAAAGTTTCATCATTTGATTGGGATTTAACTGAATAAAGGAGGTTACTTTTGGCAGCGGATATTTACACTTAGCTGCCACTGGTAGTTTCTTCGCCGGCTGGATCAGTTTCTTTCACTTTAATTATGATGATTATTGCAAATGTAATATTACTTTTATAACGATAAATGCCTTAATTATGCTTAAAGTAAATGTGAGGATGAAAGGATATAGTATACATGACGAGAGAGAGAGAGAGGAAGGGCAGAATGTCAGACGGGCCTGCGTGCCCAATTCTTAACCCTTTGAAAATAAAGTTCGTTCGTTCGTTCGTTCAATCTGCTCTCGTTCGTCTCTGGTCAAAGTTTGTAGGGTGAAGCTCGTTTCCCAGGAAAGTCTAGGAGAGTCTTCAAAGCTGGTCTGCCGTCTTAATGCGTAAACCGCTTGTCCCTGCTTGTGCCAGAAATGGTCCTTTCTGCTGGTACCACCAATAACCGGTAATAGAAATAGAAACAAAACGCTCTTCTGAGTATGGCGTTTTCCCGACACAGTTATGTCCCCCTCCCCCCCCCCATCCCCCCTCTCTTCTATTCTACCGTCCCATGTCAGAATTTACCCTCGATGAGAATTAAATGTAATCCCTCGGGATAAAACTTCCTTTATATTTAAACTGAATAGCTTTAGCTTTACATTACATTTAAATGAAAAGGCTAAACGTACAGATATAATATGTTTTACATTTACATCTCCACGGTTTGAAAAGTGTTCACCATATGAATTCATTTATGTTTTCTTTACATTTACACTTGGGGAAAAGTTTGAAACTTCTATTAATTTAAAATGAATATTTTCACATAGACATTTACGCTGGTCTAAAGCGTGAAAGCTTACATTAATTTTAAAGTGAATATGTTTATAGAGACATTTACACTGCTTTGAAAATGTAAGTATTATTTTTTGAATGTACATCATTTATTTTCATCTTTCCCTCCCTGCTCCATAGGGAACCTGGAACTACTTTATGCTTTTAGTTCTCTTTACGAAACTATCAATAAAGCAATCACCAGCCCGTGCAGTGGTGGTTCATGAATCATCATTCTAGATACTGAGGTTGCCAGCCTCAAATGACTTTGACTTCCAATAGCGAGTTTCACACAATAAAATTCACATGGTAATATATACATATATATGTTAGTTCACATGTTAGTAATAAAATATGAAATGTAAATCACAACTTACGACAATCCTGGCTACAGACTTGTCGCACAGATGAATAAAAGAGACGAATCTTTCTCTTACACGTGTCTGGAATTTCTTTTAATTTTACAATAGATTGCCCCTTCTGACTCCGTGTTTCTTCAGTTTCCTAGTCCCGGGGTTCCTTATTAAAATGTAGAGATTTCCTGTGCTTTTGTAAGTCTTATCTGGTTCTCCAATAAAAGGTCCGGTTAACAAATAGGAATTATGAATCTAGTTCTTCACTCTGGCGAAGGTCTGATGTTGTCTTGGCGAGCGTGCAAATCAGAGAAATAAAACTGTGAAATTGTCAGCCTATATTCCCTCCAATGATATGAATCTAATCAGAAAGATCCAATCATTTCAAACAGGTCGGGGGTGGCACTTTTCAGATATTTCCTACACGGAAAATTTTGCAAAAGGTCACGTCTCCCATATATGGTAATATGATGTCTTGCATACACTCTCACCAACACATTTGTAGACTCATATTATCTAAAATGTAATAAATCCGTGATTACGTTTTAACCAAGGACCGTAAGCAATTAAATCACATTTGTCTGCCCACATGTGTCACACAGACAGTAATGTCGTTATCTGTCGTATGAAGGATGACCTGGAAGCGCTTATGTCATAAGTTCTGCCTCGTGCACGGGTTATCATGTGTTTCGCCAGACAAACAAATCTGGTTCTATTTAACACTCCTTGGATAAACACGCCTCGGCTCTTGAAAAGATGGTCAGACCGATATTGTGATAAGATACTGTCGCTGACCGTCTAATAACCTGGCGTAACTTAACACGTCTTCGTGAATGCGACACAATAAGATAAGAATTACTCCCGTAGCAAATACTGCCAAAGGGGAGTGGCGTGTTAGAGACTTCACCATGCAATGTCCAGCATAGAGAAAAATAGTGAGAATACAAATGAAAAGGCATTATTTATGCCAAATAAAAGCGATGTGAGAAAACTGAAGAAAAAGAAAGGATACTGCTGGAGGGCTGAAGGTGTGAGAGATCACAGAAAAGAGCATGTTCAGACGTTTTGTCACACACGACAACGCGTGGAGAACATGACAACGCGTGGAGAACATGACAACGCGTGGAGAACATGGCAACGCGTGGAGAACATGGCACAGCGTGGAGAATATGACAGCTTGTAGAGAACATGACAACGCGTGGAGAACATGACAGCGCGTGGAGACATGGCACAGCGTGGAGAATATGACAGCTTGTAGAGAACATGGCAACGCTTGGAGAACATGAAAACGCGTGGAGAACATGGCAACGCGTGGAGAACATGACAACGCGTGGAGAACATGACAGCTATGGCAACGCGTGGAGAACATGGCAACGCGTGGAGACATGGCACAGCGTGAAGAATATGACAGCTTGTAGAGAAAATGACAACGTGTAGAGAACATGACAACGCGTTGAGAACACGACAACACGTGGAGAACATGGCAACGCGTGGAGAACATGACAACGCGTGGAGACAAGGCACACCGTGGAGAATATGACAGCTTGTAGAGAACATGACAAGGCGTGGAGAATATGGCAACGCGTGGAGAACATGACAGCATGTAGAGAACATGACAACGTGTAGAGAACATGACAACGTGTAGAGAAACAAATATAAACTTGGGTGTTTGCGTAGCTGGCGAGTCCTTTTTACGGCTTTATGCTAGCAGATAGATAATGTTAGTCCTTTTCAAGACTTAGTATCTATTAACGCTGATCGGGTTAACATACTTTTTTTGGATGGTAAATGCGCTGTGATATAACCAAATAGGTTGAAAGGAACGCGCCTTGCCAGAAGAAGGCAAAAACCGAACCAAAAAAAAAAAAAAAACATGACAATACACTGTGAGCTGCATTTGTCATTTTCAATTGTGCTCCTTACACAGCTCGGAGCCACTACACTACTGTAGCTGCCCCCCCCCCCCCCTTTTGCAGGAAGCCTGCTCCACGCATTCACATATTCCTGCAGGGGTGGTCTCTGTTGCCTTTTGCTTGTCATGATGAGGTTGCCAGCCTGATGCGATAGAGAACATGGCAACGCATTATTGGACATTAATACTATGAACGTCAGTGTAGGCGACTAAGACCGTGGTTGTTGTACACGGGACTCACATTCAGTGAATGTCAAACAAACTGATATACAAACCAACCCTGGAGGAGCACGTGAAATAATTCGGCGCAGGCATGGGAGCTTCTGGGGACTGCCAATCAAAGTCAGTATTGGGCAGTCCAATGAATCTTGAGACATGGCTAAGCCATTTCTGATTATGTTTTTGTGTAGAACACAGGAGAGGAAAATCAGTCAAGCGAGATGAAATGTTAAGAAGAGCCATTAATATTATCACGAGAGACAGTATGAGAAATAAAGATATTTATTTCTTTCGCCTTACTTCGGGAGTCCATAGCATGGCAGTTCTAGTGATGGTGTCAGGGTCTGTTCTGAGGATGTGGCCAATCCAATTCCAGCATCTACCCGCTATGATGGTGCGCATGTCTTCGTGGTGGCTCCAAGTTAGCATTTCTTGGTTGGTGATTGGTTTAGATTGTGGAATAGAAGGGCAAGGTCATCGGTTAAACCTAGATCATAGCTCAGCGACAGGCAACCCGGTAGCTGTGGAATCTACTTTAGACACAATAAGCTGTCTGAAGATTGCCATGATAAAATCATGACTGTTTTCAGAATTCAGACTACTGTATTTGGAATTTGAATTAAGTCATCCAATAAGTAATTTTAAGCAGTGGAAAATTTAAACTACGTGATATTATACTTAATGTTAACTTCACTTGAAAGAAAAGTTAGCGGTCCTATCTCATGTAGTTTACAATTAAAGTGAATGTTTGTAACCTAGCGTGTAATTTTTCTCCAGGAACGCCTGAAAAAGTACCTTTAATTCTAGAGACACAGCGCTTTGAAAAGGCGTAGAGAGTTAGTCGGAAATTTCTTAGCTTTAAAATTATTTCTCTTGATCCCCCTCCACTACCTACAGATCTACCAAATCATCGCCCGTGAACAATTAATAAGTCTGTGTATTTATCTTCTTATGTGCATGTGCTGCACATGCATGGTAAACTCTAGGATGTATTTCGTCTCATATTGATCAGGGTACGGGAAGGTTTACTACAAGCCAAGATGGCTAGGGGGGAAAAAACCGTTGGAACTTGTGGATTTAAAACGTAGCGGGCTGTTATTACTGCTACTATTGCTAGGCTGTACCAGATGTGTCGTGAAATTCGAGCTAATACCATTGATGATTTAGGCACGGCTTTGGTATAAGGAAAGTGTTAATGAGTTTGTGCGTTAACGTAATGACAGGTCAGGAGAACAGGGAAGTCTGCAGAATATAAGACAACAAACGTTGCAGATAAAGCATGCGCTCAGATGTAAAAGGGGGCGAGAAGAAATAAAGAAGTATATAGAACGAGAGATCTTGCACTGCGAAAAGTTGGAATACAAGGCAGACGTCTGGTGGGAGATAGGAAGAAAAGAAATAAAGATATGTGTGAAAGCGAGAGAGAGATAGAGAGAGAGGGATAGATATGAGAGAGAGAGAGAGAGAGAGAGAGAGAGAGAGAGAGAGAGAGAGAGAGAGAGAGAGAGAATTTCCACAGAGGATGTTGTAATACTGGGTAGACTAATTGTGGACGATGGGAAGGAAGGAAATATGATGAACAAGCAGCACGTTAAAGCGATGCGTAAGTAAAGATAAGGGGAGCGATGAGTGAAAGATGCATACGTGCAAGGAGTTTTAAAAATCAAAATAATGTCATCGTACTCACCTTCGAGAAGGTGGGAGCATAGGAATGTCTCTTCATCCCACATTTCATATTTATTAACTCCAAACAAACTTTTTTCGGAGGAAAGTAAGAGGTAGTTTCTTTTTCCCCAAGGTAAGGGATTAAAATAGTGTACCCTCTTCCTAGCGCCCCCCCCCCCTTTTTTTTTTTCAAGTTACACACTGTCAACGCCCATGATCACTTTTTTTCAGCCACAGTGCGATAACAGTGTCATTTCTGTAAAGCTTGAAGTTGTCTTAGTTAATCGGCTGAAGAAATCATTTGTGCCGATATGTGCGGTTTACTCTCTTATTATTATTATTATTATTCCTTTGACCGCCGACCGACTAAGCAGTCTTCGGCCATAACACCTTGCGGCGTCATTAGGGCAACAAGAAATCGTCCGTTGTTCCGTCACACCTAACGGCGTATATTGGTACAACGGACTTTTAATTGTTGTTTCTGTGATCAATGTGACAAGCAAGCGGTAGATCAATCCGCTGTGCTACTCTCTTATGGCCGATACATATATATGAATCTACGAGACTGCTACATATCTGTGAATGTATCGGGCCGTACTTGTCATTACATCCACTGACACTTGCTTCCTTATAACCGATACATATCTGTGAATGTATGGGGCTGTACTTGTCATTACATCCACTGACACTTGCTTCCTTATGACCGATACATATCTGTGAATGAATGGGGCTGTACTTGTCATTACATCCTCTGACACTTGCTTCCTTATAACCGATACATATCTGTGAATGTATGGGGCTGTACTTGTCATTACATCCACTGACACTTGCTTCCTTATGACCGATACATATCTGTGAATGAATGGGGCTGTACTTGTCATTACATCCACTGACACTTGCTTCCTTATAACCGATACATATGTGTGAATGTATGGGGCTGTACTTGTCATTACATCCACTGACACTTGCTTCCTTATAACCGATACATATCTGTGAATGAATGGGGCTGTACTTGTCATTACATCCACTGACACTTGCTTCCTTATAACCGATACATATGTGTGAATGTATGCGGCTGTACTTGTCATTACATCCACTGACACTTGCTTCCTTATAACCGATACATATGTGTGAATGTATGCGGCTGTACTTGTCGTTTCAGCCGCTGAAACTAAAGATCAAGAGAAGACTGCTGGCCCGGTCAGATCGTGTGAAAAGCGTTGAGCTACACCCTACAGAGCCGTGGATGCTGATTGGGCTGTACAGTGGGCGTGTCTATATATGGAACATTGATAGCAAGGTTCGTTGTATTTGTCGTTGTCGTAGTCATCATCATCATTATCATCATCAGTCTTCAGTCATCCATACATGTCAACCCCCAGAGATGAAAAACCTGTGCAAAAAAATCCAAAACACTTGCACAAAAATCCTAAAAACCTGTACAAAAAATTAAAAAAAAAAACAAAACCTAAAAAAAACATACAATGACCATTTTATTCTTTGAGAAAACAAAAGAGCATTTTTATTCGCCCACGCTTTCGCGTAAGTTATTGTTTACTGCTTTTTCCTTGTTTGTATTAAGCACATTTTGTACAATTCTTCACCTTGGATATAATAGTAAACCCAGTACAGAGTTTTACAACAATATACATATATACGAGGTGTGTTCAAATGAAACCCTTCCCATTGGCTTTATAACAAATATATGTAAGGTACATCAGCAGGAGTAGTATAATTAAATACAGCAATTGTTATGGAGCAAGTACCCACTGGGGTTCTTAAGAAATAGTCACCATAGGCATTCAGACACGCATCCCACTGCTTGGGTAGACGGCGGATGCCGTCCTAGAAAAATGACTTTGGTTGCTTATTGAACCATTTGGTCACCGAGGCCCTGACGTCTGCATCGGAGTCGAATCGTAGTCCCTTTAGATATTTTTTTAAGGGTCCGAACAAATGAAAGTCACATGGTGACAGATCGGTGCTGTAGGCTGGGTGTGGCAGAACTTTCCACCTTTTCCTTGCTAACGCTTCCTGCACAATGTTCGCAACATGTGGACGAGCATTGTCGTGCAACAGAATCACACCACGCGAAAGCATGCCGGGTCGTTTATTCTTGATGGCTGTATGCAGGTTGTCTAGTGTGTCTTTGTAGCGGATGGTATTGATGTTCACGCCAGGCTCTTTAAAGTCTAGCAATAGAAACCCGTCATGGTCAAAAATACGGCCAGCATAACCTTACCGGCGGAAATCTGTGACTTGAATTTTTAGGGTTTTGGTGATCCGGGATGTTTCCATTGCATGCTCGCTGATTTGCTGCACGGCTCAAAGTGGTGGCACCACGACTCATCGCCTGCCACTATGCGCAACAGAAATGCATCACCCTCCTCTTCGTAACGCAGCAGGTGGTTCAAACTCCACCCAATGCGTTCTTCCTTATGGTGATCGGTCAGCATCCGTGGGACCCATTGTGAACACACCTTTCGATACTTCAGTTTCTTCCTAACCACCATTTGAACTGTCCCAAGAGACACAGCGAATTCCTCTGCTAGCGAACGTAAGCTCCGACGACGGTCCACCCGTATTGCTGCATCAATCTCGGCGATGGCTTCTTCTGTCGCAACAATATGCACCTGACCTGGATGCATAAGATCTTTCGTTAACTGACGTCCTTCTCGAAACATTCGTGCCCAGTATTTCACTGTAGTCTTAGACACACTTTTGTCACCATACACTGCTTTCATTCGGCGATGAATGTCGACTGGTCGACATCCTTCGGCTGTTAGGAACTGAATCACCGCTCGCTGATCGACCTTGGACGGATTCCTTATCACACCGGCCATTATTTTAACGGTCTGCAGCACAACCAATGAATACTGGGAGAATGAACACTTACACACTTGAACATTCGTATGTGCTTATTATGTCAGATGTGACGTCATCTTGCTCCTCCTACGAATGTCCACTTGGAGCAGCACGGTCGGGTTTCATTTGAACACGCCTCGTATATAAAATTAGGCAAAAGACCTGTACAGAAAGTATGTACAACTGTACAAATCTGAAAAAATACCTGTACAAAATATGGGTAACCTGTACTAGTTGACATGTATGGTCATCAGTCATCACCATCAGTCATCATTATCAATATCACCATTAGCATTATATCATCATCTTCATCAAAACAATAAAATAATCAAGCTAATCTTTATAGTCATCAATATTGCTATTTTATCATCATCATTAAAGTAATAACATAATTAGTGAGTAAATTGTATGGTCATTACATCTGTTTTGTTATCATCATTTTCATCGGTATCATGATTAATCATCACACACCACTACAGTACCAATTTCATCACAGATGAGAGTCATTTTCATAGTTACTATATGACCATCATAGTTGCTAAAAAAAAAAAAAAAAAATTGTCATTCCTTCAGCATCAGTTTTCAATGACTGAAGCAGCCTTGTATATCCTATCTTTATTTTACTGCTGACTCCCTGTGGGTCCCATGGGCCTCAGAAAAATACAAGACCAATGTTACCACTGACCAGACAATCAAGATGACACTTGGAATGTGGTTAGCAATCTCATTATGTAAAACAAATTGTCACAGCAACCTCACTGCATGATCAAATGAGAAGTTTTAATGAAGGGAGGCCAACTGCATTGTTCACACCATGCTCCTTCTTCCTTACCTCCCATTTGAACTTCTTATGGAGTAATGTCGCCACCACTGCAGGAGCTCCGATGCAGGAAGCCATCGAAGTACTCTATATGACTTGCATTGATAGTTACTGCAGCATTTGTTGTGCATGTTGAGGTTGCCATCCTCATGCACAGCCTGACCTTAGTTACCTGTTTGACAAGCTAGATGGAAGCAGTGGTCCTATACTTTATTTGTCTCATCAGAGACCCCAGGGTACTACATAGGGCACCATGCTTCTTAAGTAACACACACACACAAATATTTTAAAAAATTCATTCATAAATCATCGTCCAATACCAAATCTGCTCATACTTTCAATGAAAATAATCTACATTTAGCAAATCTTCAAGACCATGGAAGTTTGTGACCTTCCAGTGAGGGCGGCCAGGTTTGTCTCCAGGAAAAATTGGGTCATCATAGGATCGGTGAGTAGTCAGACAACCAGAGTATGTTATCTGTCACTGGATACCACTTCGGGGTGAATGGATAGTGGATAGTTGTAGTTGTCTGTGTGTGTAGTTATGTCATATTACATTAGTTTTAACAGGAAGCCACTTCTGAGGAAGAGTTGAGAATGTTTTGTATATGTGCCTGCATTTGAGTATGAATGTACTTGAGCATGTATCTTTGTGTCATTGTATATTTACATGTGCTTAATTATGCATTTGTATGAGTGCTAGAAAAAATGAGAATAATAAAGTCAGATGTCCCAGCAGTTCTTGTTGTATTGTTCTGAAAAATGGAGACTGACAGGCAAGAAGTTATTGACTTTCAGAATTGGGTACTTGCATAGAATAGAAGGATTAAAATAGTGTCACAAGATCACTGATGTGGAACTGATGACAAGAACCAGACAAGTGCTGGTGAAGCAAGAGATAAGAAGGAGATGCTGGAGTTGGGTAGGACACACATTGAAGAAACCTGTTGATAGCATTACAAAGCAGTCCTTGTTGTGGAATAACCATGGTATGAGAAATGAAGGAAGACTTGGCATAAATTTGTTGAAGGCCTATGCTCCTTAATGAGTTGAAGGGTGATAAGTAAATGAATGCATGTGTGCTGGAGGTGGGGAGCATGCGGGTGGAGGGGATATCACAGTTTTCAGAAAAAAGTGATTTTTTTTTAACATTAGAAAATCTTGTAACCCATGTACATAAAAAAAAAAAAAAAAAATTAAAATTAAATAAGTTCAGAATAGGTCTAATTAGTTTAATGGTAAAATGTGGTGTTTTTAATACATCTGGTAATCTCATTTCTTTACTGTAAACAGATAAGGCCTAGGTACATGCCTGTTTTTATTGTGGCAATCACATTCCAGTTCACTCATTAAATAAATGTAGTTGTGAACATACTATGTTTTCTCATTAGTGTGATGGCTGAACCAGTTTGCATGCTTATTGATTTTCTGATCCTAGGATGACTCGTACATACGTGTGTTCAACTACAACACATTGGAGATTGTCACTCAGTTTTCTGCACACCTGGACTACATACGCTGTATTGCAGTGCATCCATCGAGTCCTTTTATTCTCACAACAGGAGGTATAGCCTGTCTTTATGTCAGCATGTATATGCCCTGTTTAAGAATCTTGTCTGTCCATTCTATTGAGTCATTATTCTTCAGCTGCCTAAGGAGTCTATGCCTGATGTTATGTCATCCAGTAACTAAAGTTCAAGTGCTCACTGATTATCTGTGTCAATGTTTGAAGTATGTTCACTACTGTTTTGTGAGCACTTGAATGACATCTATCATGGCAAACATTTACCGGTGGCCCTTCATTTCAATAGGCCTGACCATTCAGGTAATTCCGATATTCATGTGACTGCCCTCCTTTCATGTGTCGGTGATGACCGAACTCGCTTTTTGTTGGAGAATCGTCTTATTTTTCAAATGGGCATTTTATCTCCTGATGGGCTTAATGTTCAACATCATTTTGCATAAATTCTGGTAGCTTTTCTCTCTTTTTCATTCTTCTTTATTTGTTGTTTTTTCAATCTATCTTCTTATGTTTTTGTTTTGGTTCATTTCATATCTTTTTGTATCTTTTATAATTGTCGCTTTCTTATATGTCATTTCTTTAGAGATTTCTTGGACAGAGTAATACGGTTTTGTATTCCAAGCATCTACGGATCTAGCTAAGTGAACTTTTACTTATTCTGAAGTTTTGTTCATTCTTTTTTTCGTTTCGTTGATAATTTACTTTCTTGTTTCGGTATTTCTTTTAGGTTTTACAATTTTCTTGCATTATTATTGTTCTTTTTTCGCTCATCACTGTGGGTGTTTACTTTTTCCATCTGCTTGTATCGCTCATTTAGTGAATGTTTCTCATCATCGTATGTTTTTGTAGTAACTAAATGTAATTCTTGTCTTTGTCACCTGTTTGTGGCTGACGAAGGGTAAAACCCGAAACGTCCCTTGTTTCATGTGAACCGTTATTTGTAAAACTTGTTCAATACCGTTTTATTGGTTTATATACTTATGTTTACAGTTGATATTTGTCCATGTGGGGATGACAAACAAACAGTAGAACATGTCCTCAAAAGACTGTCAGGTCCTTGAGAGGGGTGGGGTGGCAGCATGGCCTTCTCAAAACCAGATAAAAAAAATAGGCCACCTCATCACAGAAGAAATTTTGTCTTTAAGTTTGACAACCGTCAGACTCTAGTGAGCCTAGCTTTCTCGGTTCCTACAAATTCTTGTTCCTCATCTTCGCTTTTATCTCATATTTCCATCCTTGCTTCCTTGTTGAGGAAGAAATTGTTTAGATGAGAGAAGCCTGAGACCGGCTGCCAGCTTATAAGAGAGAAAGATGTGATTATTAAGAGGGAACAAAGAAGAAGAAAAAGACTGTATATTGTCCCATGTCAAAAGAACTCGTCGTCAAAAGAAACCAAGTCCAGGCATAAGCTGAGTGAGGTCAGCATGAACACCTAACACACAGGCATAAGCTGAGTGAGGTCAGCATGAACACCTAACACACAGGCATAAGCTGAGTGAGGTCAGCATGAACACCTAACACACAGGCATAAGCTGAGTGAGGTCAGCATGAACACCTAACACACAGGCATAAGCTGAGTGAGGTCAGCATGAACACCTAACACACAGGCATAAGCTGAGTGAGGTCAGCATGAACACCTAACACACAGGCATAAGCTGAGTGAGGTCAGCATGAACACCTAACACACAGGCATAAGCTGAGTGAGGTCAGCATGAACACCTAACACACAGGCATAAGCTGAGTGAGGTCAGCATGAACACCTAACACACAGGCATAAGCTGAGTGAGGTCAGCATGAACACCTAACACACAGGCATAAGCTGAGTGAGGTCAGCATGAACACCTAACACACAGGCATAAGCTGAGTGAGGTCAGCATGAACACCTAACACACAGGCATAAGCTGAGTGAGGTCAGCATGAACACCTAACACACAGCCTGCCTTTATGTTCCCAAATAGATGATTGTCAAAGAGAAAACGAGGAAGATGATAAAGAGCATGTTCTGTAGTGTCCACCCCTCTCTTCTGTTAATGTCTGCTTACAAATTTCCTGTCTGATTTCTTTTTCTCTGAATATGACATATCGAAAAAATAATAATATTAGAAGTGAACATGTTGGTACTTGCATAAGGAGGTTGTGAATGGGGTTGGTAACCTCATCATGTAAACATATTGCTACAGAACCAAAAGCTACAAGAGCACATGCATGTTTTGGTGAAGAAGGGGACCTGCTGTAGGAAGTGGATCTATGCTCCAGTGGGAGTGAAAAGGGAAATGAATGAATGGAACATGATGGTAAGTCAGACAAATAGTCTGCTAAACAGTTGGTAAGTCAGACAAATAGTCTGCTAAACAGCTGGTAAGTCAGACAAACAGTAAGCTAAACAGTGGGTAAGTCAGACAAATAGTCTGCTAAACAGCTGGTAAGTCAGACAAACAGTAAGCTAAACAGTTGGTAAGTCAGACAAACAGTAAGCTAAATAGCTGGTAAGTCAGACAAACAGTAAGCTAAACAGTTGGTAAGTCAGACAAACAGTAAGCTAAATAGCTGGTAAGTCAGACAAATAGTAAGCTAAACAGTTGGTAAGTCAGACAAACAGTAAGCTAAACAGCTGGTTAGTCCGACAAACAGTAAGCTAAACAGTTGGTAAGTCAGACAAATAGTCTGCTCAATTAGAAAATAGGTTATCATTTTTCTCCTTTTGCTCCCTATGTAGCATAAAGCAATCACTAACAGCTGGTCCTCAGGAAACTTGTACTAAAGCAATCATGTGATCCTGTGGTGGTGGTTTTTGAAGTTGTTTGTTTTACATGATGATGTTGCCAGCTTCATGCATAATCTCACATTAATTGCTTTGAACTTGAGAGATCAGTAGTCCAATTCTTTCTTTGACTCCTCAAAGACCGTGGTAGCTGCACGGGGCAGAAAATAAATGACACTGTTTGATTTCAGATGATGGAGTTATCAAACTGTGGGACTGGGAGAAAAAGTGGGCATGTTCACAGGTGTTCAGAGGTCACACTTACCTTGTCATGCAAGTTGTCATCAACCCCAAAGATAATAACCAGTTTGCTACTGCTTCGCTGGACAGGTCAGTCAAGGTATAGAACACTGTAGCCATTTACTTTAGTCGTTTTTTTAGTGCTAATGAGCATCTTATGCTTGGAAACATAACTGTGTATTAGACAAAAAATGAATGAAGAAGTTGCTCTATGTACGTATTTCCTACGAATCTTTGAGGAGACAAAGCAAAAATAGGGACAATGTTTTTTTCAGGCATGTCATATGAAGAAGTATATGAGGTTGTGTCTGGGACTGGCAATCTCATTATGTCAAACAAATTGCTACAAAAATCACCACAGAAAGTGCACTGTAGTACTTGGTGACAAAGGGAGAAAATGAGTAGAAAACATTGTACACAGAGGCTGTACTACTATGACTCCTCTGTAACGTTATGGAAGTGACTACCCCTGATGAGTTGGACTTGTCCATAACAGTAAAGTGGTAGCAGAGATGGGTACATATATTCAGTGAACTAATGAACTTACTTACTTTGACCTTCCACTATTGTCATGAAGTGTTGTGTGGAACTGAGATGTGCGCTCTTGAGTCAGGTGTGCCAGCTTGGCTGCTGTGGGCCAGTTTTTTTGTTGTAGGATGTCTGTGATGTTGTCTAACTAATTAACATGTGTTATAACACCTGGCGTTGGTTTAGTTCCTGGGGGTGGGGGGGCTCTGCGGGGATAATGAAAAAATAGGACTGCTGCTCCATCAGGCATTGCTTGTGAGGCAACTATTATCGTCTTCTTCATCTTCTGTGTTCGTCCTAAAAAGGACGTTTGTTACGTTGTGTTGCCATTTACAGCAAAGCTGCGATATCTGCGCCTTTCGGCCCGATACATTCGTTTTCGGCATGGCATTTTTGGGACCAGGTTAGCCTTTCCTCTTCGATCCCTACTCTCTCAGCCAGACTGCAGTGATGCAGCATGTTTCCAGGACCACGACTTGGAGGTGGAGTAGGGTCTTGGTCATCTCTGGTTTGCTGACCCTGATGCAAGCAGTCAAGCTATGGGTCGCTTACTGCATTCCTCACTTTTGATGCGTCTTCGGTCCCGAGGCAGCTATTATGAGATTTTTGCATGAACTTGAAATATCACAGTGCAAAACAGATTGCTGCACAAACCACTACTACAAGAGCACAGGCATATTATGGGTGCAGGCTTGCTGGAAGGTTGGCCAGCTGCGGTGTTAGCTACATACATTATGGCAAACATAGTGGAAAATGATTAAAATGAATGGTTATAAATTTGAGGTTAATAAAACTATATTATATGACAAGAAAGGTGTCTTTTCTATAGGTGTTCTTTACTTTACTTTTCCTAATATAAAAGATGTCTTATTATTAGCTGTGGCTGCTTGGTTCTTTGATCCCATACTTCTTCTAACAAGGTAGATTCATGTCTCATGTATTAATGCAGCTTCATTCTTCCACCCAGACTTCTAAAAAAGACAGATGTCTCATTTATTATGGCAGCTTCATTCTTCCCCCCAGACTTCTAACAAGACAGATGTCTCATTTATTATGGCAGGTTCATTCTTCCACTCAGTCTTCTAACAAGACAGATGTCTCATTTATTATGGCAGCTTCATTCTTCCACTCAGACTTCTAACAAGACAGATGTCTCATTTATTATGGCAGCTTCATTCTTCCACCCAGACTTCTAACAAGACAGATGTCTCATTTATTATGGCAGCTTCATTCTTCCACTCAGTCTTCTAACAAGACAGATGTCTCATCTACTGTTGTGGCAGCTTGGTTCTTTGACCCAAACTCCTAACAAGACTGATGTTAACCTCCTTTCCATTAATTTTCCTACCAGACCACAAGGTCTTTTATATTTAGACATGCATCCTAATGTAACTGACAGACCTTGTGTCTAGGTTGAATGCAGTAAGCCTCGCCAATATGAAGCAAAACTCCATTATAAAAAAATAAAAAAAAGACAAATGTACCATTTGTTGTTGTGACAGCTTGGGTCTTTGATTCTATACTTCTAACAAAATAGAGGTCTCATCTGTAGGTGTGGCAGTTTGGTTCTTCAGTGCCAAACTTCTCCTTGAAGCACGAGCGAGATGTCAATTGTCTTGACTACCACCCAGGAGGAGATAAACCATACATTGTCTCAGGAGAGGATGGTGGTACAATCAGAATATGGGACTATCAGGTAATGGCTGCAGGTGTACAAAGTAACATACACAGAGATTCAGATGTCTCCAGACATAGGAAAATGGTCCATTTTTTAACAAACTGTCACTTTATTCACAAAACATGCTCTACATGGTTACCATTGCTATGAAAACACATATGAATGTTTCTCTCCTACTCATAGTAAACTTGCAATAACACATCTGGTGTTATGCACGCAATTGTGTTTTGAATGCGTTCCTTTAGTTGATTCATGTTTCATATCTTTTCCTGGTACACCATGTCCTTCAAAGACCCCCACAAGTAAAAATCGAGGGGGCTGATGTCTGGGGACCTCGGAGGCCACTTCATGGGACCACAGCGACCAAGAGAAACATTCACTATATATGGAGACTTTTGAATCACCTTATATAATGAGAGTGAACGAAACAAGTTTCTGTCAACCAGAGTAATGAGTGAATGAATAAACCATAGGTATGTAAATGAACAAAGTTTCAGTAGGTAAAAGTGAATGAACAAAAGTGGAAGGTGTTGAAGTGCCAAACAGTGTGATAAGTGGACAAATAGTGGCATGTGTTGGTAGAGAATAAATCAAGCGTCAGATAGCGTGATAAGTGGACAAAAAAGTGACATGTGTTGGTAGAGAATTAATGAAGTGTCACATAGTGTGATAAGTGAACAAATAGTGGCATGTGTTGGTAGAGAATAAATGAAGTGTCAAATAGTGCGATAAGTGAACAAATAGTGGCATGTGTTGGTAGAGAATAAATGAAGTGTCAAATAGTGCGATAAGTGAACAAAAAGTGGCATGTGTTGGTAGAGAATAAAGGAAGTGTCAAATAGTGTGATAAATGAACAAATAGTGGCATGTGTTGGTAGAGATTAAATGAAGTGTCAAACAGTGTGTTAAATGGATAAAACATGGCATGTATTGGGAGAGAGTCGATGAAGTGTCAAGCTGTGTGATAAATGAACAAGAAGTGGCAGATAAAAGAAGTGAATAAAGCAAAATTCTGTTAGTGAGAATAAGTGATCAAAGTAACTGGCTGTATCTTGACATGGATACAGAGGGAGGCTGTTCTGAGCAGTGTATGATGCTTTTCATTTCTCTTTCCACTTCATAAGAAGCATGGGTCACCACTGCAGTACGTTCCATTTATGGAAACCTGCGGCCAAAGTATTCCATGTAAACATGCAGTGCTAGTTCCAGTAACAATTTATTTTATCTTTACTATTTGACTAAAATGATATGGCAGGATCATCAGTGTCAAACTGAAGGAAAGAACAAGAGAATACTAAAAAAAGAGATGAGAAAAAAAGAAGTATGTACCCATTTTTGTCGGTTTACAGTATTTAGGGAACTGTTTTTATTGACTATCTTGTCATAACTAAAACTTTCAGATAATATCAAACCAGTTAAAAGATGGAGAACAAAAAAAATGATAACCAGAAGGATTCAAACTTTCATAAAAGGGTGCTTTGCAGAACAGAGGGATTGAAACGGTATGACTAAATCACCAATGTGAACTGATGAAAAAAACCTGATGCCAGCAGAGCAATATATGAAAAGATGATGGTGTGGGATAGAACGTACATTGAAGAAATCAGTTAGTAATGTTAAAAGGCGATGGAATAACCAGGGGCAGAGAAATGGGAGATAAAAAAGCACAGAGAAGGGAATTAAGCATAGACATGAAGGGGATAAAGTGAACACGGCAAAACATTGAACAGATAGCACAAGACAAGATAGGCTTGGTGTGTATTTGTTGAAAGTCTACTGCACAGGATGATGAGAGGACACTAATAATGCGTGTAATAATCTTCTGCTTTCAGACAAAGTCTTGTGTACAGTCATTACAAGTTCACTCAAAGGATGTCAATGCTGTTGTCTTCCATCTGTCTCTTCCCATCATCCTCTCAGGCTCCACTGATGGTAAGTTATGGGGTTTTCCTGGAAGAAGTTATGATAGTTGCTAAAATCGAGGAAGTGGAGGGGAACTGCGGTAAGACGTGGAATACGATGGATGGGTTTGAAAAAAAATCGAAAAAAGGTGATTCGTCTTACGAGGACATTCAAATCTTTTGTCCTCGTAAGACGAATCACCTTTTTTCGATTTTTTTTCAAACCCATCCATCGATAGTTGCTAAAATGTTTTAGATTTAAATATTGATATTCAAGTGTTGATATGCAAAGAGGATGTGATTTGTTAACTGTGAACCTGCCATGTTTTAGAGCAGGATTACATGACCTTTTTTATGCCATGGAATCCCTTTGATTGTCCAGTGAAGGCTTGGTCCCCTTCATGGAAAAAATGTACATAAAAGCATGATATAAAAATAATCGTACATTTTAAATTTTAGTTTATGTACTTAGACTCACTAAAACACATTCATGGACCCCCAAGTGATTTATTGACCACAGGTAAAGAAACCTTGTTTTAAAGCATAAAAAAGCTATCATTCATTTTAAATACATGAGAATAGAGCAGCTTTTGTGAAACATATCTTAAATACTCATGCCTGTGCTGCACAAAAATGGCTATAGATTCAATACATTAAAAAAACAATCTAACATTTCATTAAAACATTCTATGATTTTTTGGGTAAAAATTAACATCACAATTAAACGGGAAAAAGTTAGTTCTGACTGACTGAGTCTTTCATTATGCAGTCAAAACAGTCAGTGATTAATGATTTTGACTGTTCTTGTGAAAGATTTCTGTAAGCTGTTTGTCACTAATTTCATTTAAAATAGAACACTTGTTGAACATTGATCTGTTCATTCTGTGGTGTGGACCCCCACATCTCATTCTTCATTACTAATCTTTATATTTTTATCCTGTGTAGTTCCAGGGGTCTGTGTGGAGACAAAGAAAAAATAGGTCTACTGTTCCCTCAGGCATATCGTAAGAGGCCACTAATAAAAGGCTATGCATGGTGTCTGGCAACCTCATCACGTCAAACATTGCAAACAGAAACCCCCACAGCAAGAGTTATGAATGCTTTAGTTCAAGGGGATCGATTGTGTGGTAGCTCTATCTCCTTAAGGAGTGAAAAGGGAAAAGAAGGCGAATGTTCATATTTGATCAGGCCTACAAGAAAAATAAATTTCATACTGATTCAGGAAATGCTAGGACTGAACATCAGTGGAAGATCAATAAACAACCTTTATATATGCGGATGATACAGTTCTATTAGCTGAAAGTAAACAGGAATTGCAAGAGCTTGTGAAGCTAACAAACAGCATGAATATGGATATGAATTTGGACTGGACATTAAGAAAACAAAAAAGTATTATAATTAGCAACACCGACGGTAGGCCAACATTAAAAATGAGTATAAAAGGAAAAATCCTGGAACAAGTCAAGAGTTTCCAAATCTTGGCCATATAATAATAGAAGACGGTGGATGTGAAACAGAAATCAAGAAGAGAGTAGGAAGGCTCAAAGCTACATTCAACAACATGAGACACATACTGACATCTAAACAATTAACTCACTAATTAAAAGAAAATAACAAATAAAGAGGTCCCAGAAAAGCTAGGAATGAAAGAGAATTAATAAAGGAGACCAGAATTCAACAGCTAAAATATTTTGGCCATTTAAAAAAGACAACACCTTTCTGAACTCCATAATAGAAGGTAGAGTTGACGGCAGACGTGTGTGACCGTTGGTGGGTTGGTTGGACACATGATCTTAGTGTTGGTTGGACACATGATCTTAGTGTTGGTTGGACACATGATCTTAGTGTTGGCTCGTTCATGCTTCTATTGTTGCGGTGAGTGAGGACTTACTATTCAGAACTTCACGATACATTTAGCAGCAGCAGCACAGACATTTCACTCATGGTGCATTTTCAATGATTTTATTGGGTGCTACCAATCTTCACTGTATGTACAATAAAAATGTGAATAAAACATAGACATTTGTATTCTGACAGTCTTCTTGATGTATGTCACAATCACGTACACAGTGTGGTAGACAAAAAACTAACATCGTACTATACTTTACACTTGACAAGTATTCTAGCTCATCCAATCTATGACAGTTCTCTAGGTTTCACTGGTCATATTTATTTCTCTCGATCAACTGTTTATTATGTTAGTCTGACTGTCTATCATACTAGACTTCATTAATGTTGTATTTAAGGTGATGCTTGAAATTATCAGTTGACCAGTCGACACCGGGGAATCTTGCTTTGGTTTCAAGATTGATACCCTGATCATTTTAGGCTGGTACTCAATATGACTGTCTAACGTAGTTTTTGTGAGGCATAAAGTTTATGGATGGGATAACTCATACCTTCTCTCCAATATGGACATCTCCGTCCAACGAAATAAATCACAATGAACTTCTGATTAAAATAGGGATTGCTTTCTTCTCACACACGATTCATTCTTGAATCATTTCCTTGGTGTTGGGTTTGCATCTGTGTCCACAGACTCGCCTTTACACAAGCATTGCAAAGCGACCACACAAAACTCATCAGACTGAGTTTTTTGGTCCTTCCTTGACGAAGACCTTGGTAGAACTGACTACGCACACATCGTTGCGCTATCTCTGCTTCTCTTCTCTCACATGTCGAACGAAATCCATTTTTCGATGTATCTGAAAACAACTCATGTCATGTGACAGGGTGATTCTCGGGTCATTCGTAAATTCTAGTGGCATATCTTTTTTTGACTCAAGAGGGGGGAACTCTTGCTCCTACTGTTAACTAAGTGGTATTACTTCCCTTTTATTATCATTTTCAACCCGGCCACACATGCAAGGGGTAGACAGTGCTATAAGTGGAAAGATAATATCAAGAGATGGACAGGAAAGAATTGATCAGAGTGCACCATCAAGACAGAAGACGGAGATCCATTGCAACTGACCTCCATTGTGGAGATGGCAGCTGAAGATGATGATGACTAGAAAGAAGTGACTGATATAATGTGGTCCTCCTCTGACTTCAGCACACTAGGACATTATTCTGGTCCTTGTGTTCAGTTTTAAAGGTTAAAAACTGCTTCTCCCCATGATGCTCAGTGGCATTTATAAGAAGATAAAATGAATCTCCATGTGTAGTTTCCTTTCATAGTATACTTGTACTTTTCCCGCCATGTATTTGATACTTTCTGTGTCCATGAAATCCTCACCAGAAGATAGCCAGCCTGTTTGTTTTGTGGCTCATTATAAAGAGTCCATGTCTTTGTTGCCCTTTTGTAGTTCCCAGGGGTCTCTGAAGAGAAGAAGAAAGAATAGTGCTACTGTATCCTCCAGGATGTTGTATGAGGTGTGGTTGTACATGAGGCTGTCAACCTCATCATGTTGAAAACATTACCACAGAAACCACGTCTGCAAGAGCATGTGACTGTTTGGTGCAGGCTTCCTGCAAGGGAACAAGCTGCAGTGGTGAGGAAAATGTTGATGATGATGAAAGAGCTGACTTGTGAAATAATCAAATGGGCATACCAGGCAGGCCCTTGTGAGAATGATGAATGCTACAGCTAATGTTTAGTGATTAAGTTTCCAGATTGGATATGTTGTGGTAAGCTTCCAGCTGCCTGCTTAACTAGATCATTATATCTTCTTGCACATCAACAGGTACAGTTAGAATAATACACAGTAACACATACAGGCTAGAGAATACACTGAACTATGGGCTGGAAAGAGTGTGGGCCATTGGCTGTCATAGGGGGTCAAACAACGTTGCTGTTGGTTTTGATGAAGGCAGTATGATAATAAGGGTAAATATGTGATGCTGAATATGATTATTTTGATAGATTGATTCTAACAAAGGGTAGAGAATGAAGAAGAATTAGTTAATGTCATTTTGCTCCCTTTAACGTGTTGTGTGTGTATGTATATATATATATATATGAGGTAGCTTCAAAAAGTTCCCGGAATTTGTGTATTGTGTAGAAATAAGTAACAATACAATTATTTACACTACATTTCCTTCAAAATAGTTCCCTTCGGCAGCTAACACTTTTGCCAACGTCCATACAGCTGTTGGAAACATTCCTGGAACCCATTCTTTGACATTTCTCTCAGCTGCTTTGTCGCATTGGTGATAACATCCTCAGCATCCTTGAATCTATGCTGTTTCAGTGCCGATTTTAGGCGAGGGAACAAGAAAAAATCAGGCAGTGCCAGGTCGGGAGAATATGGAGGATGTTCCAGGGCATTCACATCGTGCGTTGCGAGGTACTGATTCACCAGTAGGGATTGATGTGCTGGCGCATTGTCATGTAGCAGAACCCAACTGTTTCTTCTCCATTTATCTGGGCGTTTCCTTCTGATTGCATCCACATACATTTCCTTGTTAACCGTTCGGCCTTCGGGAATGAATTCGTGGTAGACCCTGGGAATAAAAAAAAACTTCCAACATAACTTTTCCTTTGCTCTTGTCCAAATGAAATTTCTGTGTCCAGGGAGATGAGGGTGATTTCCATTCAGAGGACTGAGGATTGTACAAAAAACACCACATCTCGTCTCCTGTGATTATGTTGTTGAGAAAATTGCTATCTTGATCAGCCACAGTGATTAGGTCTTCTGCCAGTGTCAGTCTCGTTTCTTTCTGTTCAGGAGATAACATTTTGGGAACCATGTGTTGACAAACACGGTCCATGTGCAGTTCATTGTGAAGAATACTGTGGCAACTTCCAACTGATATTCCAACTTCTGAGGCTATTTTCTCTACACTAAGTCTTCTGTCAACACGAACCACGTTCCGTACACGCTCAATGTTTTCATTGTTTATCGAGGTAGGCGGTTGTCCACTACGTGGATCATCATCGACACTAACACGACCTTCATGGAAACGCTTGTGCCACTCAAAAACTTGGGATTTCTTCATTGTGGTATCACCATATGCTTTATTAAGCAAGGTTACTGTTTCTGAGGGTGACTTCTCAAGCAAAACATGAAATTTGACATTTGTACGTTGTTCAGTCAAGGACATTTTCAACTCCGACTATGCTACGTGCACACCACACAAAGAAACTTCTGTTCGAGAGTACATGTGAAGGTTACATCAGCCGTGTCATTTCCTCAAGGTCAGTACCAACTTATAAAACTATAATCTCAATCACATAATCACTCATGATCACAGGTGATAAGGTTTTAAGTATAGATGCCCCAGGAGATGCCCAATCAATACTGAAAAGATATATACATAAAACAAAGGAAAACATATAAGGTTAGTATTTCAGAAAAGACATTCAACCAAATAGAAATTAAGCAACAAGAACTAACAAATCATTAACAAAAAAACCAAAAAAAAAAAAAAAAACTTACTAACTACTCATAGAACAAGGGAAGACAATAAGGTAAAAAAAAAACAACAACTCAAAAAGAACAAATACTATACAAATTAAAACCAAGTGTAAAGGACAATAGTTATCTATAAACAATACAAATGAGAAAATAAAATGGACAAATACTAATATAAATTAAAATCAGCAACTGCAAAAGACAATAGTTACTTAAATTGAATACAAAATTAGTAAATAAAATGACACTAAATACCCCAATTATAACCAAATTTCAGGTTGAACAGGGTAGACCAAGATGGAACAAGAAGAGGCAATAACGATCAGCTGTTAAATGCCCGCTCTCCACCCATCGCCTCTTCAAAACAACAACAACAACAACAAATAATCACTCATTCAAACATGATTCGACAATTCGGGGAACTTTTTGAAGCTACCTCGTATATATATATATATATATATATATAAATATGTATGTATATATAACGGGTGCATAGGCCACTGACAAGATCTGTCTCTGCTTATCTATTGGTAGATTTATTTTGGCAGAGTACCTTAATTCATCTTACCAAGTGTCCGGTTGGTTAAGCAGTTAGAGCGCTTTCCTCTCACAACAGTTACTGGATTCCAGGATAAAAATCTGGTAGCATCATGTTCCAGTCTACCAAAATATAAATGGTTACTGGCTGAGCTCGTGAGTTGAGAAAGGCAAAGGCAATGAGGAAGGGTACTGGTCACCGCACCTCAAAAAGCTGGACCTAGTACTGGTGAAGTCTCTAACACTTCAACCCCCTATGGCAGTATCTACTATGGGAATACCTTTACCTTTTACATTTTACTAGAGCAAAGGACAAAGAAAATTTCTTATGTAAAGACCGCAAGGTCTTCATCAGGGCCGACATATTAAAACAAAAGAGAAAAAAAAATAATCATACAACAAGTAAATTGAGATAGCTGTTACTGTAGAAATTCGTTACAAGCTGTTCTGTTAGTGCTTTCTGTCATTGTTGATTGTTTGTGGTGGGTGTTGTGGTGTAGGTGTTGTGACAAGGTCGATGTCAGTAATGTCGGGCTTACTGTTAGTGGCCGACAGGTGTGTAAATATAATGGGCGAATGTTGTGAGTTCTTTAGGTTTGTAAATATCTGATGTAAACCCACACAACAGTAATGTTGGGTCAGGAAATAGACCAACTAGTTTTCAACTTATACACAGTTTATTTATGACAGTAACGTTGACATCATGGATAACAAATCACAGCAAATCACAAGGTATCAAAGTAAGTAAATCCATAGATAAATTGAGTGCAACACCAGCAACTCATCATAAATCAACATAGCATACAATCTGTCAGAAAGTTGAGTGCATCACCAGCAACTCATCATAAATGGTAATAATATATATATAATCCATCAGAAATTGGTTGCATACACAGCAACTCATCATACATGGTAATAACAGGAAAAATCCATCAGAAAAAGGGTTGCATAAACAGCAACTCATTGTACATTGCATTAGCAAATATCCTCCATAGGAATATCTTCTTCTTTCTTCTTTGATCCTTAGCCGCCGACCGTCAAAGCAGTCAGTGGCCATCACGCCTAGTGGCGTCTTGTAGGGCAACAACAAATTGATTCCACTTTGCTCGGTCGGTGGCCATCCTTCGTACAGTGCCCCAACTCTGGTTCATTCTTTGCATCTCAGCCTCCACAGTCCTCCGCCAGGTTGTTTTAGGTCGGCCTCTCTTTCGTTTTCCTTCAGGGGTCCAAAGCATAGCTGTTCTTGTGATGGCATCGGGGTCTCTTCTGAGGACATGGCCAACCCAGCTCCAGCGTCTGCCAGCTATGATGGTGTGCATGTCCTCTTGCTTGCTCCGAGTAAGCAGATCTTGGTTGGTGATGGTATTCGGCCAAAAGATTCGGTGAATTTTTCTTAGGCATGTTGTGTGAAAAGAGGACAATTTCGACATTTCCTTCTCTGTAACTCTCCAGCATTCCGCACCATAGAGAAGCACAGAAAGCACACAGCTCTGATATAATCTTAATTTTGTGCTTGTGCTGTATTGAGAGGACTTCCAGATGTTTAGGCTAAAGAAGGCTGTTCTTGCCTTATTCATTCTGATGTTGATGTCTTTGCCTGCCCCGCCATCTGGTGTTACTATGCATCCTAGGTATGTGAAGGTGTCTGTCTGTACCAGTTGCTGATTCCTTACTGATATGGGCTCAGGGTTGCTCACATTAAGCGTCATGACCTCTGACTTCTTGAAATTGATGTTCAAGCCCACCTGCTGGCTAAACTTGTTTAGTCTATCCGTTTTTTCCTGGATGTGTTGATGTGAATGTGCAAGTAGTGCAATGTCATCTGCATATTCCAGATCTTCCAATGTAGAAAATGTAGTCCATCTTATTCCTCTTGGACTGCCCTCTGTTGTCTGGCGCATCACCCAGTCTATGACTGTTAAAAATAGAGTGGTTGATAAGGGGCATCCCCATAGGAATATGAATCATATCAAATCTCTGTCATCCAAAAACACTCTGGACACACTAGCGAGACTATAAAAACCATCTCGAAGCTCTGCCAGATACCTAATGACCGAGATTATAGTTTCTCAAAACAACTCAGTACATCTTCACTCAAGTGCGAACTAACAGCTTGATATGTGAGCTCAGCTCACCCCGTATCTCTCCCCCAACTACTCAGAACATTTGAACACTTTCTTTGTGTTTAAAAAAAACTAACACATACTCAGTTGAGCTATGTTCAAAAATATAGTGTACAAAGCACCTAAGTTAAAAATCATCTCATAACTTTAAACGTGCTTACTAGCGTGTCTATAAAAAATCAGACCCATACTTAAGAATCCCAAACACTTAACTCCCACTCGAAAACATGACTTAACAATAGCTGATGTCGTTTATATGAATTCCAGTATGGAATCTAGCAGATTTATTTTCTGTATTCGATATGAGTCATACTTATTTAAGGTCTGTCTTGGTCTGTCTTCTCAGACTTCTTCTTCTTCTTCGTTCACCCATATATAACCAGATTTATTTCTCTCGTAACGTTTGCAGTCTGTCTGAGGATTCTCTCATTGTCATACAGCGACTCCCTCAAGGGGGTGGTAAATATGTTGCCAGCCTGCTACTAATTTATTTGATATAAAAATATACTACTTGAAAGTAATCCTTCATATTTAAAAAAAAAATGTTTATACCACAGTGAGAGGTTATTCACATCTAATTTCATGCAGGTATTGGCACTGCTGGTTTAAAAATTTTGGGTTTTTATATGGGGTAATTCTCAAGTTGATGGATATTATATGTAGGCCTATATAAATATTTTTATAGTATGTTATAAAAAGTCTATGATTCCTTTTCTACTACCAACACCACCGCAGTGGCATTGTAACGGTGATACTAAAAGTTCTATTTTGTTATTGCTAGGCTTTAACCCATGATCTGCTAAAATTCATTTTCGTAGCTTGGCCAAAGAAACCTGGAGCCATGGAATGTGAAGATCATCACACCTTTAGTCTTATGAGTCATGTGGCCAAAATATTGTTACAAATGATCATGAGAAGAGTAAGAAATAAAATTAAACCAGAAATCAGTGATGAACAATGTGGATTTGTAGAAGTTAATGGCACATACAGTGATATATAAATATTATAAGAACATTAATAGAAATAGAAAGAGCCATAGAAGTCACAACAGATCTGCACTTAGGCATTTGACAAAGTGAAACGTGAGTGTGATGAATTTACCATGATACAACGTTAAAATATCTCCAAATTTAACGATAAAATGTAAGGATAAAAATAATGCGTAAGATACTAGGAAACATGCTCGCCCATGCCAGCCTTTCCTCCCGCCATTTAAAACTAACGAGTTAGACGTGCAGACGAAACGTTTACCCTTTGTAGACGGGAGAGAAACGGAGAACACAAAAGGAAAAATATGACTGAACACGTGTTTGAATATCGAAAGGCTAAAAGACGCAATTGGTGGTAAAAGAAAAAAATTCACACTACTAGTTGACACAATGTGAGGACATGGACAAAAAAACGACTTTAGCTCTTGTCAGAAACAGTCATTTCTTGGACTTTTACGATACTTGGTTGTTATTTGAATTCAGCGGCAAACACCGTGGAGAAGGTTCTCGAACATATTTTAAAAAAAAAACTAACCTTGAAAAAGTAACTTTTTCTTATTAATAATGTTATGAATATAAAACCTAGCTAGTTTGATAGCCCGTCTTGAGCAGAGAAATAATATACTTTAAATTATACAGACGGATAGATAACAAGGAAGATATTGACAAAAGACTGTGTTGTTCATATCAGACGAGCGACTGCACTGTTAAAAATTTCACTAAAGTTTCAAATTCTCGTCCTTGAGACACGCAATTGCAAAAATCGAGCTGTAATTAAAGAGAGGGGAAAGGTGGAGAATTGTGGCTAAAAATAACTTCGGAGGCAGAAGTGTGTAGGGTATTGCATGGCGTTGGTCCAAGAACCAAGCGTGTTTTTTATGAAAAAACAAGTAGAGACAGACGGACCAACAGACCGTAATACATACTTGACTGAGAGCTGACTGAAATTTGACTTTTGGTTGTAGATTTGAAAGTTAGGGGGGGAGTCTGTGATTGGATGAATGAAATCATAGTAGCGGGGTAGAGGCACACATTTTGCCATTCGTTACAAGACTGTCCAGAGACACAGTGGTTTATTGCCTGTGGTGTTGTTTCCAGAAGTTATTCTATACATTTAGTGGGACGCCATCATAGAGCCAGCAGCTCAGCTGAGTTTTGCTAGAAATTAACTGTGTTCTCAATTCTGAATTCTGGTAAGAATGAAAGTATTTCTTTTGTATATTTTAATATTTCGAGTGATTGATACTGCCATATCATATAAAATGATTACGACAAGTAAGTGTTCGCTCTAGGTCCCCAGCCCAAGTTCAGGGTCTAGAGACAAACAAAATATATGGACGCCTAACTAAGACTATGGAAGGCGGATCTATTGTTGAGACCGGTGAGAACATATCACCTATCTTATTGAACAAAAGGAAACTATTGAACATATCTCAGATGCAATGCAGTCTTGGGGAACTAGTACTATATGAAAACAACTGGGTAAGATGTGCTGTGTGGTCAGAGAGATCTGACTCAGTCTGTGTGGTGTTGTTGTGTAGTGTTGTGTGCAGAAGTGGCTCAGTAGGTAGAGTTCTGACCCATGCCACAAAACTTTTATTTCAGAATTGTGAGTTTCTGTTTGGCACCGAAGAGGTGCCAAATGCTGTTGTGAAATACACAAGCGTGGACCAGTGCAGTCTAACATTGTGTCAGAGCAGCCGAATATTGTACTCCAGCAACGGAGAGGAGGGGCCACCAGACTCTTGTACAAGATCGACGCAGTCGAGATACTTGAGATTCTGGCCTGCTGGAAATTCACCAACTAATTCACCAACTAATTCACCAACTAATTCACCATCTAATAAAGACATACCATTGTGGGAAAATAAACCATGTATTCATCCCATAAGTCAATGGACAATGTTTTGGTAGTCACAGATTGGGCGTGATGATACCACCCCAACAGTACATTCAGTAATAGTTCTCCTGGGACAATCTAATATAATTAATATTAACCATTCATTTAAAATAATTATGTACACACATTCCATTTTATTATGTCATATAATTATGCATTCTATTTATAATTCCATAATATTTCATATGTTCTGACCAACACAACATTGGTTCAGAACAAATAAATTTAACAAAAGATTTAATATTTAAAACTAAAACAGCCTGAGTTAGTTCAGTGTGTTAATAATTTTATTATTATTATTAGACTTATTAAATATCTGTGTGTGTGTGTGTATTTTACTACAACACATTACATTTCAGTACCCTAGACTTTTTAACGTAGCTACATTCATATTAGTAGAGAAAAAAAAAAGATATGTTTGAGGTCGTAAGTGGTAGTAAGAAGGGCCTTCTGTAATTCACATCTACATTTATCTCAGGAGCCTTCACAGCTGACCTCATTCATTACACTAGGTAACACAACAACCATACAATACCATCAAAACCACTACAATATTGGGGGCTCGTCCGGGATAATTAGATAATCATAAATATTAGAATCTCCTGGTGGGAGAACTAAACTAGTGGGGACAAATTGTAAAAATTTAAAAGTGTCCCTTAAAATATAAAAGTGGAAAATCAAAGTTGGTGAATCTTCACAGCCAGTGATAATTAATTGATTAATTAATTAACACATTACCTTAGTATAGAATTAGAATTACTTTGGTCAGTAATTGGTTAGATTTACCTTGGTCTATTTATTAATTCACCCGTGTGTTGCCGGGGCCCGAAAGGGGAGCAAAGAATAGTAACACTGCCCCATCCCGTAAAAACTTCGCACAGTGGGCTGATCACCTGCTTGCCAACCAATCTGATTACGGAAACAACGATAGATTGTTTGGTCTGTTTCTGTTCCACAAAGACGCCACTAGGCGTGGTGGAAACAGCGATAGATTGATCAATTTGTTGTTGCCCTAAGACGCCACTAGGCGTACTGGCCACATACTGCTTTGCCGGTTGGTGGCTAAGGATGGAAGAAGAAGAAGAAGAAGATTTATTAATTAGAATTACCTGTCATTAAGTAGTTAGATTTACCCTGGTCATTGTTATTTTGTATGATGGCTGACCTGGCAAAATTCAGATCAGCTGCTGTGCTAACGGCGAAGGAGATGAACATGGAGGGTCAGGTTTTAATTCAGTATGTAACTGCTGAATGTGACAAGTATATGGAAAGGGAAGATAGGAGGTTAGCTGAAGAGAAGAGGTTACAAATTGAGGCTGATAAAGAACTTAAGAGGTTGCAGATTGAGGCTGACAAAGAGGCTAAGGCGTTGGAGGCAGAAGAAAAACGACAGCAAAGGGAGGCAGAAGAAAAGAGATTGACTGCTGAAAGGGAAGCAGAAGATAGAAGATTGCAAAGGGAGCACGAGTTACGACTAAGGGAGCTGGAATTACAAGGCCATGCTCCTGAAAATGGTGCCAGCCCTTTTGCCTCAGATGCTACGCCTAGTCAGGGAGCCTCAACCTCAGCTATGGGGTTTCATTTAGACCATTTTAGTGAGAAAGACGATGACATCGAGGGGTACCTCAGTAGATTTGAACTATTAGCTACTACATATGGGTTAGAGAGAGAGAAGTGGAGTCTTAAGTTATCCTAGGGACTGAGAGGTACTTCTTATGAAGTTTTTGCTAAGATGCATAGAGACGACCAAGACAATTATGACATGCTAAAGCAGGCTTTGTTATTGAGATATGAAAAGAATGGTGAATTTTATCATAAGAAGTTTAGAAATGCCAAACTGTTGTCTGGGGAGACATACCACCAATTCTCTGCCAGACTGGAAACCTATTTGGAGAAATGGACTGCTCTGGGGAAGACCCAAGATCTCAAAGAGATGATCATGATTGAGCAATTAAGAGAGTCCATGGTTCCAGACCTGAGAAAATTTCTCATGGAACAAGGTGCAGAGAGATTGGGGGAGGTTTTAAATGTCGCTGAGAGGTATCAGGCAGCCCAGGCAGAGGTAAGTGGCACTAAAAAGAAGCACATAGACAATTTTAAAGCTCCACAGCAATTTAGTAAATTTGATACCAGAGAACAAGGTAATAAAGGCAGGACAAACTTTGATAGGCCAAGAAATGACTATCGTGATAGAAACTCACAGTTCAATGACCAAAAGTTCAATGAAAGAAAACCGTTGAACCAAGGAAAAAGATGGTGTAAATGGTGCAAGAAGGATAACCATAACACCGAATTTTTTAGAAGGAAACCTTCAAACATTGCTGCAATGAAGTCGGGGACGCAAAGATTAAAGGTTAATCCTAAGGGACAGCAGGAACCTTATCACCCCCCAGTTTGTGAGGATGTTATTTGTAATGGGGTCACCATAAGGTGCCTTTATGATACAGGTTTGGATTATGATTCAGTTGTGAAGTCTAGCCTAGTGGACCCAAGTCAGTATACCACAGAAACAGTGGAAATACAAGGGGCGACTAAGGACATACCACTCATGACACTTCCCATCGCAAGGATAACGGTGAAAACTCGCTATGTGGAAGGAGAAATCAGAGCAGCAGTGATAGATGAACCAATCTACCCTCTGATATTGGGGTGTAGATACGTCTTCTTGGGGAATCCCGAGAGACCTGTGATCATGGCGACAGTGCAGACCAGGTCACAGAAAAAGGAGGAAGAAGGTGAACCTATAAATGCTCATCCAGAGGAGATGAGGAAGGCGCAGGCTGAGGATAGGACACTCAAGCCATGTTTTAAAAAATTGCCCAAATGCCACACACCTCCAAGCAAGGGAGAATACTTTATGAAGAACAAATTGATCTACAAAAAGGCCGGAACTGGAACAAATGGTCACAACCAGCTGGTTCTTCCCACTTCATATAGGGATAAAGTGATGGAACTCGGGCATGCGATTCCCTTCAGTGGTCACATGGGGATCAGCGCCACAGGACAGCGTATAGCTTGTCATTACTTCTGGCCAGGGATAACGGAGGATATAAAAAGATATGTCAAATCCTGTCCAGAATGTCAAAGGGTAGCTCCAAAGCACTGGACTGCTCCTGCAACTCTAGGGGAAATGCCCATAGTGGGAACACCTTTTGAGAGGGTTGCAGTGGATATTGTGGGACCTCTCACTCGGACCAAGAGGAGGAACAGTTACATCCTTACTCTGGTGGACACTTGTTCTATGTGGGGAGAGGCGGTAGCCCTGCCATCAATTGATTCAAAACATGTAGCAGAGGCACTACTTACAATATTCACAAGATTAGGATTCCCGCATCAAATCTTGACTGATAATGGCTCACAGTTCAAGGGGAAACTAACGGAAGAAGTTTTTAAGCTATTTCAAGCCAGACACTTTCATTGTAGTCCGTACCATCCACAAGGGAACGGCCAGGTAGAGAGGTTCAATGGGACTCTCATTTCTATCCTGAGGAAGCTGGCACACGAAAAACCGGATCTGTGGGATCAATTCCTGCCCGCCGCGTTGTTTGCGTATCGGGAGGTACCACATAGTTCAACCGGGATGGCTCCCGCAACTCTGCTATTTGGGAGGCCAATAAAAGGTCCATTAGAAGCATTATTAAGGACCTGGACAGATGAGAAGGCAGAAGAGACTGTTACCTCATCGTATCAATATGTGAACGAACTGACCACTCGTCTGAAAGCTGGATGGAAACTGGCAAATGATAATTTGAGACAAGCCAGGAAGAAACATGCAGCATATTTTAATAGGAAGGCAAAGGACAGAGAACTAGCTGTGGGAGAGAAGGTGCTTCTTCTACTACCCGGCAGCCAGAATAAATTACAAATTGGATGGCAAGGTCCATATACGGTTCTAGAGAAGGTGTCTAGAACAAACTATAAAATTGACAAAAAGGGGAAGGAGAAAGTTTATCATGTAAACCTGTTAAAGAAGTATCTGGACAGACCACTCCAGGAAAGCACCCCCTTACTGACCTTGGCTATCGCAACTCAAATGCAAAAGGAACCACTCACCTCACATGAATACCCATTACATCCTTGTGAAACAGCCGCACAGGTAAAAGTCAGTAAGCACCTGACTAAAAATCAGAGGGAGAGAGTTCAACAGGTTCTGGAGGAACATACAGATGTATTAACAGATAAACCAGGACATACAAATTTGCTACAGTATGACATGAAACTGGTAGACTCAAACCCAATCTGTATGAGAGCCTATTCTATTCCGTTCGCGAAGGAGAAGGCATTGAAAGAAGAAATAGATTATTTGTTGAAGGAGGGGATTATTTCACACAGTGAATCATCTTTTAGCTCCAGTGTAGTTTTGTTGAGGAAACCGTCTGGGGAACACAGACTGTGCATAGATTACAGGAAACTGAATGCTGTCACAGAAGGACAAGTGGATCCATTACCAGACACAAAACAGTTATTTGCCAGATTAAACAAGGCAAAATACTTTTCAAAGGTGGATCTTAGTAAAGGCTATTACCAGATTCCAGTGAAGCCTGAAGTGAGACCTTATTTAGCTTTTAGCACCTCGGAAGGACATTATGAATTCAACATGCTACCATTCGGATTGAAAAATGCTCCGAGTGTATTTTCAAGGATGATGCGCAAATTGTTGGATCCCCTGAATAACCCATGTATCACGAATTTCATGGATGATATTCTCGTCGCCACAGAGACATTTGAAGAACACATTAACTCTCTAAAAATGTTATTTGATAGGCTTAGGGAGGCGAACTTAACTGCTAGGCCAACAAAATGTTGTATTGGATGCAAAGAGTTGGAATTCTTGGGACACACTGTATATCAGGGTAACATGACCCCTGACCCCAAGAACTTGGAAAAACTGCAGAGAGCACCTAGACCACAAACAAAAAAGGACGTGCGATCATTCGTGTCGTTATGTGGATTTTACCAAAAATATATCAAAAATTTTAACTCTATTTGTGCTCCTCTGACTGATCTGACTCGCAAGGGACATCCAGATAAAATTGTTTGGACTGCGCAATGTGAATTGGCTTTTCAAGAGTTAAAGGATAAACTCACTAGCAAGCCTATTCTCAAATTGCCTGATTTGACACAGGACTTCGTGGTGAGAACAGATGCAAGTAATGTAGGCCTCGGGGCGGCTCTGTTGCAAAGGTCATCTTCACCCGATGGGGAACTGAACCCAGTCGCTTATGCAAGCCGCAAATTGAATAAAGCGGAGCAAGGATATTCCACAAGCGAAAAAGAATGTTTAGCGTTAATCTGGGCAATAAAAAAGTTTCAAATCTATCTGTATGGTAGGACTTTTGTGGTCCAGACGGATCATCAGCCCCTGGTGTTCTTATCTCAGGCTAAGCATGAAAACGCAAGATTGTTGAGATGGTCTTTATTATTGCAACCTTATCAGTTTATTATCGAATACATCCCAGGGTCATTGAATGTCGGTGCAGATTTTCTCAGTCGGCACCCCTGTGATCAAGATTAGAGTAGTGGCAGGCGTGAGGAGTAATTTTATCTATGTGTATCACTGGTTTTGGAACTTGCCGTAGTGCATGTTCTCAGGTGGGGAGATGTGTGATGAATTTACCATGATACAACGTTAAAATATCTCCAAATTTAACGATAAAATGTAAGGATAAAAATAATGCGTAAGATACTAGGAGACATGCTCGCCCATGCCAGCCTTTCCTCCCGCCATTTAAAACTAACGAGTTAGATGTGCAGACGAAACGTTTACCCTTTGTAGACGGGAGAGAAACGGAGAACACAAAAGGAAAAATATGACTGAACACGTGTTTGAATATCGAAAGGCTAAAAGACGCAATTGGTGGTAAAAGAAAAAAATTCACGTCACTAGTTGACACAATGTGAGGACATGGACAAAAAAACGACTTTAGCTCTTGTCAGAAACAGTCATTTCTTGGACTTTTACGATACTTGGTTGTTATTTGAATTCAGCGGCAAACGCCGTGGAGAAGGTTCTCGAACATATTTAAAAAAAAAAACTAACCTTGAAAAAGTAACTTTTTCTTATTAATAATGTTATGAATATAAAACCTAGCTAGTTTGATAGCCCGTCTTGAGCAGAGAAATAATATACTTTAAATTATACAGACGGATAGATAACAAGGAAGATATTGACAAAAGACTGTGTTGTTCATATCAGACGAGAGACTGCACTGTTAAAAATTTCACTAAAGTTTCAAATTCTCGTCCTTGAGACACGCAGTTGCAAAAATCGAGCTGTAATTAAAGAGAGGGGAAAGGTGGAGAATTGTGGCTAAAAATAACTTCGGAGGCAGAAGTGTGTAGGGTATTGCATGGCGTTGGTCCAAGAACCAAGCGTGTTTTTTATGAAAAAACAAGTAGAGACAGACGGACCAACAGACCATAATACATACTTGACTGAGAGCTGACTGAAATTTGACTTTTGGTTGTAGATTTGAAAGTTAGGGGGGGAGTCTGTGATTGGATGAATGAAATCATAGTAGCGGGGTAGAGGCACACATTTTGCCATTCGTTACAAGACTGTCCAGAGACACAGTGGTTTATTGCCTGTGGTGTTGTTTCCAGAAGTTATTCTATACATTTAGTGGGACGCCATCATAGAGCCAGCAGCTCAGCTGAGTTTTGCTAGAAATTAACTGTGTTCTCAATTCTGAACTCTGGTAAGAATGAAAGTATTTCTTTTGTATATTTTAATATTTCGAGTGATTGATACTGCCAAATCATATAAAATGATTACGACAAGTAAGTGTTCGCTCTAGGTCCCAGCCCAAGTTCAGGGTCTAGAGACAAACAAAATATATGGACGCCTAACTAAGACTATGGAAGGCGGATCTATTGTTGAGATCGGTGGGAACATATCACCTATCTTATTGAACAAAAGGAAACTATTGAACATATCTCAGATGCAATGCAGTCTTGGGGAACTAGTACTATATGAAAACAACTGGGTAAGATGTGCTGTGTGGTCAGAGAGATCTGACCCAGTCTGTGTGGTGTTGTTGTGTAGTGTTGTGTGCAGAAGTGGCTCAGTAGGTAGAGTTCTGACCCATGCCACAAAACTTTTATTTCAGAATTGTGAGTTTCTGTTTGGCACCGAAGAGGTGCCAAATGCTGTTGTGAAATACACAAGCGTGGACCAGTGCAGTCTAACATTGTGTCAGAGCAGCCGAATATTGTACTCCAGCAACGGAGAGGAGGGGCCACCAGACTCTTGTACAAGATCGACGCAGTCGAGATACGTGAGATTCTGGCCTGCTGGAAATTCACCAACTAATTCACCAACTAATTCACCAACTAATTCACCATCTAATAAAGACATACCATTGTGGGAAAATAAACCATGTATTCATCCCATAAGTCAATGGACAATGTTTTGGTAGTCACAGATTGGGCGTGATGATACCACCCCAACAGTACATTCAGTAATAGTTCTCCTGGGACAATCTAATATAATTAATATTAACCATTCATTTAAAATAATTATGTACACACATTCCATTTTATTATGTCATATAATTATGCATTCTATTTATAATTCCATAATATTTCATATGTTCTGACCAACACAACATTGGTTCAGAACAAATAAATTTAACAAAAGATTTAATATTTAAAACTAAAACAGCCTGAGTTAGTTCAGTGTGTTAATAATTTTATTATTATTATTAGACTTATTAAATATCTGTGTGTGTGTGTGTATTTTACTACAACACATTACATTTCAGTACCCTAGACTTTTTAACGTAGCTACATTCATATTAGTAGAGAAAAAAAAATAGATATGTTTGAGGTCGTAAGTGGTAGTAAGAAAGGCCTTCTGTAATTCACATCTACATTTATCTCAGGAGCCTTCACAGCTGACCTCATTCATTACACTAGGTAACGCAACAACCATACAATACTATCAAAACCACTACAGTGAGGAATTATCAAACTGCTAGAAAGCATTAACATTTATGGTAAAATCTTGAGGATAATAAAGAACATGTACAGGCAAAAACAGCAGCTGTAAGAATTAGCAGCCAAATAGGAACATTTCAGCAAGTAAGAAAAGGGGGTCAGGTAGGGATGTGTGCTGTCACCGGATCTGTTCAATCCGTACAGTAAAAGTATAATGAGATCACTGGAGGACATATCAGGAATATCCGTTGGTGGACATAATATAAATAACTTGAGATACACTGATGATGCAGTCGTAATAGCAAAAAGTGAAAAAGAGCTGCAGGAAATGGTTGATACAATAGTGACAGAAAGTGAACATAAAGGACTCCGCATTAATAGCAAAAAGACAGAAGTAATGGTCGTCTCAAAGAAAAGGGCTTCCCCAGAATGCACTATCAAAGTAAGGGAACCGCTTTAAAACAAGTCGATAAATTCAAATACCTGGGCACATTAATAACAACGGATGGAAGATGCATCTCAGAAGTGAAGAGCAGAATAGCTCAGGCAAAAACAGCATTCTATAAAATGAAGAGTATTTTATGCAACAATTCTTTGTCATTGGAAGTAAGAAAGAGAGTTCTTCAGTGTTATAAAGAATCAATCCTGACATATGGGAGATAGTCGGGGACAATTAGTAAACAAGTAGGGAAGGCACTAGAGGCCACAGAGATGTGATTTTACAGAAGAATGTTAAAAATACCAAGGACAGTCAAAAAAAGTAATGAGGATGTCCTGAATGAGGCCAGTGCGTAAAGGAAACTTATTTCACAAGTTAGAAAGAAGCAATCGACTTTTTTGGGGCATGTTATGAGAAGAGAAAAGCTGGAATATATTGTAACAACAGGTAAGATTAAAGGAAAAAGAGATAGGGGAAGACAAAGAGAGCAAATATTGGACAGTTTGACGTCGTGACATCAACAGCAGAATTGATAAATTTTACTGGAGACAGGAAGTTGTGGAGATACAGTATTTCCTACGCCACTAGGCATGGTACTTGAATGAATGAATGAGTGCAATCACGCTGACCAGTGTAGTGCCTGGGGAAGATAGGATAGAAGTGCTTCTACTTCTAGCATGTCATAAGTGGCAACCAATATGAGGTTGTACCTGGGGCTGACAACCTTATCATGTCAAACAAATTCTACAGAGACCACTACTGCTAGAGTACTCAGTGTAACCTTTCTGTAGTGGCTTCATGCTCCATGGGGAGGACAATGAGGAGACTGAACACCAGCATAGTAGTATCATAAACTGTTTCAAAGTCTCAGTGTTACTAAGGATTCTATATTTTGGTAGGCACTTCTTCATGTTGACCAGTGAACCAGTTTGTTGTAATTGGATTGTATCTGCAGCTGGGGCAAGAAGAACCAGCGGTGTCCATGGACTTGTCAGGAAAGATCATCTGGTCAAAGCATTCCGAGATCCAGCAGGCCAACATCAAATCTATGGCAGACCAGGAGATCAAAGATGGTGAGAGACTGTCTCTGGCTGTCAAGGATATGGGCAGCTGTGAGATTTACCCACAGACCATCTCACACAGTCCAAATGGAAGGTATGCTTTTGTTGTCTGTCCTGTGATGACCATGGTGTTGTAATCTCATATTTTCTTCTTCTTTGTCATTTTACACTGCATTTGACCTACTTGCAGGAAACCTGCACCACAGCCATTCTTATACTTTTACAGTGATGGTTTCTTTAGCAGTACATGGTGAGTTTGCCAGCCGTATGTGCAGTTTCACCTTAGTAGCCTAATTCTGCATGCCTAAGGAACAGTGGTACTATTCTTTCATTAGCTTATCCCAGACCCCTGGATGAGAATCCTGTGGGCAGAGTAGTCAGTGTGGTTGCCTCTCGTAGCAAAGTTACTGGGCTGTGTGTTCAACACCTTATAGTGACATGCTCAGTTTACCAGCTATAAATTTATACCTGACTCTGCTCTTGAGTTAGGGAAGGCAAAGGCAGCAAGAAAGAGAACTGGTCACTCTAGCACATAAAGCTGGACATAGTACAGGTGAAGACACAAACCTCTCTCTCCTATGGCAGTATCTGCTTTGGGACTACTGTCACGAAGTGGATTTAAGTCTAGAAGTTGTCTTAAGATAGACACAAGACCCTAGTGGTAAGAAAGTCTGAGCAGATAGAATTTTGATGAAAATGACAGTGACTGTGGACAGATGAGACTATTGGCTCAAGGGTGAAAACCTGGATTGACTCTCCCTTGCCACTTGTGACTAAAATTATGCTATACCCCCCCCCCCCCCCCCCCCCTTCAGCTACCTTTAAACACAAGGAGATAAGGTGTAAATAACGACCACAGACACCACTATACAGACAACATATAGGTACAGTATAGTATAGAAGCTGATCCAGTCTACAATATATAGATATTTTATTTACACAATAAAACATTAAATGTCATCATACAGCAAAGAAATAAATATTGTGCACTGTTGCACAGACCTGAAAAACAAAGAACCAATTAAGTAGATAGACGCATAAAACCCACAACCACCTTCACTCTGTTAGTCACCCTGCTGGGGAACAAAATAGAATGATTAATGATTGAAACCACAATCTAATTGGTGGGGCATCTACTTTAGCCACCACTTCCTAATATTATATTTTTTACTGTCTCTGTCCTGCTGACTCTGCCTAAACGAATGTTTACACAACTTCCAACTTGTTAGGCGATATGCGCCGCTAACTAAAACACTGGACTGCTACCTAGTAGACTTTTGTAACATCTATTACTCAGAAACTATCCTCTAAGGATATCATCAGACCCTATTGGTCCCGGCTATCTCCTCTCCCTCTCTCTCTCTTTCTTTGCTTCAGTGTCTCTCTGACACTCTCGACCTCTGTTGCGGTGGCGTCTCCATTACGCCTTCTCTCGTTGACTTTTCAGAACCAGGAATGTTCACCCTTTCTCCTGTGTTCTGACGACTTCTCTGATGACTTGATTATCAAGCACGAGGTACTTGATTACAATATAGAAGCTCCTCTTCTGCTGAATAGCTTCTCTGACTTGCCCCGTTAACCCACTCAGGATTTAGGGGAACACAGCATTGATTTCTGGCTGTATAACTCTAGACCAATCTCATCGGACACATGCCGTTGTTGGAGTGGTATAACGAGCTACTCGCTCTGGATTTATTTAACGATGAACATGTTCCCGCCGAATCAAGGGGCTTCGCAGCATGCGAACTGCTATCGTATTTATTTCGCCTCTAGCGATATCAAGCTCTCGGCTCCTGCAATGCCAACCTTGCCGTTTGGAAATTTGTGTAGGACAAACTCCACTCTTCCACTGTACCGTGAACCGCTGTAGACAAAAGAAATGCATCTAATGTACAACAACTTCAACCATAACTCAATCTCTAACATATAGCTCCCATACATCCTATGCTACCTGCATCTCAATCCAGCTCCCCATCACCCGCTATGCACAACGATACATAAATATTTCTAACCACGTGTCACTCAATCTCACACTCCTTCCCTTCCCCGCTTCAGCGAAAATCTTACTGGTCCCGACACTGTCTGACCGTAATCTTTTGTTACGTGAATCTACCTCATCTACCTCGTGTCAAAACATTCAAACTAGGGAAATTTCCTGTCCGAAATTCCTTGGTCTCCTTTTTTTAACATTTCACATGAGGTTTCCCTGCTTAATCCAAAAATTAAATTACTCCTCTTACTGCATTCCCAAACATTTGAGGCACAATAAAATAACATTTGCACCATTAGATGCCCAATAAAATTACGCTTGTACATATACAGAAATTAATGGTGGTTTATCCAACACTCTACATACTACAGAGCGCCCATGTATTAATAGCTAACCCTCACACAGTGAATATCTCAAAACTTCACACACTCCTATACACTGCCAATTATCCTAAAAAGAATTAGGCACACTTAACCCTTACATCATACTACAAAGATAGTAATGGATGGCACTTACGTTTATAACTTTAAGTTAACTTCCCGAAGAAAACTTTACTTAAATCAGACTACGACTCTATTTAAGAACCCACTAATATTACGGCTCTAATAAAATATGAACATACCAGTTTATCGCATTTACTTCCGCATGGAGCAGACAATAAATGCTAGGTTCATGGTAGTGACTTTCATCAGACAAAGGGGATCCGTTAAAAGACCGTTTGGGTTTATATACAAGAAAATCCCAGCGGACTTTTGGCCTACGTCATAGCTATAGCATCTTACTAACCCAATGGAATCGCTTACAAAATTTATAACGGGGTCTACACCAATAGATTTGAAAGCACGTCGTGACCTGTTTATCCCGAACGTGTGCGTTTCCCACTTACGTCATATTGCATGAGCCAAACAACGGAAACTTTCCACCCCGTGAATATCTCACGTGCTGTTAAACAAAGACTTGACCGCAATAAGTCTTTAACAAAGAAACTGGGACTACGAGATCGCGATTAGTTTAACAAAGAAAACCCTCGTGATCGCAAATTAACTTTAAAGAAAAGAAAACTGGTGCAAGTATAAACTAAACCTGCTGTCATAAAACGCAATAAAATACCTACAGAAAAAGACCAAACACAAAAATTAATTGAGAAAGAGAAGAAGACTGGGCCTCTTGAAAAACAGAATTTTAAGTACTGCATCACAACTACCTTTGACTTGTAAATCCCTGAAACTACACAAGGTAATCTCATATTTTGCTTACAACCAAATCTTCATGCTTCAAGCTGCTGTGATATTTTTTGTTGGTTTAAAATCACATTAATATAAAATCAAATGCTGTAAGAGCACACTGTTACATCCCCTGCATAGGGTGCTGCACCAGTGCTGGGAAGAGACAACTATTCCTCAAGACATGTGAGATGCCAAGATTGTAACACTATAAAAATAAAGGAGACAGAAGTGATTGCAATAACTACAGAAGCATCTCTCTTCTTAGTATTGTTGGTAATATTTTTGCCAGAGTCATCTGAATGCAACTACACAAGTTAGCTGAGCGCATATATCCAGTCACCACGCGGATTCCGAGCTGGTAGATCAACAACAGACATTATCTTTTCTCTCCGCCAACTTCAGGAAAAATCCAGGGAGCAGAAAAGACCTTTATATATCGCCTTTATAGACCTCACAAAGGCATTTGACCTTGTTAGTAGGGATGGACTCTTCAAAATCCTCCTGAAAATAGGCTACCCTGCTAAATTGCTGGAAGTGATAAAGTCATTCCATGAGGACATGAAGGGAAGAGTCCAGTATGCTGGAAGCACATCACAGCCCTTTGACATATGCAGTGGCATTAAACAAGGCTGCGTTCTGGCTCCAACTCTGTTCGGGATCTTCTTTGCCTTACTCTTGAAACTTGCATTCAGAGATGCAACTGAAGGAATATGCCTTCACACTAGGTCAGATGGCCGTCTGTTTAATCTTTCAAGGCTGAAGGCAAAAACAAAAATCAGAAGGGTCACTATAAGAGGCTTGTTATTCGCTGATGATGCTGCAGTCGTTAATTGTAATCAGATACTGTAAATGTATGCTTTTATACTACTTATAATGTTGCATCGCCATTAAACTAATACCTTAAGTATGTTGTAGAATGTCTGGATAACTAGCAATAAAAGATGAGTAAGAGGAAGGGCAAAATGCAAGATGGGCCTATATGCACGATTCTCATCTATCAGTCAATACCCTTTACCTCCCTAAGGAGCATAGGTCATAAAGCTGGATCTCGTATAGTGGAGGTGTCAACAATTCACTCCCTGTGGCAGTATCTGCTTGGGACCCAAAGCTGCTCACCTCTGGGAACATTTTCTGCACGCGCTGACAACACACGAAGTCCCAGGTCATTCAGCAGCAGATTTCCAATATGTCACGAGTTCTTATTATATGCCACCATAATCTGATTACGTTTCAAATGATTAATTTACTGTATGAATGGTTTAGATTTTGTTTGTTTGTATGGTTTTTTTTTTAAATTTATTAATTTTTAAATTTATTTTAATTAATTAATTTATTTTTCTCTCTTTTTTTTTAAACGTACTTAAATTTGATTATGACTGGAAGTTACAAATGTATGTTTTTTTTTACCTTGATAATGTTGTATGCTTAAATAATGCTCAGAATACATGTGCGATGGAAAGGATACGGTATGTAAGATGACAGAGAGAAGAAGGGCAGAATGTAAGATGGGCCTGCGTGCCCAATTCTTAACCCTTTGAAAATAAAGCTCGTTCGTTCGTTCGTTACTCAAAACCAACAGGAACTTCAGAGCTTGATGAATCACTTCAAGCATGCAAGGACTTTGGCCTCAGAATAAGTCTAAAAAAACAAATGTGCTGAGTCAGGATGTGGGTGCTGCACCAGTTATCATTATCGATAACTATGAATTGGCAGTGGTGCACCACTTCACATACCTGGGGTCTACCATCAATGACAAACTCTCTCTGGACACAGAAATTGACAGCCGCATTGGCAAAGCTACAGCTACCTTTGCCCACCTCACACCACGTGTTTGGGGAAACTCCAAACTCACAATGAAGACTAAGGCTGCGGTATATAACGCCTGTGTCACCAGCACACTTCTATATGGTAGCAAGGCATGGACAACCTATGCTAAGCAAGAAAGAAGGCTCAATACCTTCCATCTACGCCACATCCTTGGCATTTCATGGAAAGATAATAAATAAATTATTTGCTATAAGCCACAGTTTAGTTTACCTGAAATATTTATATAGCATCACTTTTTATAATTTTTCTGCATATATTGAAAACAGGCAGAAATTATTGCTGATTCCATCTAAGAATTTCAGTAATTGAGTAGGTTTAGTTTATATTACCCATAATTTCAGTAATCGATTGAGTTTAGTTCATATTACACTTCTATATGGTAGCGAGACATGGACAACTTATGCTAAGCAAGAAAGAAGGCTCAGTACCTTCCATCTATGGCGTCTATGCCAAAGCCTCGGTATTTCATGGAAGGACAAAGTGACAAATTTCGAGGTGTTGTCACATGTTGGCCTTTAAAGCATGTATACACTGTTTAGACAGCAAAGGCTATGCTGGCTTGGCCATGTCCGCCGCATGGAAGATGGTCACATCCCGAAAGATATCTTCTACAGACAACTGGCAGATGGTAAAAGAACAGTTGGGCAACCGCAGCTGAGATTCAAAGATGTGTGCAAGAGAGACATGAGGGCACTGGACATAAATCCAGCAACCTGGGAGGATGAAGCTACCGATCGCACCAAGTGGCGATGCTATCTGCTGCGCCACCTCAGTTTGGATGAAAAGAAGCTCACACAACAAGCAGAAGAGAGGAGAAAACATCGAAAGGAACACCAGGAAAATAAGCAGCTGAGGGCTGTCACCTCAGGGGTGCATTCCAGTAGTCAGTTATGACTGAAGGGGCTATTATTATTATTATTATTATATGTTACCCACTCATATTGAATTTTAGTTTAAAACTATTTTTAAAAAAAATGATCATACCACTGTTTTAGTAAATAATTCCATTTAGATTTGTGGCTGTTTGTGGGGATGGAGAGTATATCATCTACACAGCCATGGCCTTGAGAAACAAATCATATGGCACTGCTCAAGAGTTTGTGTGGAGTCAAGACCCGTCTATCTACGCCGTTCGGGATGACACCTCTCTCAGAGTTTTCAAGAACTTTAAGGAGCACAAACTCCTCAAGCCCAGTGTTGGTGCTGAAGGTGGGTTTAAAGAAAATGTGCTTGCACGTTAAACTTTTATATTTTCTTAGTGGTCCATCCATTCATAACAAATTCCCACCAACTTGCAATCTTTTCATGACAGCATTTTTTGGGGGAAATTATGAAAAAGCTATGAATATGTCCTGGAAACTAAATTGCACACTCCTGGAAATAACACACATTTCTTCTCATCGCTTCTTGGCATGAGTATTTTTATAAAACTGCATTTTTTGTGTTTGTGTTTGTTTTTTTTTGGTTTTTATTTGGACAAAATTTATAGAATTTTCCCTATCTATATTTATGCATTTCAGGCAAGTATGAGTAAGAATCTCCATCTTATATTTATATAATTTAGCCAGAGTAGCATCATTGCTCATCATAGATGAAGCTTCTAAGCTTTCATACCACTGTTTCCATGTAATTGATTTACTTCTGAAGGAAAAAAAAGAAATGGATAACACAACCACAGGAGATTTAGTGATGTCATCAAGACATGCAGTGAAAAGAATACAAATGATGTTTTGGTGGGGCACTTGCTCATTATAAACTAATACTAGAGTCAAGTTGTGGGCAGTTCATTTAAACCTCTTTGTCTTTCTTCTTCTTGTTTGCCAGTCACACTTATAAGCACATCTATTTCTTTCATAACGTTGGTGATCTGTCTCAAGCATCTTTCATCACCATACAGTTTCCCCCTCAAAGGGGTAAGTGAAGACGATGCTGTCAATCAACTCCTCTCATCAGATAGTGTTTGAGTCTCTAGTCACTGGTTCTCAGTCTCAAAATCATCATTTGATTTCTTCTTGATAAGAAGTTATATGCTTCTATTATAACTGACTCTGGTGTTCTCTATGCTATTTTTCTTTGAAGCTATCTTTCATTATTGCATATATCTCGTAGACGTGAAACAGAAATTAAGAAGGAAATAGGAATGGTCAAAGCTACATTCAACACCGTGAGTCAATAACTAACGTCTAAACAAATAACCCACAAATTAAAACTGAGAATCATCAAGTACAATATATATTCTATTACTGTATGGTGTAGAAACAAGGACAATTAACAAGCAATTTGAAGAAAGAATTGAGGCCCTTGAGATGTGGATATATAGAAGAATGGGGTGCATCTGATGGAAAGAGAAGAAAACAAATAAAGAGGTCCTAGAAATCCTAGTATTGAAAAGAGAATTAATGAAGGAGATAAAAATTAGCTAAAATATTTTGGTCATATAAAAAGACATAACACCTTACTTAAGACCGTAAAAAAAAGAAGGCAGAGTTGAAGGCAAACACTCAAGAGGAAGAAGCACTATAAGTGGGAAGGTAACATCAAGAGACCGACAGGAAAGAGTTTATCAGATTGTACCATCAAGACAAGAGGTAGAAGACATTGGAAATTGACTGTAGCTGACCTTTGATGTGAAAACGGCAGTTGGTGATGAAAATGATGATGATGATACATCTCTTGCTATATTGTCATGTTCTAAGTTTGAATTTTGCTTCCCATTTAGGGTTCAGAAGTGTTTTTTCTTTTTTTTTTTCAGCCTCCACAGTAACGTTTCCTATTTTAGATTGATTTGTGGTAATACTTTTCAGTCCAAATATGTATGATGATTGATTATGTTCTGTTTCCAGGGATCTATGGTGGCCATTTATTGGGCTTGAGATCATCCAGCTGTCTTACCTTCTACGACTGGGAGTCTACAAAACTTATACGCAGAATTGAGATCTCATCTAAGAATGTATGTGTAAAAGATGAATAAATTCATTGTTAACTTTCAATCATCATCATCATCATCTCAGCCCGTAACCCGTCATGGGTCGTAGGGGTGCCATGGTGGAAGCATCAGCAGACAGGGTCCTCCACTGCTCTCTATCCTCAGCAATGCGTACAAGTGTGGAAAAACCGTGTCCTGCCCATTCTTTGATGTTATCAGCCCAGGATTTTCTCTGCCTTCCTCTTCTCCGTTTACCTTCGACTGTCCCCTGAAGGATCGTTTTCGAAAGGGAGTCATGACGAGTTACATGCCCAAACCAGGCAAGCTTTCGATGTTTCACTATTGACAAAAGTGGTTCTTGGTGGCCTGCATAGGTGTTTATCTTCTCTCTAACATAGACATTTGTTTTGTGCTCTTTATAGCAAATGCGCAAAATTCTTCTATAACATTTATGCTCGAAAACCTGAATCCTTCGCTCCGCATCTGCAGTGAGCGTCCAGCTCTCACACCCATACAAGAGAATAGACAACACAAGTGATTTGCATAATTTGATCTTCACAGGAAAACTGATGTTACTTTTCCAGATCACATTCAACTTTGTCATGGCAGCTGAGGCCATCTCAAGTCTTGTCTTGATTTCCCCACTTGATCTTCCATCACTACATACAGTGGACCATATTAACTTTCAATAAATTCATTATTATCTTTCAATCAATTCATACTTATGTAAATAAATTCATTATTATCTTTCAATAAACTCATTGTTATCTTTCAATAAATTAATTGTTAACTTTCAATAAACTCATTGTTATTTTCAATAAATTCATTGTTAACTTTCAATAAACTCATTGTTATCTTTCAATAAATTCATACTTATTTAAATAAATTCATTATTATCTTTCAATAAATTCATTGTTAACTTTTAATAAACTCATTGTTATCTTTCTCTGCCCTTGGAGCATAGGCTTTCTATCCTTTGCTGTTTGATTAAAAATCTTTCCTTGTCATCTTGATCCCCTTCTTGTCTAATTCCCTTATTCATGTCATTTGTTCTCATATCTATTTTTCTTTCCCTGAAGATTCCAGAACAAGTACTGCCTTGTAGTGCTAGCACTGGTTTTCTCAGTGTGCTTCCTAACCAGTGCCAGCTACTTCACTTCACCTCATGTTCCACTAGTATTTGTCTTGTTCTTGTGATTGGTTTCCTCATTGGTGATCTTGTCGTACCATTTCAGTCACATGTAAAAGACATGCTTTAATTAATTATATTGCTTGCTTATGTTATTCAATACACCTAGAGTTTTTTTAGAAAAAATGGAGATGGTTTGGACAAACCCTTCTGTGACAGTCACCAAATATAGCCAGGTATGTGTCAATGACTGGAACCACAAGTGAAGAGAAGATTGAGGAGGTCAGAGAGAACGAGAAGATTAGTAAAATAAGAAACAAAGCTGGTTCTTCACAGGCAGATTTAAGAGTGGTATCCCTTTGTTCCATGGATGATGGTGGTAGGTTAAGATTTTAAGGGCAGGCTGTGAAGTATAAAACAAAAAGTGAAATTGTCATTGACATGAAGTTTAAAATATTTGTGAACTACACCATTAATAAATAGATAATGTTCAGCATACTTGTCATTCTTTTGTCACGTTTCTAACCGTAATTGATGAAGAGAAAAGCTGTAATTCTATTGTAATGTTCATCTCTGAACCTAACTCCAGTGACATTTTTCTTTATTTTAATTTTAATGTGCATCTTCCAGGACAAAGGAGTAACTAATGTTACAACCACAATATCTTATTGAGGAACAGTCAGACTAAAACAGCCGAGAACAGGAAGAGATAACTGAGCAACATGCATAACAGATAAATAAAAATGATCTTTCTTTCTTTTCTTTTCTTTTTATAATCAAAACCTCTTCTACCACTAACAGAGTTTAGAGGTGACCCAGAGAGTTCAAGGTCTCTTCCGTGAACATACAATCAAATTGTTAGACAAACATGTGATTAGCCTGTTGTGTCCAAACTTGCCCTCAAGATTGCATAAATCGCTATGAAACCTTTGATCTCTTCTGGTTCATTTGCAACGCAAGCAGAGCCAAGCCTCATTTACCCGAAGGTGTCTAGAGATGCCCTTTCCTCTTCTGCCAGAAGGCATTTATAGAGGAGTGCCCGAGTAGGGCTATAATTGCCTTGTGAACCCGGAGGTCAGAGGAACATGCCGGAGTGAGCACCATCCAAACAGACACTTCACTCTGTCTTGAAAATTAATACTGGGAGGGCCCAGTAATAAGAATGATACAAGTCATAAATAGAAAATGCTGTGGTAAACCCCAGTAGAAACACTATTGCCACTCTGGACTGCTGCATCTTCCAATTGCAGCATATACCATTTTCATTTGTTTGTTATGCATTTAGCTTAGTTCTTACTTTCTTTTCTCATTTGTTTTAATTTGTTTGTGTCTGACATTAACCATGTGATCATAACCTTCTTCTTCTTCTTTGATCCATAACCGCCAACCGTCAAAGCAGTCAGCGGCCATCACGCCTGGTGGCGTCTTGTAGGGCAGCAACAAATTGATTCCACTTTGCTCGGTCGGCGGCCATCCTTCGTACAGTGCCCCAACTGTGGTTCATTCTTTGCATCTCAGCTTCCACAGTTCTCCGCCAAGTTGTTTTTGGTCGGCCTCTCTTTCGCTTTCCCTCGGGGGTCCATAGCATAGCTGTTCTTGCGATGGTATCAGGGTCCCTTCTGAGGACATGGCCAACCCAACTCCAGCGTCTGCCAGCTATGATGGTGTGCATGTCCTCCTGGTTACTCCGAATAAGTAGTTCTTGGTTGCTGATGGTGTTTGGCCAAAAGATTCGGAGAATTTTCCTTAGGCAGATTGTGTGGAAGGAGGACAGTTTCGACATTTCCTTCTCTGTTACTCTCCAACATTCCGCACCATAGAGAAGCACAGAAAGTACGCAGCTCTCATACAGTCTTAATTTGGTGTTTGTGCTGTACTGGGAAGACTTCCAAATGTTGTTGAGAATAGCAAAGGCTGTTCTCGCTTTATTCATTCTGTTGTTAATGTCCTTGCTTGTTCCGCCGTCAGGTGTTACTATGCTTCCTAGGTAAGTAAATGTGTCTGTCTGTTCTAACTTCTGGTTCCTTACTGTTATTGGCTCAGGATTGCCCACATTTAGTGTCATGACCTCCGTCTTCTTCAGATTGATGTTCAGGCCAACCTGCTGGCCATACTTATTCAGTCTATCAGTTTTGTCTTGAATGTGTTGGTGTGAATGCGCGAGCAGTGCAATGTCATCTGCATATTCCAAATCTTCCAGTGTAGAAAACATTGTCCATCTAATTCCTCTTGGACTGCCCTCTGTTGTCTGGCGCATCACCCAATCTATGACTGTCAAAAATAATGTTGTTGATAAGGGGCATCCCTGTCGTACTCCTGTTTTCACTTCGAAAGTTACATTACTCGATCCAACACTGCACGTAAAGTTAGAATAGAGGCTTTTTATAATGGAAACAATGCGGCTGGGAATTCCATAAGCCCTCAGAATTTTCCATAGGCTGTCCCTGTGTATGCTGTCGAAAGCCTTTTCAAAATCAACAAAGTTAATGTACAGCTGTCTCTGCCATTCTGAGCACTGCTCTATAATGTTCCTGAGGGCAAATATATGATCTGCACATCTTCTGTTCTTTCTGAAGCCCGCTTGTTCTTTCCTCAGTTTATGGTCAACTGCTTTTGAAATTCTCTGGATGATTATCCTGCCTAGTATTTTGCTGGGAACTGAGAGGAGGGTAATTCCTCTCCAGTTGTTGCAGTCTGCAAGGTCGCCCTTCTTGGGCAATTTGACAATTGTTCCTTTACTCCACTCTGTTGGTGTTGTCTCAGTTTCCCAGACTTGTGCAAATAGTGGTTCTAATAGTTCTGCTGCTAGTTCAGGGTCTGTCTTGAATAGCTCAGCATTCAGATTGTCGTGACCAGGCGCTTTTCCATTTTTTAGCCCTTTGATAGCTGTGATAATTTCTTCTTTTCGTGGAATGTCTGTATTTACGTCTAAGTCACTTTCAGCCTCAGGAACATTCAGCTGAGTCTCTGGTGGTTCCTTATTCAGTGTTTCTCTGAAGTGCTCTGCCCACCTTGTTTCCTGCCCCTGTGCTGTGGTGATGAGATTTCCTTGCTTGTCTCTTACTAACGTTATGTTGTTTGCACCTCGTTTTCCACTGATAGCTTTAGTTATTTTATAAACTGTGCTTTGTTCATTTCTCAGTGCTGCCTCTTCTGCCTGTCTTGCAAGGTCATCCAGAAATGTCCTTTTGTTAGCACGGGTTTGACGTTTTACTTCCCTGTCCAGCTGACTGTACTGTTCACTATATATTGCCTTTAACCTGGGAGACTTAGCTTCTGTTTTCTTCCTTTTCATTTCCTTTCTCTTCGCTATGGTGTTTAGCGTTTCTGGTGTTATCCAGTCTTGGCTCTTTCTTTCCTGGAATCCCAAGCATGACTTGCTGCTTTCTTTATATATTGTTGAGATGGTGTTGAATTTCTGGTCCACATCGTCGGTCTCTGTTCTTTCCTGGCTTTTGGTAATCAGATATTGTCTCTTTACGTCGACCACAAACGCTTTTCTGGTGAGGGGGTCCTTAAGTTTCGTGATGTTGTATCTTTTCTGTTTGACTGCAACTGGTCCAGCAGTTCTGAGTTTCACCTTCAGTCTTGCTACTACTAGGTGATGATCACTTCCCACATCTGCGCCTCTTCTTACTTTCACGTCTTGTAGTGCATGTCTCCATCTGCCATTGATCATTATGTGATCTATCTGGTTTTTGTCTCGTCCGTTTGGTGATTCCCATGTTAACTTGTGCACTTCTTTGTGTTGAAAAAGTGTTCCTCCGATGACCAGGTTGTTAATACTGCAGAAGCTTATTAATTTGTCCCCATTCTCATTTACTGTTCCACTGCCGCATTTCCCCATTACTCTTTCGTTATAATTATTGTGTGTTCCAACTTTCGCATTTAGGTCTCCCATTACTATAATAAGATCGTACCTGGGTACAGTTTCCATTTCCTTTTGTACCTGTTGATAGAACTCGTCCTTGATCTCTTCGTCGCTGTCATTTGTTGGTGCATAACATTGTATAATTGTGGTGTTGGTGAATCTCCCTCTCAGTCTTGCTCTTATTAGTCTGTTGTTAATGGGTTTCCATTCCAGTAGAGACCTTTCCATTCCTTTCTTAAGGATAATGGCTACACCTTCGTTGTGCTGACCGTCCTCTCTACCAGAATAAAGTACTGTTTCCCCTGTAGCTGTTTTTATTCTCCCCATCCCTGTCCATCTGCTCTCGCTTATTCCCAGGATATGTAGTTTGTAATTCCTCATCTCTGCTGTAATCTGTCTCAGCTTTCCTGCCTCGTTCATAGTTCTGACATTCCAAAAACCAATTCTGGTTTCGTGTTTTGCGGTCTGGGCATCCGTTTTCATGCCAGTGGCTTCCTTTCGGCTTTCACCACTGTCAGTCATACGAGCCTGAGACTCCGGATGTCCGTCCCGCATCAAAGTATTTCCATTTATTGCTGTTTCCGTAACGTGTGTGATTTTTTACACAGACAGGGGTGTCGGCCCTGTGCTAAAACCCCCAACCTGGAGGACCAGGGTACCAGCTTTTGTCTGACCCCTACCCACGCAGACCAGTCCAGCATGGTTGAACCTACCAGGAGTAAAACTCCCACTGGCATAGCTCTGGGGATTGTCAGGGTACACAAGCTGCCATACCGCTATAAGGTATAGGTACCATTGATGGCAGGATCATAACCTAGACGATTTCTTTTGTCCTGTTTCCTGGTAAGACATACATTACCTATTTTCATTAACTTACTTACTTACTTAGTTGTTCCCCTTCTACCGTGAGGTGTAGAGGTTTGGAAGAGAGAGCGCCAGACTATCCTTGTTGCTGTCTTCCTCCTGGCCTGGTTCCATTCTAGTCTTCGGTCCTTCAAAGATTGTCTAATGTTGTCCTCCCAGCGGACTCTGGGTCGTCCTCAGGGTCTGGATCCTTGGCTCTTTGTTTCCCATGCTTGTCGTGGTAGCCGATCTTCTCCCATTCTGCAGACATGGCCAAACCATCTTAGTTAGGACTGTTCTACTTGGGTCTGCAGGGGGTGGGATTTAAGGCCTTGACATATCATCTGGTTGCGGACCATGTCTCTTCTTGTTACTTCAACCACCTTCCTCAGATACCTCATTTCTGAGGTTTGGGTCTGGCTTTTGTGGGTTGTAGTCATTGCCCATGACTTGCATCCATACGTCAAGACTGGGACATAGGTGTAGCAGTATACAGCCATCTTCGTTTTCTTACCAACCTCTCTCTTGCTGAGGAATCCTCGATTTATGGCCTGAAAAAGTCTCCCAGCTGATGCTTTTCGAGTGGCCAACTCTTCTTGTATTTTTCATGAACACCACTGTTTATCATTGCATTACTCCAGTCATCCTTATTTTAACACCACTGTTTATCATTGCATTACTCCAGTCATCCTTATTTTAACACCACTGTTTATCATTGCATTACTCCAGTCATCCTTATTTTAACACCACTGTTTATCATTGCATTACTCCAGTCATCCTTATTTTAACACCACTGTTTATCATTGCATTACTCCAGTCATCCTTATTTTAACACCACTGTTTATCATCGCATTACTCCAGTCATCCTTATTTTAACACCACTGTTTATCATCGCATTACTCCAGTCATCCTTATTTTAACACCACTGTTTATCATTGCATTACTCCAGTCATCCTTATTTTAACACCACTGTTTATCATCGCATTACTCCAGTCATCCTTATTTTAACACCACTGTTTATCATCGCATTACTCCAGTCATCCTTATTTTAACACCACTGTTTATCATCGCATTACTCCAGTCATCCTTATTTTAACACCACTGTTTATCATCGCATTACTCCAGTCATCCTTATTTTAACACCACTGTTTATCATCACATTACTCCAGTCATCCTTATTTTAACACCACTGTTTATCATCGCATTACTCCAGTCATCCTTATTTTAACACCACTGTTTATCATCGCATTACTCCAGTCATCCTTATTTTAACACCACTGTTTATCATCGCATTACTCCAGTCATCCTTATTTTCATATTACTCATTTTTTCCCCACATTTTTTTGTCAGCTTTGTGCCTGCTGGTTTTATTGTATTTAACAGTGAATTTACGATCTTTCATCCTGTAGTGTCTTAAGACCAGGTATTATGTAATTATTTTTTAAAGGTTTTCTGGAGTGAGAATGGTAGCCTGGTGTGCATAGCAACAGAAGATTCAATGTATGTGCTCAAATACAATGCTGAAGTTGTTGACAAAGCTGATGAAGTCTCTGAGGATGGCATTGAGGATGCATTTGAGGTTAGTGATTAAACAATTTAGAAGTTAAATGTCGTCTGCTAGTTGAGAGTGATTTTTGTTTTCCAAATTTGTATTGGTAGAATAAGTCATGCCAAGGTATTAAGTGAAAAACAGATTAAAGAAAGCTAATTCAGTGTTAAAATAAGACTGTATAATATTTAATATAAATATGTCCTCGACAGAAGAGGATGCGCCTAGAGGAATAAGATGGACAGCATTCTCTACTCTGGAGGATCTAGAATATGCAGTTAGTTGTTATTGTTGTTGTTGTTTAACTAGAATAAGCAGATAACAATGCACTATTCGAACACTGACATCAACACATTCAAGAAAGAATAAACAGATTGAATAAACATCAATAGGTGGTACCGAGCATACATCTAAGAAAAGACAGAAGTCGTAGCACTCAGTGTAAGAAAGCCTGCGGCCATAAATACAAGCACATTTACATACTTAGGAAGCACGGTTAAGACCAGATGGTGGAACAAGCAAAGATGTCATTAACTGAATGAGTAAAGCCACAATAGCCTTTGCCAATCTAAACAACATCTGGCAATCTCGGTACAGTACAAACACCAAATTAAAAATATATGAGAGCCACGTTATTTCTGTACTTTTTTATGGTGCAGAATTCTGGAGAGTAACAGAAAAGTAAATGTCCCAGCTGTCCTCTTTCAGCATAACGTGCCTAAGGAAAATTCTTTGAATTTTCTGGCTGAAAACCATCACCAACTAAGAACTGCTAACTCTGAACCAACAAGAAGACATACACACCATCATAGTGAGTAGATGCTGGAATAGGGTTGGTCATATCCTCAGAAAAGACCCCGACACCATCACCAGAACTGCCATGCTACCTATGGACTCCAGAAGGACAGAGAAAAGGAGGCCTTCTAAAAGCTACTTGGAGGAGAACTGTGGAGGCAGAGATGCTAAGCATAAACCAGAGCTGACAAAAGTGGGGACAGTTTATTGCTGCCCTACAGGACGCCACCAGGCATCATGGTCACTGATTGCTTTGTCAGTATGCTGCCAAGGATCGAAGAAAGAAGAAGAAGGAGATATAATTTTTAAAAAAATCCAGACAGCTGAAAAAGGTATAAAGAAAGGGTAGGGAAGCATAACTAGTTGTCATTCTGGTCACAGTTTAGAAGCAGGGTGCCTTTACATCCCAGTACTTGGATGTCCCCATCTTCCATACTCAGGAAGTGAGATGCTTTGAAATCCTCAGTCCTAATGGACCCTGTCACATTTGTGCTGATTACAAGATATTCAGAGCTCCTCTGTAGTAACCAAAAAGCATGAATAATAGTGTCAGTAGTAAAAATTAAGAACAGTATACAACAAAAGGAATAAATAATCTGAAATTTTTTTTTTTTTTTACAAAACCTGGAGTAGATTAGAGTAATACTAAAATGGAAAATAACAGAAATAAATATGAATAAATATTTATTTCATATAATAATACAACGTGTCCGGCAGAATCACTACCAATAACAAATGTCAATATTTCCTCATCCATGTAAGTTAGAATTATTTTTTTATGGTTACCTCGTATAGAAACCATCACATTTTTAGGAGCAGTGAGATAATTGATAAATTATCCGATAATGGGCAGATAACGCATACGTAATGCGCAGCAGTGGAATGTGGTGGCGCGTTTAGTGAAAATGGCGGAGTTCACGGTGCAGCAGAAAGTGCAATGCTGTTATTGGCTTGCGGAATTAAAGTTTCCCATTGTTGTGCAAAGGAGATTCAGGCAGGAATATGGACAGTAACCTCCAGAGCGACATACCATAGTGAAATGGCACAAGCAACTGTTGGAAACAGGTTCTTTGTTGAGAAAGAAGGGAAGCGGCAATGAAGCGTTGTCTCCGGATAGAGTTGAAGCAGTTAGCGAAGCTTTTCAACGTAGCCTGCGGAAATCCATTCGACGGGCAAGTGGAGAATTGGGTATTCCAAAATCTACTGTTCACGACATTGTGCACAAAAGATTGCGGCTTAGAGCTTACAAGATCCAGCTAGTGCAGAAGTTACAGCCAAATGATAAACCCAGACGGGCCGAGTTCGCAAATGCAGTGCTATGTCACCTCGATGATGACAATGAATTTCTCAATCATGTGGTATTCTCCGATGAAGCGACCTTTCACACTTGTGGCAAAGTTCACCGGCATAATTGTGGGATATGGGGAAATGAAAACCCATATGTCGTAATGGAGCATGAGCGAGACAGCCTTAAACTTAACGTGTGGTGTCCCTTAACCTCAAATTATGTGATCGGGCCATTTTTCTTCACCGAAGCCACAGTCAGAGGAGCAACATACCTAAACATGCTGCAAAATTTTGCAGTTCCTAGGATACCAGAAGGATTCATATTCCAGCAAGATGGAGCACTTCCACACTATGCCAATGAAGTAAGAAACTACCTTCATCAACAATTTCCAGACAGATGGATTGAAAGATTAGGTCCCATTGATTGGCCACCAAGGTCATCTCATTTGACCCCCTTAGATTTCTTTCTATGGGGATACATAAAAAGCTTTGTCTATCAAACTCCGGTGTAGGGACTGGATAATCTTCGGCAGCGAATAATTGACACTTGTGCATCCGTCACACCTCAGATGCTGCAAAACACGTGTAGAGAGATAGAATACCGTCTTGACATTCTTCGAGCCACTAAAGGCGCTCATGTGGAGATCTACTGAAACTTGGTGAGATCTACTGAAACTTGGTGAGTTTGCCTAACAGAAAATCAAAATCCGGTTGGTCTGCTATTATTAGTATAAGAAATATTGACATTTGTTATTGGTAGTGATTCTGCCGGACACACTGTATAGTTCCAAAATGTACTTCATAATTTAGTGTGCATTAATACAATAACGTGCATCTTTCCGGTAGCAACGTATGGATGTGAATCATGGACCATTACTCAAACAGTAAAGAAAAAAATTGAATCTTTCGAAGCAAAGTGTTACAGAAAAATTCTCAGAATATCTTGGACCAAGAAGAAGAAAAATATAGACATCCTACACAACCTGAACATCGAGGAAAACTGGCTCATAAATAATATCATGTTCCGGAAACTGAAATATTTTGGCCACATTAAACGTCATAGTGGCTTAGAGAGAGCAGTGATGGAGGGTATGGTACCTGGAAGGCGAGGCAGGGGCCGACCAAGACAACGATGGACACAGGACATTGAAGATGCCTTGAACATGACAGTGGAGGAGGCAGGAGGGCTGGCTAGAGATTGAGAGTCTTTCAAGCGGGCTGTGATGAGAGCGACGTTCTGCAAAGGACATGCTACATGATGAGTTTAAAAAAAAAACTAAGGGAAAAAAAAACCAAAAGCAATAAACTACACAAAAACTAAAAACAAGAACCACTAGAGTAATTCTTATAAGGAAATAGAAAGAAATAAAAGATTTAAAAGAAAATAATTCCCAAACATGCAAATAAAAACATGAAAACTGTCAGTAAGAAAATAACTGAAAATGGCATGAAATTAGTGATAAAAATCTTTTAATTAAAAAAAAAATTACATTTGGCCTAGTTGAATAATTCTGAAAGTTAAAAAATGAATCCAAAATAAGAAATTTTGGGAAAATGAATGAAATTATCATGACTTACAGAAGGAAATATTCCTGCGACAGTAAGATCTGGCAGGAGTTACCATGCATTTTTTTTTTTTTTTTCGTACGCCCGCTAATACTCGAGGCGAAATCTCAGGTTATTTTTAATGTCTAACCTGACATTGATTTTTACGTGAGTATCCTATTTTCTTGTACAGAGACAAGTGTCCCTCGCCATTCAGGCAGATACTCGCCGTTTTCGGAGGTACCCATTAGAGCTGGGTCGGCTCAGGAGCCGCCAGTCCCTGGTCGACGACACTCCTTCAAATGTCCTCGCCAGGTCTTGAGTTAATCCAGTCCAAATCCCGGTCGACGAAAAATCCTCAAATGCCGTCGCCCGGGTTTGATCCTGAATCACCCGGTCGCCAGAGCGGTGTTGTAACCACTACGCTAGCGCGGCTCCCGTTACCATGTATAGATATAAAAAGGTGTGACGAGGATTATAAAATCAATAAACAACCTAAAATACCAGATGATACAGTTTTGGTAGCTGAAAGCCAACAGGAATTACAACAGCTAGTGAAGCAAGTAAACAGCATAAGTCATGAATATGGATTGGGCATTAGCGCTGAGAAACAAATCAGGAGATAATTAGCGAAACTGATGAGAGAACCAACTTTACAAATAAGAATAAATTGGAAGATACTAGAACAAGTCAAGAGTTTTTCAATGCTTGGACATATAATACCACTAGATGGCAAATATGAAATAGAAATCAGAAAGCGAATATAAATGAGTCAAGTTTCAGTCAACAACAAAATTCGGATACCAACATATAAACCAATAATTAATACATTAAATAGGAGAGTCATCAAGTATTATACATACCCTGCATGGTGTAGAAAAATGGGCAGTGAACAAGCAGTTAGATAACAGAGGCCCTTCAAATATGGTAATATAGAAGAATAGGGCATATCTCATGGGAAGAGAAGAAAACAAATAAAGAAGTCATAGAAAAGCTGGGAATGAAAAGATAAATATTGAATTAAAGCTGAGACAGATAAAATATTTTGGTCATGTAAAAAGAAATAAAATCTTGCTGAAGACCACAATGGAAGGAAAATATAAAGGCAAACGTGCAGGAGGAAGACAGTACATTAAGTGGGAAGATAACATCAAGAGACAGACAGAATAGAGCCGATCAGGTTGTTTCAGCAAGGCAATAGCCACAAGATGTATGAGATCCATTGCAACTGATCTTCGATGCAAAGAAGGCAGCTGGTCTGATCTGATCCATGTAACACAGAATCTTCTTGATTACCTAATGTAGAACCTGAGAAAGAAATAAGTTTATGTAGCATTGTGGCAATCCTATAATAGCACGAGATAAACACATGGTCTACAAACATGCAAGCATATTGTTATTTTATGTAGACAAATCAACATATTATGAGGCATAAGGAAATAAAGTGTAGAGAGAAATCTGAGAAAATTTGTCATAATATCTTCTTCTTCTTCTTCCTCGTTCGTCCTGAAAAGGACGGTGGTTGCGTTGTGTCTGTTTACGCCTAAGCTGTGATATCTGCACCTTTCGGTCGACACATCCGACTTCTGCACGGCATTTTTTAGGACCGGGTTTGCCTTCCCATTGCGATCCACACTCGCTCAGCCAGACTGCACTGCTGCAGACTGTTTCCAGGACCACCACAGGTGGAGGTGGAGTGCGGTCTTGACCAGCTCTGATTCGCTGGTCCTGACGCAGGCAGTCAAGCTATGAGTCGCTGACTGCGTTCTCTATTGCTGCGTCTTTGGGTCCCTGTCATAATATGAGCTGGAAGACAAAGAAGTGTAAAATGGAGTCTCAGAAGATGAAGTGGTAAATCATATGGAAGATGAAACATTAATATCATTGTATAACATCATGTTTTAAATGCAGAGTGGTTAGTTCTGGTTCAAAACCAGATAGCATCATGCTCAAGTCTACCAAGCTGTAAAAATGAGCAAAACAGCAAGGAAGGGAACTGAACACCCCCCTTCTCCCCCTTCCCCCAACCTCATAAAGCTGAGACCTAGCCTAAGTGAAGTGTCTAACACTTCACTCCCTTACAGTAGTATATGTTATGGTCTTACCTTCACATTTTGAACCTGGGCATTATTACGAGCATTAACAAATCTGTGTCAAGACTTATGTTCTGGTATGTAATTTTTCTGTCCTGTTTTATCAAGGTTGTGAAGGAGGTGGCAGAGGTCGTACGAACAGGTCTATGGATTGGTGACTGTTTTATCTACACCAGTGGTGTTAACAGACTTAACTACTATGTAGGAGGAGTGGTAGTCACCATTGCACATTTAGACAGGTACAAATATTTCATCTATCTGCTCAACCCAGTTGTGAAACATCCATTGATCTCAGTGACAACAAAGTAACAAGTGGTTAATGCAGTAGTAATACCAACACTATGCTAATGATGACAGACATGGACACTAAACAAAGAACAGTTAATTAATCATCAGTATTTTTCATCTCCCTTGGAGCATAGGCCTTGAACAAGTTCATACCAAGCCTTCCACAATCTGTGCCATTGGTTCAAAATCTGTCCATGTCTTATTATCCCTATCTTGCCTATCTCCAGTTCACTTCTCCGTGTGTTTTTTTTATCTTCCTCTATTTCTTCTACCCTAGGGGTTCAAGAACAAGGACTGCCTTATATTGTTTTCAGCTGGTTTCCTCAGTTTATTTACTGTCCAGTGCCAGCCTGGTACAACCTGTTTTCTTCACTTCTTCATTTTTATCTTATCTCCCTATGGAGCATGAAACCACCACTACAATAGATGCTGTAGTAGGAAGCCTACATCAAAGCACATACTTCTCCAGTGGTGGTTTCTAGATCAGTTGTTTAACATGATATGTTTGCCAGCCAGATTCTGAACCTTACATTAGTCTCCTTGTTTGACATGATATGTTTGCCAGCCAGATTCTGAACCTTACATTAGTGTTGGAGTTCGTTTGTTGTTGTTTGAAAGTGTAAAAATGGGTTTGTTGAATCTGTCTACTTGACATAACGCGAATGGATAATTTCTGAACAAAGTAGTAAAAAGTCAACTTGAACTTCCAAGCATGGGCATATCAATTAATGCCAAGAAGGTGTATAGTTCATTCAATTTATTTGACATCATACGGTTGACTAGACGAACATTCAATGTTGACGACGAATGGTTGACGTTCACTGGACAGCACACAACGTAAGTTTTCATATTTTAAATTACAGTTAATTCGTTCCTTAAGATAACCTCTTAGGTAACGTCAGACTAGTTATACAGTTTTCATAACATGGCATCCAAGTAAAACAAATGAGGCAGTTATATAAGATATGTCAATCTTCCACTGTCCTATGACCTTGGCAATGACGGAGAACCTTGTCAGGTCTTTTATATCATATAATGTTCCGATACTACGTATCTCCTTTTAGTACTGGCGTCTTATTTTCAATCAATGAAGAATAACAATAATATACTTTTCTGCCCACGACCTTCGTGGCATCATAGCTTAGATATAGCAAATACTTGAGTCACCTCTGCTTTGCGGGGTACGTATTCGTAACGGCCGAATACTGATTTATATCATAAACATATATATCAAGCCAATCCTGGATGATCCTAACGTCGGAATCCGTCGGCTTTACAATTCATATAATAAGTTTCAAGTAGGACTCCATTTTGCACCAATACGTCATTGGTACAACTAGACGTCTACATGAGAACAAAATACATAGTTATCTAAAATCATACTTGCTTTTTTTCCCAAGAAATATCACTAGAATACTGTTGACCCGAGTCCTCATCTTGCTAACAGACGGACGGTCATACACAATAAAAATATACCCGCAACACGGGTTCGAACGCCACGAATCAATGGACTGATTCTTGGGCACTAAACTTCTCAACCCCAGCTATGACGTAGACTGACTGACTAGATACACGTGCGGTCTGCATAACCCCCTATACGCCTTAGTGCACAACCGTGCGCTAATGAAATCAAACTCACTAATAAGACTTACTCTCATGTGAGTCGGTGCGCAAAGTTATTACAGAGGTAGGACAACATATTAATAATATGATACTACCTTCATACTGTAAAGGAGTGTAGAGGTCTACGAAAAGGGCTCTACAGATTCCTTACCAATCCCCCCAAAAAAAATTATATTAATTTTTTTCTTTAATACTCGACACTAGAGGTGATTCAAGTTTACATATTACCATTTTTACAAATATATCATGATAAAAATAATCAAATATGAAATTCCATTCAACTCAAATGAACAAAAGGTATGCATAAAAGCATACATCCACAATTGACCACCTTTGGTACAATGTGGTAAATGAAATAAAATAACATATTTAGAAATATTCAATTAACACAAATGTAAACGGAAATGAAAATAAATGATGAGAAACCAAAGAATAAACAGAAAAGTGATGGATATGTCTTTAAAATGACAAGTGAAAAAAATGAATAAAAATGAAAGAATACAATTTAAACACGTATAAGATCAACGCACTTAACTGTGTCTCTAAGTCATTTTGTGGTACTAATTAAATTACCAATGTTAAATTAATGTGCTTAAATACCGATATTAATAAATCTACTTAAATATTGTATAGTTAATTACATTAATCATTATGTTAACTAACTAAGTATCCAAGTTTAATAATCTAATTAATTTGTTTATTTCACTTAAATAGTGTTAATAGTTCCTTAAATAACGAAAGTTCCATTTTCCTGTTAGTGAACAGTTTATAATATAACAAGTTCAGTTGCACGAAGAAAATCCAAGTGTTTGAAATGTTATTTCTGTGAGAAAATATAATACTTTTCCAACGTTATTTTCCCTTCAATGTCATAATTAAGTGACTTTTATTTTCACAAAGATAGTCATATACTTAATGTTCCATGTTATTTTGATACATAAATATTGTAGATTTCACTTGACTGATTGTTAATGACTCTTATAATCGAGGTATTACACGTAAAAGTTACAATCGACGAACTGTCAGTGTCGAAGTTCAGTTGTCTTAATTGCGTAGATGCTAATTCGATTCATTCGGACATCTCGACAAGATGTCAGCAAGAACATTCTGTGTGCCAGGTATGGATCGAATCGTGAAATTAAATGGTTGTAACGCGATCACATACCTGGTAGATTTGGCAGATTTTACGTCCTTTGTGTTGAGTGCAGTAAGAGCTTTTTGGTCTGATTCCACAATAAAGTGTGATCCAAGCAAATATCTCTGAAGTTTATTTATTGACCATACAAGCCCGAGAAGTTCTTTATCTAAAACTGAATAATTCTGTTCAGTTGGAGTTAACTTCCGTGACATATAGAGAACTGGATGCAAGGTCCCATTATATTCTTGTAGTAAGACACTTCCCACGCCTTAATTAGAAGCATCGCTGCGTAATACAAATGGCAAATTCTCGTTAGGTAACCTTAAAACAGGATGATTAGAAAAAAATTTCTTTATGATATCCAATGCGATTTGATGTTCATTAGACCACCGAATCACGTTAGCTGCACCTTTCCTAAGTAATGAAGAGAAAGGAGCAGTAATGGAAGAAAGATGTGGTATGAATTTCCCATAGTATTGTACTAGTCCTAATAGAGATCGCACTTGTTTCTTTGTTTTAGGTGTGGAGATGTTAAGGATTTTGGAAACATTACTGTCCTCTGTGTATAACATGCCGCGACCAATACGGTGTCCCAAAAAAGAAATCTCGTGGAAACCCACAAATGCCTTTGATGGCTTAGCAGTTAAATTATGATTTTGTAACGTGGACAGTAATGAGTTTAATCCTTCTAAATGCTCTTCCCATGAGTCACTGAAAAGACAAATGTCGTCTATGTACGCAGTGACGTTGGGATGATGAGATAGGATTCAACGCATCATGCGTACGAACGTGGCAGGAGCGTTAACTAACCCGAAAGGCATAAAATTCCATTGGAATAGGCCCCGGGGCGTCGAGAAAGCAGTTAGTGGTTTTGCCCTTTCTGTCAATGGTACTTGCCAATAGCCTTTTGACAGATCAAACTTAGAGAAGAAAGTAGAATGAGATAATTTCACTAATAAATCTTCTAAAAGTGGCAAAGGTTCAGCGTCAAATTGTGTGACTTTATTTAATTTTCTATGGTCTACACATAGACGAATGTTATTATCCTTCTTTCTAATTATCACCATAGATGAAGCATATGGTGACAACGATGGTTCAATTATTTTTAATCGAAGCATCTCATCTAATTCCTTTTCGACCTTATCTCTAAAGTGTAAAGGTATGGGATATGGACGAATACGGATAGGTGTTTCATCAGTTAGGAGAATATCATGCTGAATAGCTGATGTATGACCTGGAATGTCAGTGAGAACCTTATCATACGTTTGAAGAAGTGATGAAACTTGTTGTCGTTGATCAGTCGAAAGAGAAGAAGAAATAGTGACATCATTCCAGTTTTCCGTGGAATGAAGAGGTACAACTGGTATGGGCAATTGTACATCTTGAAAAGAAGATTCTTCTTCTTGTATAACTGACAAATTAGTATAGTTGTGAATATGAGGAGTAGGATCGTCAGTTGCTTGAAATACTGATTGTAAATAATCAGGACGGGAATAATACTCTTTCAACATGTTAATGTGAAAGGTTTTGTGTTTTCCATTAATATCTACGATGTAGTCGACATCGGATATTCTTGAGATGATCCTAAATGGACCTCTCCATGTGATAAGTAGACGATTATTATGTGAAGGCAGTAAAACAAAAGCCTCGTCACCAGGAATAAGCTGGCGAAGACGTCTATACCGATTTGCAAATAGACGAGCTTTTTCTTTAGACTCTTCGGATGATGCAGTAGCTAACCTACAGGCATCTATTATTCTCTTTCTTAAAGAGATGACATATTCATATGAGGATTGAGTTTCCTCAGGTATATTATCTTCGACCAATAAATCATGGATTAAAGACATAATTCCGCGTGGTTGTATGCCAAAAACCAACTGGAAGGGGGAAAACCCTGTTGCTTGGTTTTGCACTTCACGATACGCGAAGAGAGCAGCGGGTAGGACCCTGTCCCACTCCTGAGGGTGATCTTGAGTCATCTTACCCAACAACTGCTTAAGTGTCCTATTCTGTCTCTCAATTAATCCATTCAACATCGCATGGTATATAGAACTGAGAGATCTATCTATACCCAATGTCTTTATAACCTGTGACATGGATTCGGAAATAAACTGGACACCATGATCTGATAGGATCTTACGCGGAAAACCAATGCGTGAAAAGATCAGCATTAAAGCTTCTGCAACACTGGCAGATGAGGTGTTTTTAAGAGGTATGGCCTCAGGCCAACGCGTACACATATCGATACAGGTTAGAATATGTGTATGTCCTCTTGCAGATGGCAATATAGGACCAATGATGTCTATTGCCATTTTATCAAAAGGTCTAATAGGTATGTCCGCAGCTTGGATAGGAGCATCATGATACGGACCCCTTACCTTAACTTCCTGACATGTCACGCAGGAACGACAATAGAGATTAACATCCCTATGAATGCCAGGCCAATAGAATGCGGATAGCACTCTAGATTTGGTTCGGGAAAAACCCATGTGACCTGCGCATTGTGAATCATGAGCATGTCGTAATATTCTGGGTCTCATAGCAGACGGGACCAGAATTTGTGAAGGCACCAATGAATCTGTTTCTCTTAGTAATCTAACTAAAATACCTTTCTTTAGAGCAAATTGGTGTCTAGATTTTGCAATTGTGTTGTTATTATTACTCTTAGTCGCCAATTGAAAAAATCTCTGCAAAGAATTGTCATTCTTTTGTAAATTAGCAAACAGCTCCCTTGAAATAGGAGAATCATCATCATTACTATTATGAACCGTAGGTTCAGAAGTTGATTAACGCGACAATTCAGTAGCTTGCGCTCTGGTAACCACTGCATTTGCAGCATGAATGTGTCGCTTTTCCCATTCATTAATTTGCTCTGGTGTACACTCTCTTATACCGTGTATACAACCAAGTATCACATCGCTAACTGGATTCTGCAGAAGACAGGCATGTATCTTCCCTGAAAAGAAAGGTGTATGTAAGTTAATGATTGCTGTAGGGAAGGTTTCCACAGTTCCCCCAAATGTGACGCACTTGACCACGTTGCCTGTGGCCAAGGAGGGGTCGATCAGAGAGTTCCGCACTCCGACAGTACTGCAGCTTGAGTCAAACAAGACAGAGCAAGGAATCGAGTTGACGTATCCTCTGTTAAATTTTAAACACCCTTTCCCATGGTGAATTGATGTAGAAGTAGCTGTACAAACTACGGGTAGACTTGGTAAAGTGTGCCCGCATCGCAGCGTCGTGATCGCCTTGGGCTGGAATAGCGTTGAGCATTCTTGACATGTCTTTACCTGTTCTTCTTCTTCTTCTTCTCTTCTTTGATCCATAACCGCCAACCGTCAAAGCAGTCAGCGGCCATCACGCCTGGTGGCGTCTTGTAGGGCAGCAACAAATTGATTCCACTTTGCTCGGTCGGCGGCCATCCTTCGTACAGTGCCCCAACTGTGGTTCATTCTTTGCATCTCAGCTTCCACAGTTCTCCGCCAAGTTGTTTTTGGTCGGCCTCTCTTTCGCTTTCCCTCGGGGGTCCATAGCATAGCTGTTCTTGCGATGGTATCAGGGTCCCTTCTGAGGACATGGCCAACCCAACTCCAGCGTCTGCCAGCTATGATGGTGTGCATGTCCTCCTGGTTACTCCGAATAAGTAGTTCTTGGTTGCTGATGGTGTTTGGCCAAAAGATTCGGAGAATTTTCCTTAGGCAGATTGTGTGGAAGGAGGACAGTTTCGACATTTCCTTCTCTGTTACTCTCCAACATTCCGCACCATAGAGAAGCACAGAAAGTACGCAGCTCTCATACAGTCTTAATTTGGTGTTTGTGCTGTACTGGGAAGACTTCCAAATGTTGTTGAGAATAGCAAAGGCTGTTCTCGCTTTATTCATTCTGTTGTTAATGTCCTTGCTTGTTCCGCCGTCAGGTGTTACTATGCTTCCTAGGTAAGTAAATGTGTCTGTCTGTTCTAACTTCTGGTTCCTTACTGTTATTGGCTCAGGATTGCCCACATTTAGTGTCATGACCTCTGTCTTCTTCAGATTGATGTTCAGGCCAACCTGCTGGCCATACTTATTCAGTCTATCAGTTTTGTCTTGAATGTGTTGGTGTGAATGCGCGAGCAGTGCAATGTCATCTGCATATTCCAAATCTTCCAGTGTAGAAAACGTTGTCCATCTAATTCCCCTTGGACTGCCCTCTGTTGTCTGGCGCATCACCCAATCTATGACTGTCAAAAATAATGTTGTTGATAAGGGGCATCCCTGTCGTACTCCTGTTTTCACTTCGAAAGTTACATTACTCGATCCAACACTGCACGTAAAGTTAGAATAGAGGCTTTTTATAATGGAAACAATGCGGCTGGGAATTCCATAAGCCCTCAGAATTTTCCATAGGCTGTCCCTGTGTATGCTGTCGAAAGCCTTTTCAAAATCAACAAAGTTAATGTACAGCTGTCTCTGCCATTCTGAGCACTGCTCTATAATGTTCCTGAGGGCAAATATATGATCTGCACATCTTCTGTTCTTTCTGAAGCCCGCTTGTTCTTTCCTCAGTTTATGGTCAACTGCTTTTGAAATTCTCTGGATGATTATCCTGCCTAGTATTTTGCTGGGAACTGAGAGGAGGGTAATTCCTCTCCAGTTGTTGCAGTCTGCAAGGTCGCCCTTCTTGGGCAATTTGACAATTGTTCCTTTACTCCACTCTGTTGGTGTTGTCTCAGTTTCCCAGACTTGTGCAAATAGTGGTTCTAATAGTTCTGCTGCTAGTTCAGGGTCTGTCTTGAATAGCTCAGCATTCAGATTGTCGTGACCAGGCGCTTTTCCATTTTTTAGCCCTTTGATAGCTGTAATAATTTCTTCTTTTCGTGGAATGTCTGTATTTACGTCTAAGTCACTTTCAGCCTCAGGAACATTCAGCTGAGTCTCTGGTGGTTCCTTATTCAGTGTTTCTCTGAAGTGCTCTGCCCACCTTGTTTCCTGCCCCTGTGCTGTGGTGATGAGATTTCCTTGCTTGTCTCTTACTAACGTTATGTTGTTTGCACCTCGTTTTCCACTGATAGCTTTAGTTATTTTATAAACTGTGCTTTGTTCATTTCTCAGTGCTGCCTCTTCTGCCTGTCTTGCAAGGTCATCCAGAAATGTCCTTTTGTTAGCACGGGTTTGACGTTTTACTTCCTTGTCCAGCTGACTGTACTGTTCACTATATATTGCCTTTAACCTGGGAGACTTAGCTTCTGCTTTCTTCCTTTTCATTTCTTTTCTCTTCGCTATGGTGTTTAGCGTTTCTGGTGTTATCCAGTCTTGGCTCTTTCTTTCCTGGAATCCCAAGCATGACTTGCTGCTTTCTTTATATATTGTTGAGATGGTGTTGAATTTCTGGTCCACATCGTCGGTCTCTGTTCTTTCCTGGCTTTTGGTAATCAGATATCGTCTCTTTACGTCGACCACAAACGCTTTTCTGGTGAGGGGGTCCTTAAGTTTCGTGATGTTGTATCTTTTCTGTTTGACTGCAACTGGTCCAGCAGCTCTGAGTTTCACCTTCAGTCTTGCTACTACTAGGTGATGATCACTTCCCACATCTGCGCCTCTTCTTACTTTCACGTCTTGTAGTGCATGTCTCCATCTGCCATTGATCATTATGTGATCTATCTGGTTTTTGTCTCGTCCGTTTGGTGATTCCCATGTTAACTTGTGCACTTCTTTGTGTTGAAAAAGTGTTCCTCCGATGACCAGGTTGTTAATACTGCAGAAGCTTATTAATTTGTCCCCATTCTCATTTACTGTTCCACTGCCGCATTTCCCCATTACTCTTTCGTTATAATTATTGTGTGTTCCAACTTTCGCATTTAGGTCTCCCATTACTATAATAAGATCGTACCTGGGTACAGTTTCCATTTCCTTTTGTACCTGTTGATAGAACTCGTCCTTAATCTCTTCGTCGCTGTCATTTGTTGGTGCATAACATTGTATAATTGTGGTGTTGGTGAATCTCCCTCTCAGTCTTGCTCTTATTAGTCTGTTGTTAATGGGTTTCCATTCCAGTAGAGATCTTTCCATTCCTTTCTTAAGGATAATGGCTACACCTTCGTTGTGCTGACCGTCCTCTCTACCAGAATAAAGTACTGTTTCCCCTGTAGCTGTTTTATTCTCCCCATCCCTGTCCATCTGCTCTCGCTTATTCCCAGGATATGTAGTTTGTAGTTCCTCATCTCTGCTGTAATCTGTCTCAGCTTTCCTGCCTCGTTCATAGTTCTGACATTCCAAAAACCAATTCTGGTTTCGTGTTTTGCGGTCTGGGCATCCGTTTTCATGCCAGTGGCTTCCTTTCGGCTTTCACCACTGTCAGTCATACGAGCCTGAGACTCCGGATGTCCGTCCCGCATCAAAGTATTTCCATTTATTGCTGTTTCCGTAACGTGTGTGATTTTTTACACAGACAGGGGTGTCGGCCCTGTGCTAAAACCCCCAACCTGGAGGACCAGGGTACCAGCTTTTGTCTGACCCCTACCCACGCAGACCAGTCCAGCATGGTTGAACCTACCAGGAGTAAAACTCCCACTGGCATAGCTCTGGGGATTGTCAGGGTACACAAGCTGCCATACCGCTACAAGGTATAGGTACCATTGATGGCAGTTTACCTGTTCTAGATCGATACAAGATATAGCATTATGTTGATTAACATTAGTATCATTACCTTTGTTAGTTTGTGCTTCAATTGAAGCAACATTTGAATGTTGTCGTGGTCTGCTCGACGATCTATCTCTTCGTCGCGATCGAACCTGATTATTGTCATTAAAATTGCTATAATTACTGTTTCTGCTATCATTAAAATTTGGCCGAGTCCGCCAATGAAAATTTTCACTGTTGTGATGTTGGCGAAATGACCTATTCATAAATCTATTTCTATTTTCTGGATGATATGATTGAGATCTCCAATGTTGTTTATTATTATTACCTTGATTATATTTAGGATTGTTGTTATTAAAATCTCGAGATCTATGAGCTTGACCCCATGATACATTAAATGGAGCAGAATGTGAGTATTGTTTCCCCTTTTGAAAATGACCAAAGTTGAAATTATTATTACTTCCCCTTTGAAAATTTCTATCGCTACTTATCGAACGATTTCTAGGGAAATTGTTTTGTTGCATGGCGAAAGCAACGGGTAAATCGTCCTTAAGTTGCGCATTGCTGACATCCATGTTAGGATGAGCAGTGCAGAAATTTTTACAGTGTTCTGACATTTCTTTTATATTACCAGGTTTACGTTCATGTAGGAACGCAAGAAATGCAGGACTTACTGCTGATAAAACTTTATCGCGAAGTAATAAGTCAAAAATACCATCATACGATTTCTCTACCTTGGATAGTTCTATCCATCGTTCTAAGGTAAGACGTATTTGAGAAAGAAAATCATCAAAATTCTTGCTAGATTGCGGGAGCATAGACTTGAACCTAAGTCTGTATTGATCCTCTGTCATCTGAAATTTGTTTAGAAGAGCGGCCCTGAGAGCCTCATAATCATTTTTATCTATAGAGCTAGTAGTGTGATAAACAGCCATTGCCTCTCCTGTTAGTAATCTGGATAAGTGGGTGCAATATAATGATTTATCCAAGTTGTACGATCGACATGTAGCCTCAAACCTGTCCAAAAAAAATATGACATCGTCGGATGGTGGAGTAAATTTAGGCAATTTGAGATGAATCTCTCTAAAATTCTCATGTCTAGATGAAGACTGGCCTTCCTGAGTCTTATGTGTATTACATTCACTTGACAATCTCATTCTATCAAATTCCTATTCGGCAAGTTTCAAATCATGCTGACGTTTCTTTTCATTCTCTTCTGTCTCAAGCTGAAGTCTTCTTGTATTTTGTTCAGCTATTAATCTCCTTTCTTCCATTTCCTTTTGTTTAACTTCCATCTCAATTTTAAGTAGCCTTTCTTTTTCTGCAGCATCTCTTTGCTTATTGTCCATCTCAATTTTAAGTAGCCTTTCTTTTTCTGCAGCATCTCTTTTAAATTTTTCTTCAGCCTCGAATTTTTTCTGTTCGGACTCACGCTGAAATCGTTTCTCTTATAATTCAGCGGCTAATCTCATTTTTTTCTCCTCTTCCTCAGCTATAAATTTCCTCTTCTTTTCATCTTCCTCAGCCTCAATCCGTTTTTGATCTGCCTCAAATTTCAACTTCTTTTCATTTTCCTCAGCCTCAATCCGTTTTTGATCTGCCTCAAATTTCAACTTCTTTTCATTTTCCTCAGCCTCAATCCGTTTTTGATCTGCCTCAAATTTCAAATTTTCCAAACGTAACTTTTCAGCTTCCAATCTTTGAGATTCCAACCTTTGAGATTCTTTATATTCTGTCATAGCAAATGATCTAATCTCTTCCTGAGGTATATTAAGCGCCTTAGCCTGCTTAATAAAATAGTCCAAGGTAGACATTATTCAATATTATTATGTAATAATACTACTTAAAAGTGTTACTACAACGAGTGGTCTTCGTTCCTGTCCTAGAACGGTAAAATCAAGTCATATAATAGGCAATTATATTAATAATTAATAAAGTAATTTATAACATGAAATGGTATGAAAGCAATAACGTGACAGACAATAGCACAATACTAACATGACACGATAATCAAGACAAATGAAAACAGTCGTAGAAATCAACAAAAATAAAAATGTGGAACTAAAATAGAATGTCGTAAAAAATTACGATGACATCTACGATCCGATAATACACAAGACAGTTGACAACACAGTGTAAAAACATATGTTTTGTATAAAACTGAACGATAGTCAGGTTAGAAGGACAATAATCACATACAAAATACATCATAAAACTAAGGTACGAGTAAAATAACTACCAAAAACAACGATTAAAACTTGACGCTACAGCTAAACAACTACTATCATAAGAAGCAAGTAGCGATCGGAACTACAGCAAGGTTTCTAGCCTTGAACCGGAATTATCGCTCAATTGAAACTTATAATTCAAAACCTACAGAACATCTGACAAAGAGCCCGAATCGGCTTCGAGATGAACCTCGTTTGTCAGATCGACCTCCCTACCTCCCACAAAAAACATTGAACATAGAACATGCAACATGAATAAAGAAACAGTGGACATATTACTAGATCAGATGCAGCTACACGTAAAACGGTGTAATAACAACACGACGTTTTTACTTATCTCAACCGGCTAACAAAAAAATATTCCTCGCATCCGGGACTGCATGTATGAGACATCTACTTAAAGTCCTGTAATGACCGTTAGAATTGCTGCAAGGTCCAGGCTGTTGTCGCCTTGAAAGATACCATATTTCTTTTCAACCGAGTTTTGATTGTAGACTGGAGTTCGTTTCCGCTATTGAAAACTGGCTATTTTTTCAAACCACACTTGGCCGCCATACTGTTGGAGTTCGTTTGTTGTTGTTTGAAAGTGTAAAAATGGGTTTGTTGAATCTGTCTACTTGACATAACGCGAATGGATAATTTCTGAACAAAGTAGTAAAAAGTCAACTTGAACTTCCAAGCATGGGCATATCAATTAATGCCAAGAAGGTGTATAGTTCATTCAATTTATTTGACATCATACGGTTGACTAGACGAACATTCAATGTTGACGACGAATGGTTGACGTTCACTGGACAGCACACAACGTAAGTTTTCATATTTTAAATTACAGTTAATTCGTTCCTTAAGATAACCTCTTAGGTAACGTCAGACTAGTTATACAGTGTTCATAACATGGCATCCAAGTAAAACAAATGAGGCAGTTATATAAGATATGTCAATCTTCCACTGTCCTATGACCTTGGCAATGACGGAGAACCTTGTCAGGTCTTTTATATCATATAATGTTCCGATACTACGTATCTCCTTTTAGTACTGGCGTCTTATTTTCAATCAATGAAGAATAACAATAATATACTTTTCTGCCCACGACCTTCGTGGCATCATAGCTTAGATATAGCAAATACTTGAGTCACCTCTGCTTTGCGGGGTACGTATTCGTAACGGCCGAATACTGATTTATATCATAAACATATATATCAAGCCAATCCTGGATGATCCTAACGTCGGAATCCGTCGGCTTTACAATTCATATAATAAGTTTCAAGTAGGACTCCATTTTGCACCAATACGTCATTGGTACAACTAGACGTCTACATGAGAACGAAATACATAGTTATCTAAAATCATACTTGCTTTTTTTCCCAAGAAATATCACTAGAATACTGTTGACCCGAGTCCTCATCTTGCTAACAGACGGACGGTCATACACAATAAAAATATACCCGCAACACGGGTTCGAACGCCACGAATCAATGGACTGATTCTTGGGCACTAAACTTCTCAACCCCAGCTATGACGTAGACTGACTGACTAGATACACGTGCGGTCTGCATAACCCCCTATACGCCTTAGTGCACAACCGTGCGCTAATGAAATCAAACTCACTAATAAGACTTACTCTCATGTGAGTCGGTGCGCAAAGTTATTACAGAGGTAGGACAACATATTAATAATATGATACTACCTTCATACTGTAAAGGAGTGTAGAGGTCTACGAAAAGGGCTCTACAATTAGTTTCCTTGTTTGACATGATATGTTTGCCAGCCAGATTCTGAACCTTACATTAGTCTCCTTGTTTGACATGCCTGAGGGGTCAGTAATCCTATTATTTCTGTGTCCCCTCTGAGACCCTCATTAACTACACGGGGCACCATAAATTAATTAGTAGCAACAAAAAAACCATGAATGGCATGAGGTAATGTTCATTAGAGTAACAAAAATATAAGTGAGTGATGATAAGAGAAACAGTAATGTCAGTAACAACAATAATATAGATGAGGTTTGTTATGATAAAAGGCACAGGGAAGTGGGTGATGATGTGAGCTGTAGTGATGTCAGGGTTTTTGTTTGTCCTTTGACTCGTAACCTTGGTAGTCATGGAAGGCTTTAGTATTTGCTTGGAATTTTTTTTATTCGTCTTGTGTCAGTGTATTTGCCTCATCCAGGGTATTTCCTCTCCTTAATATCTTTAATATAAAGGAAGAAGAATGAACGAACAAACTTTATTTTCAAAGGATTAAGAATTGGGCACGCAGGCCCGTCTGACATTCTGCCCTTCCTCTCTCTCTCTCATCATGTATACTTTATCCTTTTTATCCTCACATTTACTTTAAGCATTATTTAAGGCATTTATCGTTATAAAAGTAATATAACATCATACATTTGCAATAATCATCATAATAAAAGTATGTTTTTAATGTAAAAAAATAAAAACAAAACAAACAAACAATAAGACTGGCAAAAATGGAATTCCTCATACAATAAATTAGACACGTGATTTGAGACATAATTCCTCATACAATAAATTAGACACGTGATTTGAGACATAATTCCTCATACAATAAATTAAACACGTCATTTGAGACATAATTCCTCATACAATAAATTAGACACGTGATTTGAGACATAATTCCTCATACAATAAATTAGACACGTGATTTGAGACATAATCAGATGGTGTGTTATAAGAACTCATGAAATATTCCAGCAGTCTGCTACTGAATGACTAGGGACTCTGTGTGTTTTCCAGTGTATGTGAAAGGTGAGCAGCTTTGAGTCCCATAGCAGATACTGCTGCAATGAATGAATTTGTAAGCCTTCACAATACTAGGTCCATCATCATGAGATGGGATAAACCAGTTACTTTCCCCATGGTCTTTGCCTTACCGAACTCAAGAGCAGAATCAGACCAGGTAGATAGTTAGACAGACATATACAAAAGAAATTAATTTTCCAAGGGTTGATAATCGGGCACCCAGTCCCCTCTTGCATTCTTCCTTTCTCTTCTTCTTCTTCCGTCCTTAGCCACCGACCGTCAAAGCAGTCAGTGGCCATTACGCCTAGTGGTGTCTTAGGGCAACAGCAGATAGGTTTTCTTTGCCATTGTTTCCCATCACGCCTAGTGGCGTCTTTAGGGCAACGGCAAATCAACCCATTTGCTGTTGTTTCCGTAATCGAAGTGACTGGCAAACGGGTGATCAGCCCGTTGAATCCTTCCTCTTGCTCATCTTTTATTACTGTTACTCAAACATTCTCCAGCGTACTTAAAGTATTAATTTAAGGGCAAAGCAACATTACAAGGTAGTATAACACTAATAACATCATACATTAACAGTACCTGATCACAAAATTAAGAATAAGTATATTGTAATGAAAAACTAGATCATCAGAGCCTCCATACAGTATATTAGATACAAATAAAACATAAACACCCTAACGAGTGGCATATAATCAGCACTCATAAAGTAAAGTATTTGAACAGTATACGATTATATGAGTAGGGACTGTGTGTGTTTTTCAAGTCATTGGGAATATTGTTCCAAAGATGAGCAGCTGCGTAAGCCAAACTAATCTTAAATAGGTCTAGCCTGGGCTTGAGTACCTGTAATTTGTTCAAGCGCTGACTACGTCTTTCATTATATTTTAAAAGCGGCCAAAGATACTTTGGAGCATTCTGTCACAGGATTTTGTGAATAAATTTCACTTTGTTAAATAGGAAGCACTTCGTGAGGGGTAAAATTTGAAGATAATTATATAAATCTATTCAATGTGATTGGTGTTTATCAGCAACAAGGCGCATTGCGCATTTTTGAAGCGAGTTGAGCCTTTTTGTGTTGGATACGGAACAACCATCCCAGATTCCTCAGAGTGTAGGGAAGGTGACTCCTCTATGTCGCACACCTTGGTGAAGAATGACATGGTGGCTGAATGTGCTTTCACATTTCACTCTTGCTGTGCAGTACAGGGGGAAGCCCCATATCCACTTGTATATTCTCCCTTCAGTTTTGTTGTTGGGCAGCGTGAGAAGTCCTTCTTTCCATACCTTATCAAAGGCTTTGGTCAGGTCCACAAAAACAGCCAGTACTTTTTTCTTCTCCTGGAAGGCATTTTCACTTCCTGAGCTAGATGTACTAGCTCATCTTTGGTACTGTGATTCTTCCTGAAGGCTGACCGTGAGGTGTCAAGCAAATGATTTTTTCAAGATGTTTCATTAGTCTTGTATTCTTGTATTGTAGGGCAGAAATGTAAAAAGGCAATTATGCCAATTTCTTAAACCTTATGAAATAAAGTTTTCATTCGGTCGTTTGTTTGTTCACCATTCTGTCCATCACCTTGCTCAGACATCTGAGTAAGTTAATTGGCCAGTAGCTGGACTTAGCATGTTTCTTCTTTTGTTTCTTGTCTACATCTTGTCTGCACAGCATGTCTTTGGCCTGTCTACCCCATTTTTAGATTCTTAACGGAGTGTCCTTTTAGAATAGTCTAATACTTTATTTGTACTTTTGATACATGGCTAGTCTATACCATTTCAGTTTTTGCATTTGTAGATCATTAGTAGATCTTTGTATGGCCATACAGACTATCTTTATTAAAGGTTCACAAACTGTCATTTTTGAAGTTATCTATCTTTTAATGGTCATATTACCATTATCATTCTTTTTCTTTTTGCTTCTAATGGAGCATAGAGCTACCACTGCAATTAGTTCCTTTAATAGGCAGCTCACACCAATACATTCATATGCTCTTGCTCTGACAATTTCTTCTTCTTTGTACACTCTCAGAAGTCTACTTGAATATTCTCAAAGCAGACGGCAGCTTGAGGCTATTTGTATCTCCATAGAGTTTTTCCAGGAATGGACCTGGTGATGGCTACATGTGCTTTCTCTTTTCCTCATATGTTGGGTATCTTTGAAGCAGATGTTCAGCAGTCATTTCATTGGTGCCACAGTTACACTTATCGGTAGTTTTTATCTTTAGCTAGTTGAATAAATGGTACCCCAGTCTGTTGTGGCCCATGTGGAGTCTCAGAGAATACCACTTGTTCTCTTCTGCTGAGCTGGTCATTTGCTGATGGTTTCAGTAGCAGTTTATTTGACATGATGAGGTTGCCAGCTCCTTACATAACCCCATATTAGTCATCTGTAATGACATGCATGAGGGAGCCATAGTATTATTCTTTCGTTGTCCCCTCACAGACCCTCAGGAACTATACAGAGCATAGTGACCTTATAGTGATGGTAATATACCATATTGGCCTGAATATAGTACAGCCTTACACATAATATGACCCTAAAGTTTCGAAGGTGTTCTATATGAAAAATAAAAGATTTCGTTTGTTGTGGATGTATTCACAAACAAGTCTATCAATGTTTTGAAATTTCCCAGTCTTAGGCCCTCTGATTGTGTTTCTTGATGTGCTGGCACTCCTAAACTTTTCTTAATTTTGTTGCCAAAGACGTAAACTGTATTAACCTTGGAAACACCAAACTTGTTAGCAGCCTGCACGTTATTTGTTTGTTGCGCCTTGCGTATTGTTTTTAATTTAAAGTTCATATCGTAGCTTTTTCTCATTCCCTTGTTTACTAGAGATGCTGACGACCACTTCTTTTAAACACGATCACTCACTTGCAGATCTGCCATTGGGACAATAATTTTTATTATCAGTAAGACAGCACAGATTCTGCCACCAACTAAACTGACCTACTGAATTACCAGTTCAGTGATGCTGAAGGGTGCAAATCCTCGTTCTCTCACTTCATTTTGACCTTGTGTTTATTATTAGATGTGTGCAGTGATTCCCACTCGTGCCGGCTGGTACAGTTCCAGTATGCTACAAAATAGACCTCTGTAGGAATCTGTTGTTTTTTTTTGTCAGTGAAAAATGTTGGGCTGCGCACATAATATGAGCACAGTTTTTGGAAGAGCATTTTTATGACAAAATTATCGCACTATATTCAGGCTAATACTGTAAATAGCATGTCTGATTGGCAGAGTGGTTACAGCGCTGGCTTCTCACTGCAGAGTTACCAAATTTGAAACAGTGGCATCACGCTGCAGTCTTCTCAGCTGTAAATGGGTACCTGACTCTGCTCTTGAGTTAAAAAAGGCAAAATCAGCGAGGAAAGGAACTGGCCACCCATCTCTTGAAGCTAGATCTAGTATAGTGAAGTCTTTAACACTTCACTCCCCTACGGGAGTATCTGCTATGGGGCTATATGCTTTACCTTTAAATATAAAGTGTTGCTAGTCATCAAAGGGTATGTAAATTATAGTGATATTAATTGAAAATAATAAACAGTAATGACGATGATAAGAATAGTAACAACTGAGGTTATGAATGATAACAGTCTACCAAGGTAATTATTGGTAGTATAAATTATAAATATAGTGGTACTGATGTGAGAAACTGGTCATGATTTTAAAAATACTACATTGTATTATAAAATAGTGTAAAGCAGAAGGTAATTTAAGGCTCATCAATATTATCATCATCTAGAGAAATGTACGTTCTTGGCTACATCCCGAAAGACAACCGCCTGTACCTAGGTGACAAAGAACTCAGCATAGTTAGCTACTCCCTTTTGGTCTCGGTGCTGGAGTACCAGACTGCAGTCATGAGACAAGATTTTGATACAGCAGACAAAGTTTTACCAATAGTGCCTAAGGAGCAGCGAACAAGAGTAGCCATGTTTCTGGAAAAACAGGTTAATTTCTGTGTTCACTTTTATCTCCTGTTAGATTTTTTAAAGTGAATGTGAGGCACTGGATTTGTTTCTTGAAATCTTCCTATTTTTTTATTATTGCACCTTGCCATCTGGCATAGGTGATGATGATTAGCCACATCAGCCAGTCAGTGGTGCTGGTTATCAGTTCTATTGTTGTAATATTACCTTGCCACTGTAGTTGAATATAGCTGATGAGAGTTCACAGCTACTGCATCTGAAGATACACATGGAAAAGACAAAGATTATGAGAATAAATGCAGCAAAGGATAACAAGATTGAACTTGAGGAGGTACGTCTACAGGATGTATAATCTTTCTTATCTATTGGGGGACTTGAGGTACGTCTACAGGATGTATAATCTTATCTATTGGGGGAATAGGCAGGAATATTAAATAAGAATACAAAAGGCAAGGGGAGTTTTAACCCTGTGAAGAAAAAACAAAAAACAGGACAACTGTTCAGAGCTGACGTTATGTGTGGCAGCTGGTAACCTCATCAAGTATGGAATACATATTTAAAAGGAATGTCTTTCAATGTTTTTGAATGGACATGTAGCCATACCCTCTCCACCTGCACAACTTTGGGCAGATGCCCCCATCTCACCCACTAGTTACACTACTGCCATCTACAATGGCCTTAAGTAGTGAAACAAGGATATTTATAGTCTGTTATTTGGTTTTTTCAAATGTTCTTTATATTTTAGCTTCTCACATCTATACAGGCTGAACATTTTTGTCACACATTGTTAAGTTTAGCAGTTTGCTTGATCCCTCTGAATTTTGGGATTAAGCTCATTGAACCAGCATTCACCTCAAAGAAACCCTTTTGTTTATGTGGCTTGGAGTGGCAAAGAGGAAAGGCGTCTGCCTTGAATTCTAGAGGTGGGACCCAAAGACGCAGCAATAGAGAATGCAGTCAGCGACCCATAGCTTGACTGCTTGCGTCAGGGTCAGCGAACCAGAGCTGACCAAGACCTTACTCCACCTCCACATGGTGGTCCTGGAAACAGGCTGCATCACTGCAGTCTGGCTGAGAGAGTAGGGATCAAAGAGGGAAGGCAAACCCGGTCCCAAAAAATGCCGTGCTGAAGTCGGATGTGCCGGCCGAAAGGCGCAGATATCGCAGCTCCGCTGTAAACAGACACAACGCAACCAACATCCTTTTCAGGACGAACGAGGAAGAAGAAGAAGAAGAACTCTAGAGGTACCAGGTTTGATTCCCAGTTGAGGGGAATATATTTTATGGAAAATTCTTTTCCGAACCAGTGGTCCTAATAATGTCATCCTCCCTCCTGGTCTTCTGGGTAGTGAGATCGGATGCCTAGCCTTCTCGGATAAGGGCGAAAAAATAGGAGGTCCCGTGTGCAAGTTGCGCACGTTAAACATCCCACGGCAGTTGGAAATCGTAAAGAGTAGTACGCTGACCTGGCAAAATTTAAAAATTAGAAACCTACCTACCACAAAAATATTTATAGAATTTGTGATCCCTATATACACACATTGGGATTCTTGCCAGTGCTACGGAGTTCATGCACTGTGCTGAGATCCTCCTTGTGTGATCTAAGGGAGGAGATCGGAGCACTGAAGGAGTAATCCATGTGCAATGAAGATAGTCCTTAGAACCAAAACCAAACCAAACCAGACCAAACCAGACCAAACCAGACCAAACCAAACCAAACCATTTTGTTTGATGTACATAGATCTTAGCCATTGTTTTTTGGAATCCCCAGGGTAAGAGAGATAGGGGAAAACCAACAAAACAATATGGAGAAGAGAACAGGAAACAGGGGTAAAGGGGGCATGGAAAGGTCTTGAATGGATTACACATGACAGGAGGACTTGGCACAGGACAGGAGGACTTGGCACATGACAGGAGGACTTGGCACATGACAGGAGGACTTGGCACATGACAGGAGGACTTGGCACATGACAGGAGGACTTGGCACATGACAGGAGGACTTGGCACAGGACAGGATGACTTGGCACATGACAGGAGGACTTGGCACATGACAGGATGACTTGGCACATGACAGGAGGACTTGGCACAGGACAGGAGGACTTGGCACATGACAGGAGGACTTGGGCATGTGCCCCTTGGGGACTAGTAGGGCAATCATGATGAACTTCCTGTTCTGACATATAAACTATTAACAGTTTTTATGATTAGCTTTGTTCTTTTTAACTAGTTTTGGAACACAATGATAATGTTGATTGTTATAATCTGCTCATATGACCATACTGTTACATTGTCTGTTTTTTTAATCAGGGCTTCAAGTCACAAGCTTTAGCTGTTACCACAGACTCTGACCATAAATTTGACCTGGCCTTTCAACTTGGTGACCTGAAAACTGTATATAGTTTAGCCAAACAGCACAACACTGTTGATAAGTGGAAACAGCTGGCTGAACTGGCAATACAACATTCAGAGTTTGGCTTAGCTCAAGAATGTTTGTACCACTCACGGGATTTTGGTGGTCTTCTGCTCCTGGCAACAAGTTCTGGACATAGTAGCGTGTTGACCAAACTGGCACAGGAAGCTTCTGATGCTGGTCAAAATAATGTGGCATTTTTAACAAACTTTATTTTAGGAAGGTAATTTGCTCAGTAAAATATATTACGTTTTTGCTAGCTTAAATAATGATTGTGTGTGTTACTGGGACCTGAATGAGGAGCACAGAATAGCAACACTGTAACCTATCAAGCATGTCATAAAAGGTGTCTAAGGAGGGGTGAGCATGGGGCCAGCTTCCCAATCCTGTAAATATTTTACGTCACAAAAACTTTAAGTATGGAAACAAATATGAAAGGGACAAAGAAGACATGGAAGATCATGAGTGGATGGCTCAGGACAGGAGACCTAGCACACATTTGTTGAAGACATGGAGGATCATGAGTGGATGGCTCAGGACAGGAGACCTAGCACAGGTTTGTTGAAGACATGGAGGATCATGAGTGGATGGCTCAGGACAGGAGACCTAGCACAGGTTTGTTGAAGACATGGAGGATCATGAGTGGATGGCTCAGGACAGGAGACCTAGCACAGGTTTGTTGAAGACATGGAGGATCATGAGTGGATGGCTCAGGACAGGAGACCTAGCACAGGTTTGTTGAAGACATGGAGGATCATGAGTGGATGGCTCAGGACAGGAGACCTAGCACACGTTTGTTGAAGACATGGAGGATCATGAGTGGATGGCTCAGGACAGGAGACCTAGCACAGGTTTGTTGAAGACATGGAGGATCATGAGTGGATGGCTCAGGACAGGAGACCTAGCACAGGTTTGTTGAAGACATGGAGGATCATGAGTGGATGGCTCAGGACAGGAGACCTAGCACAGGTTTGTTGAAGACATGGAGGATCATGAGTGGATGGCACAGGACATGAGACCTAGCATTGAAGACATGTGCTGCTTGGGGAGCTGAGGGGTAATTTTTTTTTCATTTTTTTTTTTTTCGTACGCCTGCTAATACTCGAGGCGAAATCTCAGGTTATTATTAATGTCTAACCTGACATTGATTTTACGTGAGTATCCCTTTTCTTGTACAGAGACAGGTGTCCCTCGCCATTCAGGCAGATACTCACCGATTTCGGAGGTACCCATTAGAGCTGGGTTGGCTCAGGAGCCGCCAATCCCTGGTCGACGACACTCCTTCAAATGTCCTCGCCAGGTCTCGAGTTAATCCAGTCCAATTCCCGGTCGACGAAAAATCCTCAAATGCCGTCGCCCGGGTTTGATCCTGAATCACCCGGTCGCCAGAGCGGTGTTGTAACCACTACGCTAGTCGGCTCCTTAGGGGTAATGATAATGAAGAATAATGACCTTCAACTGTGACATTGCTGTTGTCTGTCATAGTGGGGAATTTCAAACTGTGCTCCTTGGTTATTGAGTTGATCATGTGATAGTGAAACTATTTCTACTATAATAACTGGTTATTGAGTTGATCATGTGATAATGAAGCTGTTTCTACTATAATAATTGATTATTGAGTTGATCATGTGATAGTGAAGCTGTGTCTACTATAATAATTGGTTATTGAGTTGATCATGTGATAGTGAAACTATTTCTACTATAATAACTGGTTATTGAGTTGATCATGTGATAATGAAGCTGTTTCTACTATAATAATTGGTTATTTAGTTGATCATGTGATAGTGAAACTGTTTCTACTATAATAATTGGTTATTGAGTTGATCATGTGATAATGAAGCTGTGTCTACTATAATAATTGGTTATTGAGTTGATCATGTGATAGTGAAGCTATTTCTACTATAATAATTCTACCAGTTCATCAGTCTATTTTTTTTTCACAGAAAAACTGAAAAAAATAACGCTAGTAAATCCCAATCTGATTATGCCATGCAAGCAATTGTGGAAGATCAGAACAGAATTTATGTCAGCTGTTTAGAAATTGATATCAATTTTTTTTCATTAAATGTTAGTTTACGCTTTCTTTACTGTAATTTATTCAGATATTTCATTTCTGCGGAAGATCTAGTTGTTGTGAAAATAGGCATCCCTTTTATCTGTTTTGTTTTTCTCTTTGATGTTTGCCACATTTCCACACAGCATGCTTGCCACATTTCCACACAGCATGCTTGCCACATTTCCACACAGCATGTTTGCCACATGTCCACACAGCATGTTTGCCACATTTCCACACAGCATGTTTGCCACATTTCCACACAGCATGTTTGCCACATGTCCACACAGCATGTTTGCCACATTTCCACACAGCATGTTTGCCACATTTCCACACAGCATGTTTGCCACATTTCCACACAGCATGCTTGCCACATTTCCACACAGCATGTTTGCCACATTTCCACACAGCATGTTTGCCACATTTCCACACAGCATGCTTGCCACATTTCCACACAGCATGTTTGCCACATTTCCACACAACATGTTTGCCACATGTCCACACAGCATGCTTGCCACATGTCCACACAGCATGTGCTTCTTTCATGTGGTGTCTGGATGGTTCTTTCATGTGGTGTCTGGATGGTTCTTTCATGTGGCGTCTGGATGGTTCTTTCATGTGGCGTCTGGATGGTTCTTTCATGTGGCGTCTGGATGGTTCTTTCATGTGGCGTCTGGATGGTTCTTTCATGTGGCGTCTGGAGGTCTCTGTTGTGACAAAGAAGGACTAAGACCACTACTTCTAGCAGACATGGCAACTAAAGTGAGGTTGGTACTAGCAACCCCACCATGTAAAATATACTGCTACACAAACTACCACTTCAGGAGCACATTATAGTGCTTTGTGGAAGGCTACCTGAGAGCTACTACAGTGGTGGACCCTTGCTCTATAAGGAGTCAACAAAGGGATGGAGAAGATATGCTTCTCTCAGATATAGGCTGGTGTCCTTCATTTATATCAGAACTCCTTATTCTGTAGTGTAAATTGCTTCCATGTTGTTGTAGATAGAATGTTGGAAAGTTTCTCCAGATGGTGTTTTGGTCTGTTACTGAAGATATTGTTTACGTCTGTAGCTGCAGCAGACGTTCTGGGTCTCATTTTTGTGTATGATTTTTTTCTTATTGTATCTCTTTCTTTTACAGTGTTATTATTGTATTAAAGGGATACCACTAGGCATGATGGTCACTGATTGCTTTGTCAGTCAGGGTTTAAGGATCTAAGAAGAATGTATTAAAGAGATACCACTAGGCATGATGGTCACTGATTGCTTTGTCAGTCAGGGACTAAGGATCTAAGAAGAATGTATTAAAGGGATACCACTAGGCATGATGGTCACTGATTGCTTTGTCAGTCAGGGACTAAACTGATTGCTTTGTCAGTCAGGGACTAAGGATCTAAGAAGAATGTATTAAAGAGATACCACTAGGCATGATGGTCACTGATTGCTTTGTCAGTCAAGGACTAAGGATCTAAGAAGAATGTATTAAAGAGATACCACTAGGCATGATGTTCACTGATTGCTTTGTCAGTCAGGGACTAAGGATCTAAGAAGAATGTATTAAAGAGATACCACTAGGCATGATGGTCACTGATTGCTTTGTCAGTCAGGGACTAAGGATCTAAGAAGAATGTATTAAAGAGTTACCACTAGGCATGATGGTCACTGATTGCTTTGTCAGTCAGGGACTAAACTGATTGCTTTGTCAGTCAGGGACTAAGGATCTAAGAAGAATGTATTAAAGAGATACCACTAGGCATGATGGTCACTGATTGCTTTGTCAGTCAGGGACTAAGGATCTAAGAAGAATGTATTAAAGAGATACCACTAGGCATGATGGTCACTGATTGCTTTGTCAGTCAGGGACTAAGGATCTAAGAAGAATGTATTAAAGAGTTACCACTAGGCATAATGTTCACTGATTGCTTTGTCAGTCAGGGACTAAGGATCTAAGAAGAATGTATTAAAGAGATACCACTAGGCATGATGTTCACTGATTGCTTTGTCAGTCAGGGACTAAGGATCTAAGAAGAATGTATTAAAGAGATACCACTAGGCATGATGTTCACTGATTGCTTTGTCAGTCAGGGACTAAGGATCTAAGAAGAATGTATTAAAGAGATACCACTAGGCATGATGTTCACTGATTGCTTTGTCAGTCAGGGACTAAGGATCTAAGAATGTATTAAAGAGATACCACTAGGCATGATGTTCACTGATTGCTTTGTCAGTCAGGGACTAAGGATCTAAGAATGTATTAAAGAGATACCACTAGGCATGATGGTCACTGATTACTTTGTCAGTCAGGGACTAAGGATCTAAGAAGAATTTATTAAAGAGATACCACTAGGCATGATGGTCACTGATTGCTTTGTCAGTCAGGGACTAAGGATCTAAGAAGAATGTATTAAAGAGATACCACTAGGCATAATGTTCACTGATTGCTTTGTCAGTCAGGGACTAAGGATCTAAGAAGAATGTATTAAAGAGATACCACAATGCATGATGTTCACTGATTGCTTTGTCAGTCAGGGACTAAGGATCTAAGAATGTATTAAAGAGATACCACAAGGCATGATGTTCACTGATTGCTTTGTCAGTCAGGGACTAAGGATCTAAGAAGAATGTATTAACTCTTAGTTTACGAGCTGCCTTTCATGACTACCATTACAGATTTTGCAATAAATAATTTATTTATAAAGATAACATAAGTGTTATATATCAAAATGTGAAGAAATGAAACCCCTACATCATGCACGTAACTAAATTGATCAGAGGTTTGAAACATGCATTCAGCTATAAATTTTCGCTATTGACGGGGATCGATCATCGGCCTCTCTAGAAGGCCGCTCGTATACTAAGAGTTAAAGAAATACCACTAGGCATGATGGTCACTGATTACTTTGTCAGTCAGGGACTAAGGATCTAAGAAGAATGTATTAAAGAGATACCACTAGGCATGATGTTCACTGATTACTTTGTCAGTCAGGGACTAAGGATCTAAGAATAATGTATTAAAGAGATACCACTAGGCATGATGGTCACTGATTACTTTGTCAGTCAGGGTTTAAGGATCTAAGAAGAATGTATTAAAGAGTTACCACTAGGCATGATGGTCACTGATTACTTTGTCAGTCAGGGTTTAAGGATCTAAGAAGAATGTATTAAAGAGATACCACTAGGCATGATGGTCACTGATTACTTTGTCAGTCAGGGTTTAAGGATCTAAGAAGAATGTATTAAAGAGATACCACTAGGCATGATGGTCACTGATTGCTTTGCCAGTCAGGGTTTAAGGATCTAAGAAGAATGTATTAAAGAGTTACCACTAGGCATGATGGTCACTGATTACTTTGTCAGTCAGGGTTTAAGGATCTAAGAAGAATGTATTAAAGAGATACCACTAGGCATGATGGTCACTGATTGCTTTGTCAGTCAGGGTTTAAGGATCTAAGAAGAATGTATTAAAGAGTTACCACTAGGCATGATGGTCACTGATTACTTTGTCAGTCAGGGACTAAGGATCTAAGAAGAATGTATTAAAGAGATACCACTAGGTATGATGGTCACTGATTGCTTTGTCAGTCAGGGTTTAAGGATCTAAGAAGAATGTATTAAAGAGATACCACTAGGCATGATGGTCACTGATTACTTTGTCAGTCAGGGTTTAAGGATCTAAGAAGAATGTATTAAAGAGATACCACTAGGCATGATGGTCACTGATTACTTTGTCAGTCAGGGTTTAAGGATCTAAGAAGAATGTATTAAAGAGATACCACTAGGCATGATGGTCACTGATTGCTAAGGATGCAAGAAGAAGAAGAATGTCTTAAAGGGAAAATTACTTTGTTTGTTTGTTTGTTCCCCTCATTGCTTTATATAGTATTTCACCTTCCTGCTTGTATTATGTATCACTCATCTATGTTACACAAAGTCATCATGTAAAACAAAGTATAACACATAAGGAAGGGAAACCCGAGGCCTATAAACGGTAAATAAATATGAAACAAACATAAAGGTATGTTTTTTAGGCACTCGTAAGAAATAAAGAAGTAGAACACTAGACAACAGAAATGAGTGGCTTACCCAGGATTCGAACCCTGGACCTTCCATGCGACAACCCTGCCTAGCTATGCAAGCGAATCACACTATCCTCCCTGCCATCTACGCATCACCAAAAATGATGCTTCGATGACGGGTCATTAGTGCGAACCGAAAGACATATTTATTTACCGTTTACAGGCCTCGGGTTTCCCTTCCTTATGTGTTATAAATGTTTATACACTACCAAACCTACCCTCTGTCCTGTTCTTACTGTTCTAAGTCTACTATCATTTACTGGACACAGTATTAAGGTCTCTTTGTCTTGTGTGGACTGGCCTATACTGTTTAATAGGGAAACAACAGAAGTGATTGTGTCATTAATAGGCTGTACTGCCCATGGTAAACTTCCGGTGTTATGTCTTTCGGTTCGCACTAATGACCTGTCATCGAAGCATCATTTTAGGTGATGCGTAGATGGCAGGGAGGATAGTGTGATTCGCTTGCATAGCTAGGCGGGGTTGTCGCACGGAAGGTCCAGGGTTCGAATCCTGGGTAAGCCACTCATGTCTGTTGTTTTTCTGTTGTCTAGTGTTCTACTTCTTTATTTCTTACGAGTGCCTGAAAAACATACCTTTATGTTTGTTTCATATTTATTTATGTAAAACAAAGTGCTACAGACAAGTCACACAGAAATGACCACATCAAGAGCACGTGAATGCTTTAGTACAGGCGTACAACAGAGGTCGGCAGCACTGGCAGCTACATGCTCCATAGGGGTTAAAGCAGAAAATGTGATAAATAATAGAAACCCTGCTGCTTAGGTGTCTTAACAGTGGGGGGGGGGGGAGATTACACAGGTAGTGAAACATACAAGTGCCCTGTTTAATTGCCAGGATCTCTGGGAAGACAGAGAAAGAACAGGACTACTACACCCATTCATGTTGTAAGAAGTGGTTAATACGTGATTGTTCATGGGGTTGGCAAACTCATCTTGTAAAACATATTGTAAGAAGTGGTTAATGCGTGATTGTTCATGGGGCTGGCAAACTCATCTTGTAAAACATATTGTAAGAAGTGGTTAATGCGTGATTGTTCATGGGGCTGGCAAACTCATCTTGTAAAACATTTTGTAAGAAGTGGTTAATGCATGATTGTTCAAGGGGCTGGCAAACTCATCATGTAAAACATATTGTAAGAAGTGGTTAATGCGTGATTGTTCATGGGGCTGGCAAACTCATCATGTAAAACATATTGTAAGAAGTGGTTAATATGTGATTGTTCATGGGGCTGGCAAACTCATCTTGTAAAACATATTGTTAGAAGTGGTTAATACGTGATTGTTCAAGGGGCTGGCAAACTCATCTTGTAAAACATATTGTAAGAAGTGGTTAATATTTGATTGTTCAAGGGGCTGGCAAACTCACCATGTAAAACATTGTAAGAAGTGGTTAATATGTGATTGTTCATGGGGCTGGCAAACTCACCATGTAAAACATATTGTATGAAGTGGTTAATGCGTGATTGTTCAAGGGGCTGGCAAACTCATCATGTAAAACATATTGTAAGAAGTGGTTAATGCGTGATTGTTCATGGGGCTGGCAAACTCATCATGTAAAACATATTGTAAGAAGTGGTTAATATGTGATTGTTCATGGGGCTGGCAAACTCATCTTGTAAAACATATTGTTAGAAGTGGTTAATACGTGATTGTTCAAGGGGCTGGCAAACTCATCTTGTAAAACATATTGTAAGAAGTGGTTAATATGTGATTGTTCAAGGGGCTGGCAAACTCACCATGTAAAACATATTGTAAGAAGTGGTTAATACGTGATTGTTCAAAGGGCTGGCAAACTCACCATGTAAAACATATTGTAAGAAGTGGTTAATATGTGATTGTTCAAGGGGCTGGCAAACTCACCGTGTAAAACATATTGTAAGAAGTGGTTAATATGTGATTGTTCATGGGGCTGGCAAACTCACCATGTAAAACATTGTAAGAAGTGGTTAATATGTGATTGTTCATGGGGCTGGCAAACTCACCATGTAAAACATATTGTAAGAAGTGGTTAATATGTGATTGTTCATGGGGCTGGCAAACTCACCATGTAAAACATATTGTAAGAAGTGGTTAATATGTGATTGTTCATGGAGCTGGCAAACTTTTACTTAGTTGTTCCCCTTCTACCGTGAGGTGTAGAGGTTTGGAAGAGAGAGCGCCAGACTATCCTATCGGTTGTCTTCCTCCTGACCTGGTTCCATTCTAGTCCTCGGTCCTTCAAAGATTGTCTAATGTTGTCCTCCCATGTAAAACATATTGTCACAGAAACAAGAGCAGATAACTACTTTGATTCCTGCTAGATTCTAGCTTTAGTGGTGGCACTATGATCCATAAGGAGCTAACAGGAAAAAGAAACATACAAATAAATATTGTATATCCTTCTTACAGTTGCTGGGGGGGGGGGGGGGGGGGGGGGAAACAAGCAGTGACACATACACTCCCCGTATAGATCCAAGAAAGAATATGACTACTGCTCCCACAAGCATGCCATAAGAGGTGACTCATACGAGGAAGTACATGGGGCTGGTAACCTCATCATGTCAAACAGATGACTATAGACACACCACTACTGCATGAATTTGGGCTTTGGTATAGGCTTCCATCTGCAGTGGTCGCTTCATGCTCTTTAAATAGGGACAATGGATATGATGATGATGATGATGAAACATACAAATAAATACTTTATATAATTTATACTCTTGAATGTTTTAGCCATAAAACCTTTTTTACAGATGTGAAGAGTGTCTAGAAATCCTCATAAAAACCAAGCGTCTGCCAGAAGCTGCCTTTTTTGCTAGGACTTACCTCCCTTCACAGATTTCAAGGTGAAAAAGAAAGTTACAGCCATTCATCTTTCAGTTGTTTCTGTGTAGATTTTATGTTAATCTTTAGTCTTTGGGATATTTATCATCCTTCTATTTCTGTTACAGTGCATGTAATTTAGTGTTTAATGTATATTTAGTTTACATGTAAAATGTTGTGTTTTTAATTCTCATAGCTTGTGAAAGTATAATATGAAGTTTTTTTTTATGGCTGCATATATGTGATATCAGTCATCCTCATCATCATCATCACCATTAGCATCATTGTCATCAACATCATTGTCATCATCATCATTACCTTACAGCTTCCTGTGGAGCATAGCCTTTCAGCAAGTTCACGTAAAGCCTTCCTGTTCTGATAGTTTGTTTCAGGTGTTTCCATGTCATCTTTATCTCTTTTAACTCTGTCTCCACTTCCCTTCTCCGTGTCTTTCTAGGTCTCCTTCTGTTTCTCTTACACTGGAGTCTCCAGAACAAGGACTGCCTTGTAATGCTGTTGTCTGGTTTCCTCAATGAATGTCTTATCTAACACTAATGTCTCTTCCTCCTGTCTTGGTCCACAGGTATTAGTCTGATTTATGTCAGCAGTTTCACAATAGTGATCCTGTCAACAGTTCCACATTAGTGATCCTGTCAGCAGTTCCACATTAATGATCCTGTCAGCAGTTCCACATTAGCATACCTGTCAACCTCCTGAGACAAAAACCTGTACGCCGGACCAAAAAAATCCTTACAAACACCCAAAAATCCTTACGCAAAAAATATATTAATAAATTGTTCACAATACAGTTTTAAAACGAGAAATGGCACATTCAAATCTATTAGCATTTGAATTAGTGTGATTTAAAACATGCTAATAGTCCCATGCTGTTCTTTACATATAAAAAAACTTAGTGATCGTGAGTGTGGTGAGTTGGGATTATATAAATATTTATAGGGGACTTAGTGTACTGACTGAGATCAGCTGTGAAGGTCTCTGTATCTAATAAGGTTGGTGTGTTACAGAGAACCTTGCTTGCTACCACATTTCGACCTCAATCAGACTTATTCTTGAATTGTATGATGACTTCGTTTAATGTCTAGGGTTATGATAGTGATGAAGTGTAAGTTCACAACAACCAACAGACAGATAAACACCTAAGTTAAGTTTCACAACAATTTACAACACTATGACACTCACAAACACATAACACTCTAAAGATTTATTTTAAGTAAGTCAAGTGTTAAATTTTATATAATGTATTAGCTTTTCAATATATGGATATCCTGATCCTACTACAATGTGAATCAGGAATCACAATCAAATGTAAGCACAATGTTTATGTACAAAAATTTATACAAAAGATCTTTGTCCAGACATATAATAGTATTGTAATATAAGTGTAGTGTTGTGATGTATTATTATGAGGTAATACTGGCTTTTAATGCTAGGTTGTTGTTTGTCATCACGACTTCATGTGTTTGTTACTGGTGGAAATAATATTAAGGGATTCACAGATTCTGTTTCTTTACAATTTCTGTCCCTTTTGTAATAAAGTTCAGTTCAGGGTTAGTTTATTCAAGGTTGGGCTCTACGTGCTGACATGCTCTTATCTCATAATGCAGCTGCAGGAAACCTGTATCCTCTGCTCGCTTGCTTCTCAGTTTGATAATATGATAGACAATGGCCTCTATCTTGTGCAGGGAGTCTGCTGCCAACTTTCTGGATCACGCAGTACTCAGACCGGACGATGCAATTTCACCATCTATACCACGGTCCCTGAAAGTGAAGGTTATGCATCCTTCTTACTAACTGGTATATAATATTATTCCACACTGAAGTACATGACAGTACAAACAAACATAAAGTTCAGCGCTTTAGGCCAACTGCTAGCTTTTCATGTGACAATATACACCAGTATTCCTCTCCCTAATGGTTACAACGCCTCTGCAATTCCAGCTGTAATCCCTTCCATACAATAGGATAGGTGTTATGTTACTATATGGCAATCCAATATATATATATGCAGTTATACTCCTCTCTGATAATCTTTTACATGGTGGAGCAATATCTAGGCGTTGCCTCATGTTTGCTACTGAACCGCACACATACAGACATAATTTATCCTTTCACATTCAATTTTCATATAAATATAGATCAAAAATGTCTAGCTTACCACAATTCGTAAGGAAAACACACTAAAGATGACTGGCACAGTTTGATCTGTGGTATGTCCAAGCTGTTATCATATATTTAATTTTGGATAACACTGCCTGATCTCATCTCTCTAAATGTGTAACCATATGGCGTCCCCTCTAAGATTTCTTCTGCCAATATCCAGTGTATTGACCAATCGTTTTGAATATATTCAAAAGAGTACCCAGTCATTCCAACATTTTCATTCACTTCTACTCTGTTTCTAGGCATTTATTTGTTATTCATAGGTCACCCAATCCAATTTCTTTTAACTTCAAAGTTCAGCCAATGGCCTCCCACGTACTATCTTAGACTTTCTGTCACTACTATGTTTCAACAAAATTCAGTGATTTCCATCCCAAGCAGATATGACCAAACCTGACAGTATCTCTGTTCTCTATATGTTTTATTACCAATATCTACTTATCTAATGGACTTTTTAGATAATTTATTACATATTCCTAGTCCACTAGCCTCCCTGTACACGAATATATGATTTTCAAGGGGCTAAGTGGTGTAGTTAAGAATACGATCTTTTTTCTATGTTAAGTGTTTAATTTCAACTACCATCTGTTCAATCCTTTACGACTGTACTATCAGTATAAAGTCAGGAGCCCTACGTAAAAATCAGGTTTCCTAATAAGAATTAAACCTGTTTTCAAAACTTAACATCGTATCGTTAGTTTTTTTTCATCACTGTTTATTTGAAAAAATTAGGCCATGCACACTGCGAGTTGGTTTATTTTTAGACACACAGCGAGTGGCTTGCGCTACTGTGTTCCATGGTCCGTCTACCTCTCTCTGCTTTTTTTCTTCTAAGCCCGTCTGTCTATCCAAGGCTAACCTTGTGCTCGATTTTGCACTAGTGTTAGTTTTTAAAATCAAGGTCGTTCAAAAGATTTTACTACACATTCTATTTTTAGAACTACGGGTATCGCCGTAGTGTTAGGCTTAAGCATTTTATTTAGGAACGAACGAATTAGGACAAGTAGAAATCTTGTGTTAGCCATTACGGCGTTATACAACTAAGGCGTTATCTATACTGGGAACGCACTGGTCTTTCTCCATTCTTCTTCCTATCGTATTATTTCGTTATGCTTTACACTTATGTTCTAATTTATATATGGGTATTAGAATTTTTCACCACAATTCTCCCCACTTAAAACAGACATTATATGTCAGTCCTTAATTCTATATACACATAGATAAATTTCTATCTATGCCTGGTGATTACCTTGAGTCTCATCGCACGGATGGCGGCTTAGAAAATCAGCACCTAGGTTAGTTTTTCCAGAAATATATTCTATGCTGAACTGATATGGCTGTAACAGCAAAGACCAGCGTAGTAACCTAGCATTTTCATGCCTGGCTTGCGCTAGAAAAGCCAGGGGTTTGTGATCTGTTTGTAACTTGAATGCCTTCCCATACAGATAAATATTGAATTTCTTGATCGCCCATATCACTGCGAGACATTCTTTTTCACTAGTTGAATAATTTTTTTCAGCTGTATTCAACTTACGACTAGCATATGCCACTGGGGTTAATTCCCCATCCAGTGAAACTTACTTCTGTAACAGGGTGGCACCCAACCCTAGATTACTAGCATCCGTTCTCACAATGAATTCTTGACTTAAGTCAGGTAATTTCAAAATAGGTTTGTTTGTGAGCTTTTCCTTCAATTCTTGGTATGCTAATTCACACTGTGCTGTCCAGGTAATTCGATCTGGATTTCCTTTGCGTGTCAAATCAGTTAACGGTGCACATATGGAGTTAAAGTTTTTGATATATTTTTGGTAGAAACCACATAATGAGACAAAGGATCTCACGTCTTTCTTTGTTTGTGGCCTCAGTGCTTTTCTAAGTTTCTCCAAATTCTTGGGGTCAGGGGTCATGTTTCCCTGATGGACTGTGTGTCCCAAGAATTCTAATTCTTTACATCCAACGCAACATTTGGTTGGTCGGGCTGTCAAATTCGCTTCTCTAAGTCGATCAAAGAACATGTTCAGAGAGTTAATGTGTTCCTCAAACGTTTCTGTCGCTACGAGGATATCATCCATGAAGTTTGTGATGCATGGATTATTCAGGGGATCCAACAATTTTCTCATCATTCTAGAGAAGACACTGGGCGCATTTTTCAATCCAAATGGCAATCTGTTAAATTCATAGTGTCCCTCTGAGGTACTAAAAGCTAGATAAGGTCTAACCTCAGGCTTTACTGGAATCTGATAGTAGCCTTTGCTCAGATTCACCTTTGAGAAATATTTAGCTTTATTCAGCCTGGCAAACAGCTGATTTGTATCCGGCAATGGATCCACCTGACCTTCTGTGATAGCATTCAGTCTCCTGTAATCTATACAGAGTCTATGTTCTCCAGAGGGCTTTCTCAATAGAACCACACTGGAACTATACTGAGATTCACTGTGTGAAATAATTCCTTCCTTCAACAAATAGTCTATCTCTTCCTTCAAAGCTTTCTCCTTAGCGAAAGGAATCGAATAGGCTTTCATACAGACTGGTGTTGGGTCTATAAGTTTCATATCATATTCTAATAAGTTTGTATGCCCCGGACGGTCCATTAGCACCTCTGTATGATCATCTAGAACCTGTTGCACTCTCTCCTTCTGATTTTTCGTTAAATGTGTACTGATTTTCACCTGTGCAGCTGTCTCACAGGGGTGTAATGGATATTCAAATGATGAAAGTGGTTCTTTTTTCATCTCCATTGCAATAGACAAGGTCAGCAAATGTGTCTCTTCCTGATTTTCTCTTTCCAAATATTTCTTCAGGAGATTCACATGATAGATTTTTTCTTTTCCCTTCTTATCTATCTTATAATTTGTTCTAGACACCTTCTCTAGAACTGTATATGGACCTTGCCATCCAATTTGCAACTTATTCTGGCTACCGGGTAGAAGAAGCAGTACCTTCTCTCCCACAGCCAAATCTCTGTCTTTTGCTTTCTGACCTATTTTTCCATGCACCGGTATGGTCTCTTCCACTAGAAGCACTGTAGTGATGATTTTTCTTCCCAGAATCATCATTCACAAAACGACCGCTACCAATTTTTCTCTTGGGGCTCTCTCCCCACTTAAAATTCTTTGTGAGAGGTCTTCTCTCTCTTTTATCTTCCTCCAGTTCACATAAGTCCGACTGAGGGATTTTCGGCTTATTCTGGGGTAAGACATCTCTTTGTACTCGCTGCATAGTGGCCATGGTAAAACATCCAAGTGAAGACTGTCCGTGAAAATGGGGCTCCCATTCCACTTTGTCCACTTTATTAAATTTATTTTTCTTTTCAGTGTCAGGCCTAAGTTTGCCCCGTGGCGTGTCTAGGTCCTGATCACTGTTCCCACTTGTGGGTGTTCCCTCATGTAATATGCCACATCTTTCTACAAAATTCTCAATGTCAATCATTGCCTTGGGCCAATAATAATTGTGAGCCACCTTTTGAATGATGGTACCTATTTTCTCATGGTCCCCATCTTGTTTCACATGTAAGCTCCTTATTAACTCTGCCCTATACTTTTTAGGAAGTACCAGCTGTCCCTGACCTTTTGATCTAGATCCAGCCTTCCTATAAATCAATTTGTTCTTCATATAGAAGTCTCCTTTTCCTGGAGGTGTATGACAATTTGACAATTTCTTAAAACAAGGCTTGAGGGTCTTATCCCCAGCCTGCGCCTTCCTCATCTCATCTGGAGTGGTATCTATCAGAATATCCTCCTCCTTTCGAGAGGTCGACCTGACCTGAAGGGTGGCCATATACACAGGTTTCCTTCTACAACGGTCAGTATCATGATTGTCCATCCGACAATTTTTACACCACTTCCTTCCTTGGTTGAAAGATTTTCTTTCATCAAATTTCCTTTCATCGAATTGTGGGGTTTTATTTTTATTATCATACCGTGGCCTATCAAACTGGTGCTTACCTTTGTTCTGATCTCTAGGATCAAACTTATTAAAGTTTTGTGGTGCCTTAAAATTGTCTACCTGTTTCTTTTTATTACCAGTTACCTCTGCTTGAGCTGCCTGATATCTTTCAGCGACATTTAGTAACTCACCCAGCCTCTCTGCACCTTGTTCCATGAGAAACTTTCTCAGGTCTGGAGCCATGGACTCTCTTAGCTGCTCTATAAGGATCATTTCCTTAAGATCTTGGGTTTTCCCCAGAGCAGTCCATTTCTCCAAGTATGTCTCTAACCGTACAGAGAACTGGTGATATGTCTCACCTGACAGTAGTTTAGCATTCCTGAACTTTTTTCTGTAAAATTCTCCATTCTTTTCATATCTTAACAAAAGAGCCTGCTTTAACATGTCATAATTGTCTTGGTCATCTCTGCTCATCTTGGCAAAAACTTCATAAGCTGTACCACGAAGCCATTGTGATAACTTTAGGCTCCACCTTTCTGTCTCTAAACCATACGTGGTAGCCAAAAGTTCATATCTAGTTAGGTAACTTTCTATGTCATCGTCTTTCTCAACAAAATGGTCTAAATGAAAACTTATAGCTGAGGTTGAGGCTGCCTGACTGCCAGTAGCATCGGAGGTAAAAGGACTGGCACCATTTTCAAGAGCATGGCCATGAATTTCTAACTCTCTTAGTCGTAATTCATGCTCCCTCTGCAATCTCCTATCTTCTGCTTCCCTTTCTGCAGCCTGTCTTCTTTCTTCTGCTTCCAACTGTAACTTCTTAGCCTCAGCCTCCATCTGTAACCTTTTAGCCTCAGCCTCCAATGCCCTAGCCTCTTTGTCAGCCTCAATCTGCAACTTCTTAATTTCCTTGTCAGCCTCTAACTTTCTTTCAGCTTCTTTCTCTAATCTTTTTTCTTCCCTGGCAATAAATTTATCACATTCTAAGGTCACATAATCAATCAAGACTTGACCATCCATGTGCATTTCCCCGGCAGTCTGTACAGCCGCAGATCGAAACTTTGCCAGGTCAGCCATTTTCTAACAGGCAAATTTATACAATGCCTAACTAAACAATTCTATCTATGACTAATTATACTAAGGACAACCACAAGCACTGAAAGCTCAACCTTATTTATTTTCCACCCAAGAATACCTTTTTAATTTTTATAATTCCCTGAAGTGAGCTACCCAATATAATTGGTGCTTTGAAAAATTTCAAATCCCGGGAGCGAGGTCCCCAATATATGTGGTGAGTTGGGATTATATAAATATTTATAGGGGACTTAGTGTACTGACTGAGATCAGCTGTGAAGGTCTCTGTATCTAATAAGGTTGGTGTGTTACAGAGAACCTTGCTTGCTACCACATTTCGACCTCAATCAGACTTATTCTTGAATTGTATGATGACTTCGTTTAATGTCTAGGGTTATGATAGTGATGAAGTGTAAGTTCACAACAACCAACAGACAGATAAACACCTAAGTTAAGTTTCACAACAATTTACAACACTATGACACTCACAAACACATAACACTCTAAAGATTTATTTTAAGTAAGTCAAGTGTTAAATTTTATATAATGTATTAGCTTTTCAATATATAGATATCCGGATCCTACTACAATGTGAATCAGGAATCACAATCAAATGTAAGCACAATGTTTATGTACAAAAATTTATACAAAAGATCTTTGTCCAGACATATAATAGTATTGTAATATAAGTGTAGTGTTGTGATGTATTATTATGAGGTAATACTGGCTTTTAATGCTAGGTTGTTGTTTGTCATCACGACTTCATGTGTTTGTTACTGGTGGAAATAATATTAAGGGATTCACAGATTCTGTTTCTTTACAATTTCTGTCCCTTTTGTAATAAAGTTCAGTTCAGGGTTAGTTTATTCAAGGTTGGGCTCTACGTGCTGACATGCTCTTATCTCATAATGCAGCTGCAGGAAACCTGTATCCTCTGCTCGCTTGCTTCTCAGTTTGATAATATGATAGACAATGGCCTCTATCTTGTGCAGGGAGTCTGCTGCCAACTTTCTGGATCACGCAGTACTCAGACCGGACGATGCAATATCACCATCTATACCACGGTCCCTGAAAGTGAAGGTTATGCATCCTTCTTACTAACTGGTATACAATATTATTCCACACTGAAGTACATGACAGTACAAACAAACATAAAGTTCAGCGCTTTAGGCCAACTGCTAGCTTTTCATGTGACAATATACACCAGTATTCCTCTCCCTAATGGTTACAACGCCTCTGCAATTCCAGCTGTAATCCCTTCCATACAATAGGATAGGTGTTATGTTAATATATGGCAATCCAATATATATATATATATATATATATATATATATATATATATATATATATATATATATATATATATATGCAGTTATACTCCTCTCTGACAATCTTTTACATGGTGGAGCAATATCTAGGCTTTGCCTCATGTTTGCTACTGAACCGCACACATACAGACATAATTTATCCTTTCACATTCAATTTTCATATAAATATAGATAAAAAATGTCTAGCTTACCACAATTCGTAAGGAAAACACACTAAAGATGACTGGCACAGTTTGATCTGCGGTATGTCCAAGCTGTTATCATATATTTAATTTTGGATAACACTGCCTGATCTCATCTCTCTAAATGTGTAACGATATGGCGTCCCCTCTAAGATTTCTTCTGCCAATATCCAGTGTATTGACCAATCGTTTTGAATATATTCAAAAGAGTACCCAGTCATTCCAACATTTTCATTCACTTCTACTCCGTTTCTAGGCATTTATTTGTTATTCATAGGTCACCCAATCCAATTTCTTTTAACTTCAAAGTTCAGCCAATGGCCTCCCAGGTACTATCTTAGACTTTCTGTCACTAATATGTTTCAACAAAATTCAGTGATTTCCATCCCAAGCAGATATGACCAAACCTGACAGTATCTCTGTTCTCTATATGTTTTATTACCAATATCTACTTATCTAATGGACTTTTTAGATAATTTATTACATATTCCTAGTCCACTAGCCTCCCTGTACACGAATATATGATTTTCAAGGGGCTAAGTGGTGTAGTTAAGAATACGATCTTTTTTCTATGTTAAGTGTTTAATTTCAACTACCATCTGTTCAATCCTTTACGACTGTACTATCAGTATAAAGTCAGGAGCCCTACGTAAAAATCAGGTTTCCTAATAAGAATTAAACCTGTTTTCAAAACTTAACATCGTATCGTTAGTTTTTTTTCATCACTGTTTATTTGAAAAAATTAGGCCATGCACACTGCGAGTTGGTTTATTTTTAGACACACAGCGAGTGGCTTGCGCTACTGTGTTCCATGGTCCGTCTACCTCTCTCTGCTTTTTTTCTTCTAAGCCAGTCTGTCTATCCAAGGCTAACCTTGTGCTCGATTTTGCACTAGTGTTAGTTTTTAAAATCAAGGTCGTTCAAAAGATTTTACTACACATTCTATTTTTAGAACTACGGGTATCGCCGTAGTGTTAGGCTTAAGCGTTTTATTTAGGAACGAACGAATTCTTTCTCCATTCTTCTTCCTATCGTATTATTTCGTTATGCTTTACACTTAAGTTCTAATTTATATATGGGTATTAGAATTTTTCACCACAGTGAGGTACTATTCTTTCGATGCACAGTGTTTTGTATTATAATCAACACATGCACTTTGCAGAATTGCATTTGTGGGCCTAAAGTCTGCACAGCATGTATCAATGTTAATCTTACACTGTAAAAAAAGAAGTGAGTGTGTCCGCATTCATGGACCTCCTGCAGTCTGTGTGGATTTTTTTTATTGAAAAATAAAGCAGCGAAGTTTATGCAAACAAACTTTTTTTCTAGTTATGTAGGGCTGACACAGAATATTATGACATTAATTTATTGGAAATATTTAAATGGTCAAAATATAACTAGAAAGATTAAGAGAACGACAACAACAACAAAAATACAACGAAGCAAAGCAAACAGCTAACAGCAAAAAAAAAAAATATATAAAAATTAACCAAATTATGAACACAATATCAAATCTAGGAAGAAAAACGTACCACCTAAAATTTACAAAATTATTATTTAAGAGTTGGTAGCCTAGACCAGTGATAATAGATTGCCACTTTATTAAAAAATAAAGCAGTGAATCTCGACCGCTGGAATAAAGTAGGCCTACTCAACGCAAACAAACTTATTTTTCTAGTTATGTAGGGCCTACACAGAATATTATGACATTAATTTATCGGAAATATATTGAAGGGCAAGATATAACTGAAAAGATTAAGACAGCGATTAAATTGCAACAAAGCAAAACAACAGCAATATTTAACCAAGTTATAAGTACTTAGCTTTTTTTAAACAAAATAGCGTCGAAGTATGGTGGCAAGCGTGGTTCATAACAGGTAACTTTAAAAATGCATCATGTCACACTGAAAACCTAAAGTGTTTGAGGCAGAATTCAAAGTTTTTGCCGAATTGTTGGGTCTAAAAGGATTTGATTGGTTGCTGGGAGAGACCTCAGTTTAAAAACAGACGCAGAGATTCCCGGAATAAAAAAATTGGTTATAGACAAAACCTGGGCTAAAATATTTTCTGATTTAAAATTTTTAAAAACTTGGGCTGGAAAATATTTTTAGAATTTTTTTTTATAAAAAAAATTTTTTTTTTTAATTTTCTTTTTCGATTTCTTTTTTGGGGAGGGGGGAAAATCCGTACAATGAGTCTGTACGGCCGTACACTGCTAAAAATATAAAAAATACGTACATTGTACGAAAAATTCGTACAAGTTGACAGGTATGCATTAGTGATCCTGTCAGCAGTTCCACATTAGTGATCCTGTCAGCAGTTCCACATTAGTGATCATGTCAGCAGTTCCACATTAGTGATCTTGTCAGCAGTTCCACATTATTGATCCTGTCAGCAGTTCCACATTAGTGATCTTGTCAGCAGTTCCACATTAGTGATCTTGTCAGCAGTTCCACATTCGTGATCCTGTCAGCAGTTCCACATTAGTGATCCTGTCAGCAGTTCCACATTAGTGATCCTGTCAGCAGTTCCACATTAGTGATCCTGTCAGCAGTTCCACATTACTGATCCTGTCAGCAGTTCCACATTACTGATCCTGTCAGCAGTTCCACATTACTGATCCTGTCATACCATTTCAATCCTTCTATTCAAGTACACATTTTTGAAGTCTATTCTTGTTTGTTGTTTTCCATGTTATACAGCCATACAATAGGACTGTCATGATGTAAAGTTGAGCATATTATTTGTACATGATATGCTATACTAAAATAATTATGTCCTTGTGTTTTGTGTTATGTTTGCACTCGTGTTAGTGTAGATAGTAAGTACCTGTTAGATGCAAAATTAGTTGTATAATTGTGTCATGTTTACTTCAATACATATTGGGTTTTTTTTCCATGTTTCCATTTCCCATGTATTGAATGAATGAATAAATGTCCTTTGTTGTGAACATGGAGCCTGCATGCAACAGTTTCCAATGCTCTTGTAGTATTGGTTTGTGTAGCAATTTGTTTTTGTATAATGAAGGTATTAGCCCACTACATAAGTAAGCCTTCTAAGTCACTTTCCATAAGAGTGGAAGGAATGTTTGTCCTAGTTATTCTTGGTCCACTCAGAGACCCCCAGGAGTCATACTTAAATACCCCAGACATTCCAGTGTTTCTCATTAGTCCCGTCTGATAACATCTTTCTATATTCCACTTTTCGTGTCTTTTTTTTCTCGACTGGGTGTGTATTTCCTGTGAAAACACAGAGCTTTTCTTACTGCGTGGAGTAATTTTTAATAAATTATTTGCTATAAGCCACAATTTAGTTCACCTGAAATATTTATATAGCATCACTTTTTATAATTTTTCTGCATATATTGAAAACAGGCAGAAATTATTGCTGATTCCATCTAAGAATTTCAGTAATTGAGTAGGTTTAGTTCATATTACCCAAAATTTTTGTAATTGATTAGGATTAGTTTCTACGACGACCTGTCTCATTTCTGAGCGATGCGGATGGCAGTTTCCACACCTTGCCCAGAACTTAGCCGAAGAAACTAGTGTCAGATGGAAATGCTAGACGATATGTCTGTCATCTATGTCTGACCAGAACGTCTATTCACAGTTATACGTCAGTTCATTTTACACTTTTATATATGGCAGCGAGACATGGACAACCTATGCTAAGCAAGAAAGAAGGCTCAATACCTTCCATCTATGTTGTCTATGCCAAATCCTCAGTATTTTGTGGAAGGACAAAGTGACAAATGTTGAGGTATTGTCACATGCTGGCCTTCAAAGCATGTATACACTGCTTAGACAGCACAGACTACGCTGGCTTGGCCATGTCCACCGCATGGAAGATTGTCACATCCCGAAAGATATCTTCTACAGACAACTGGCATAAGAACAGTTAGGCAACCACAGCTTAGATTCAAAGATGTGTGCAAGAGAGACATGAGGGCACTGGACATAAATCCAGCAACCTGGGAGTATGAAGCTGCAGATCGCAACAAGTGGCGATGCTCTCTACGGTGCCACCTCAGATTGGATGAAAAGAAGCTCTCACAGCAAGCAGAAGAGAGTAGAATACAGCAAAAGGAACACCAAGAAAATAAGCAGCTGAGGGCTGTCACCTCAGGGGCGCATTCCCATAATCAGTTATGACTGAAGGGGCTATTATATACTAAAGCACATTAAAAACGCACCACTATTATATATACTGATGCCGAGAAGCTGGAAAAAAAAAAGTGTGGGAATGGATTTTCCCAGTGTTTGTCATGAGGTAGAGAGCGAATGGCTGCTGGAATGGAAAGTGCATGATTCAACCCATGGGTTTGTGTACAGACTACATGAAAACAATGAAAGTTACACGTGCAACACGATTCCCAACAGCTATGACCCTGAAAATGTGTACGCGTTGTGGCAATATACTCGGTATAAAAAGGCCGTTGAGACAAAACACCCAGTACATGTGCTTGAAATGCCACGACTATCTGAAAACGACCGCCAACGAGGCATTGGTATGTTGGAGACCGGAATGAGCTCACGGGCCATTGCCAGAAGGATGAATTGCCACCACAGCACTATTGTACGTCTCAATGAACGTTACGGAACCACTGGCAGTGCCCGGGATAGACTTCGGAGTGGCCAACCACGAGTTACTACCCCTGCGCAAAATCGTCATATTGTGCTGAGTCACTTAAGGAATCATTCTCTCCCGGCAAATCAAACAGTAAGAGCAATAGTGGGTAGACGTGGGCAAGTCTCTCGAATGACAGTCATACAACGACTCAGAGATACAGGCCTTACTGCAAGACGACCTTATGTTGGGCCAAACTTGACTCACAGACATCGTCAGCAGCACCTGCAATGGGCAGAGCAACATGTCAGATGGACTAGACTGCAGTGGAATGCTGTCCTATTCACAGACGAGAGCAGATTCAAGATATCCTTTGCTGATGGACGTATGCGGATTTGGCGACGGTGTGGAGAGCGCTTTGCAGATTGCTGTGTTCATCAGCACAACCGATTTGGAGGGGGCAGTATTCACATTTGGGGAGGATTCAGTTTTCACCATCGCTTGCCTCTTCACATCTTCCGTGGAAATGTTAATGCTGTGACATATTGAGATGAGGTTCTGGATGCATTGGTTGCTCCTGCGTTCACAAATTATTCAGACTTGCAGCTTCTCCAGCAGGATAACGCACGTGCGCACACCTGTTAAGAATAGAACTGGTGTAAGGGGCGTAAATCTGGATAAATTAGTAGCCAAGATAGATTCTGAGTTGGAGCACTTGTTTGCTTGTAGCTATCGAATTATTTAGAGAGTATCTCGTGATAGTTTTGAGAGACAGATTACAGACAGCGTGAAAAGCGCTGATGTATGTATTCTGTATTGTTTTGAGTTGGGTGAGAGAAGCTCGCTGCTAGCCCGCAATTGTTTGTGTTGTGTGAACAGTGAGAAAGTCTCGTGACTGCTTTTGAGCGGAACGAGTGTGTTATCTGGGGAGAGTGTTCCGGGCGTTTTGACCGGGTAGGAAGACAGTGTTTTTGGGAAGTGTGAAATGCCTGTACAGTGCTGAATTTAAAATGTCGACGGATTTTTCGCTGTGGGTACAGCGTAGTATGAAACTGCAGTTTGAATTATTGTGGAAGTGTTTATAACTGCAGTGTGCAATCTTTAAAGGCCATTAGTTCCTGTGTGAGGAGTATTGAGTTTAAGAAGAGTACTTTAGGCCATGAATCATGATAGCTGCTGAGTGCAGGATTCTTTATAGTGCTAAGTTTAATAAGAGTACTTTAGGCCATGAATCATGATAACTGCTGAGTGCAGGATTCTTTATAGTGCTGAGTTTAATAAGAGTACTTTAGGCCATGAATCATGATAACTGCTGAGTGCAGGATTCTTTATAGTGCTGAGTTTAATAAGAGTACTTTAGGCCATGAATCATGATAGCTGCTGAGTGCAGGATTCTTTATAGTGCTAAGTTTAATAAGAGTACTTTAGGCCATGAATCATGATAACTGCTGAGTGCAGGATTCTTTATAGTGCTGAGTTTAATAAGAGTACTTTAGGCCATGAATCGTGATAGCTGCTGAGTGCAGGATTCTTTATAACGCTCAGTTTAATATGAGTACTCTAGGCCATGTATTATGATATCATTGTAGCTGCCGAGTGCGCAGTCCTTATGTGGTAATTTATATCTTGTGTTGTGCTGTGAACGGTATTCTATGTGTATTTCATATCAATGTGTTGTGACGTGAATAAATCCATATGAGATGTCACCAGTCGTTTACAACCCTTCATGACTCGTGTGTATGCATCTGTGACGTGAACGACTGGACCAACACACGCACTTAATATTACAGAGGTGACAGGGAACTTAACACGTATTTAGAAATAGCCCCGGAGTGGGCGTGGCCTATTTATATCGAGAACCTGTTCATCGCTTACCAGTTGACCCCCCACAGTGTTTTACGGGGGTGCAACAGCAGTAGACTTCTACAGTGTTTGCCTGTGTGGCGTATTTGTATGTATCAAATGTAGACATTACCAGATCCACAACACAACAGTAACGTTAGCAGATAATCAATAGACACCTTACCGTATCCACCAAACCAATACGTTATCAGTGAAGCCCCATGACGTTTCACAAAACTTACGGCCATGATGTCCCGGGTTTTCACGTAAAAAAGTTACGGGGGTGCAACAGTGGTGTGCTAGTTTTATAGGATCTGACACCCGCGAAATTCGCGTGATATTAATTCACAAGTGTTAGCGTGTAGCCTGAGTGGCGTTAGTATATGAAAGACAGACATCACATTTGAGAGCTGTATCCAGGCCCAGGGAAAACTTATTCAGTATCAGTTAAACTGGGAACTGTTAACTCAAGTGACAGTCGCAAGTCAAGGAATTTATTACTCAGGATTATGAGATGTCATGATATACAGTGGCGTCTGTATACCAGTGCAAGTAATCATCTGGCAGTATGAACGAGCGGTGTACCTCCTTTCAACGAGATTGACAGACGGTGACCCATTTCCTGCTTTCCTGTGCGGTGTGTTAGCACGTAGCGTGCTGAATCGAGGACCTGAACGGAATCAAGGTGTCAAGTTCCAATGCCCTTCTGTTGTCGATTGTTTTACCATTGAACTTTGTGATATCCAGGGTGTTAACGGAAAGGAACAGAAGAGTTTTCATTCAAGATAAGTAGTTATGTTTGTGGTGTGAACTGTGTCGCCTTAACTATGTCAACGAGCCTTCCTGTGCTTTGCATCTCCTATACTGTTGAAATCTATTGTTTTTGTTGTCTAATTCTATATAGACATATTATTAGGATTTAGTGCACAAGTATTGATGGTTGTATGATATAGGATGACTTCCCTCATATGATGTTATAAAGGTTCTTTGACAAGGAATTGATGATACAAAGTTTATGAATAATATTGTTGGTATACATACTGAACTGTGTGAAATGGAAGGGTAATTGTCAGAACTTCTTGAAACATAAACTTGCGACATTAATAATTATACTGATATAGATATATAGTTAACTGAGTGATTGAATCACCATGGATTTTGATAATAATCCTGCAGATATAAGGCCTATGTTGGAGTGTGCATTGTTGATAGGTAGAGATGAAAAGGGATTGAGAGGTCCACGACTTGGAGTATGGATCATGGACGATTTTTTGGTTAATGTATCGGCATCTCTAGAGTTATTTGCTGAACATAACTTTAAGCTTCTGTGTAATTCAATAATGGCTAAGGATTTGGTGGATTTGCTACGGCACCTTCGTGTGTTTTTGCAACAGTATATTGAACTTGAACACGGACAGATAGTGCAAAGTATATTCAAGATAATCCACAACGGTATTCCTGATGAGCACAAAAAGGAATTAGGAAGTGAGAAACAAATAAAAGTCAACAAACAGAGTGCCCTACGGGAAAGGGACAATTGTTTAAAAGTTAATACTGAAGTGAGTAAACTACACGAAACAGTCTCTAAACTCGCAAATGAGTTAGATAAGTCAAACACGGAACTTACTAAAGTACATGCGGCGTTAGATGCAGCATTGAACAAGAACAAAGAGTTGGAAATTCGGGTGAAAGACAAAGATGACGAAGTTGGTAATCTCAGACAGGAAGTTCAAGAGAAAAAAGAAATGTATGACATATTAAAGATTGAGAGCAATGTTCGTGAAGAGACTTACATAAATATGCTTCATGAGGTGTTGGAGGATAATGATATTATCAGTTGCCAACTTAAAGAAAAGAAAGACATACATGACAAATTAAAAGTTCAGGATAAGAAATGTGAGAAATTAGGTAGTGAAACATGTCAAACTAGAGCAAATAAAGAAAAGGATGAGAAAGACAAATTAGAAGAGTTAACGATTGAGAGAGAGGAGATGATTAAGATTGAGAGATTGTTAACAGAGGAGAGAAGTAAAGTTTTGACATTTGACAAATTAAATAGGAAATTAAGTGAAGAAATTTCACAAAAAAATGTTGAAATTGCAGAAAGTACAAAAAGGGTAGAGGGTCTACTCGATGTTATTTTAAACAGCGGAATATGGTCTTCTGTAAATGTGGACAATGCTAGACAGAAAGTTGTTTACCAACAGGTTAAAAAAACAAAGATCCAGCCCTATACAATCTTTGCTGATAGAAAGGTTAGATGTGATAGACAAATATCTTTTCGGGGAAAATATAACTTTCGAAGATCTTTTGATTCTCCTTGCAATAGCAACAATTCTTGGCGGCAGTGTAATAGAGAGAATGATAAGGTAACAGTCAGTCCTGATAGATTTCAAGCTAAAAGCCCAAAGATTAAACGAGTAACTGATTTTGGAAGTTCTCAGAAGAGGATAACAAGGGATAAAGTTATAAGTAGTGGTTCCAAGGATGAAACCCTTAATAGGCGTAACTATAAAGATACTTATAGATCTGCAGATGATATTGCAAACAAGCATATTGTCAAAGAAAAGAATGGAAAGAGTTTTTGTAGGAGAGAGGTTTCTAAGGTTAGAAAGTACCAAGGGAATTCATATGATAATAATTTTCCTTCTCAGAGAGATAAGAGACAAGTTAATGTATCTCAACAGTTTAATTCTCAGAATTTTGAAAATAATGGTACAGACAAATACAAGAAGAGTTTTCAGTCGTGCAATAATTTTTCTGACAGATTTTTTGTGCGGAGTAGAAACGTTAATCATAACAAGTCTGACTGGGATTATAGAAATAATAATAGTCTCAAACAAAGAGGAAATGATGACAAATATTTTGATCAAACAACAAATAATAAGTGCAGTTTTGCTAATTTTGCTCGACATGAGCCCAGAATCATTGTTATTAATCAAAGTAGCAATGATAATGATGTCACAAATACTACTGCTTGTTATGTTTCTGATTTTGAAAGAGCAGCACGTTGTTGTGAACTTAAAGGAAGAGTCGATGACATCGTGAAGTGACCAAATTTCCACACGGACCACAGTGCGGGGTAATTGTTTGTTTAACCTCTCCGTTGTTCGTAGTAAATTTCACCATTCATTAAAATGGAAATTTTCGTTTGTATTTTTTAACAGAGACGACTTCTCGATAAGAGTCAGCGCTTCTGTTTACGGTAGCGGCAAGAATATAGGTCAACATTGTGCCCGAGTGAGTGTTTTCTCAAGCGAAACATATCAGCGTGCTAACTATGCATTCAACGTTTTACCCCTAGTGTTTATGAGATGTCGGCAAGACCTATGGAGATTTTTTTTTTGCGGTTGATTCTTTTTTGTTTTGTTTGTTTATTAGGACAGTAGATGTTAATGTATTCTATTGCATAGATCATTATAGGTTGTTATATTATGGTCATCATCTTTACGCATCACTTGATTTCTATTGTTTTTCTTGATATGTATGACTGTTTTAATTATGCATTAGTTCATTTCGATGTTATTTTTATACTATTGTGGTTTGGATAATATGTAGTGTGTTAGATGGTAGTGACGTGTTGTTTACTATTCATGAATGCAATGAGCAGATTTATATTTAACCTTACTGGTTACAAACCTATGCCTATTTACACCTTATAATCATTGACTTTTATACTCTGGTGTAGAACTTGCAGTTTTTTTTTTGGTATTTGTTTTACAGATGTGTTGGGTAGAATAGTTTTGTACATGATGAGTTTGCTAGCTATGCACAACTCATTAGTTGTAATGTTACAATAGTTACTTTTAATATATCAGGTGGAGATAGATATAAATTTATAACTAAATAACACTATAGCTAAGCTGAACATGATTGTCAGCCGGAAATATTTAAAAGTTTAAATTGAACTGTATAGAGAAAATTAACAGCGGTTGCTGATATTGTTATTGGATTGAGAAATCTAGAGATCTGATTTAAGCACTTGCTTAACATACATTACGTTGTTTCATATATTTGCAAACTTGTATTTTGGTAATAGTGTGTTTTTCTATGTGTTTCTCTGTGACGTATTTAAAAAAAAAAAAAAAAAAACTTACACGTGTTGTTTAGTGTTTGCTTAGATGCAGGAATTGTTATATGTCTCTCATTTTGCTAAAGCTAGTTTTTTGTTAATTTGTTAATTATAGATTTGAATTAATTAAATTAAAATACTATTTTTATGTAACTTAGCATTACGAAATATTTTTGTACTGTATTTTTTGGAAAATATTTTTTTTCCCAGACATTATAATTTTTTATTTTTGGTTTTGTGTGTGCTTAGCGTTTGACTATGTGCTATGTTTGATATGTAGAATAATGTTAGTTCTTTAAAGAAAGTTTTGTTTTTTGGATGTTATGTTGTATTAGCGCTTGATTGTGCGTTGTTCGAACTTGGTTATAGCAATGCTATTACTTTTTTGTGTGGTGTCGATAATTTATTGTTGGTTATGTATAACTTGTATAACTTGTTTAAATTACTGATTATGTTTTGTTTAGTTATAAATTATTTTTGTAGTATTAGTATAGGAATACTTTGTTATTTTCTTTTGTGCTTTTCGATCGTGTTTGTATGTATTTTGAAATACGTTGTTGATCTAAATAGTTATTAGTATATATTTTTACCAACGTTCTCTATATTCATACCTTTTGCTTTCTATCTGTCTTTGTTGATTATCCTTCATTCCATTCCTTCTTTTCTATTGTCTTTTCAGTATGGTTTCATATTTTGTTTACATTTCGTGCTTTATTTACGTTTCACTTCATTTTCCTTGTATACTTCTTCTTTCGCTTCTTATACTTTCATTCTATGTATTGTTACTTGAATGGTATAACTTAATATAGTGTAACTACTTGTGATATTTGTAATTATTTTACATATAAGAAATTGTTTGAATGTAATATTATTGTTTTTTTCCTCATATTCTGATTTCATACTTACCTTTATTACGGATCATTTTTCGTTTGCTTGATCTTGTCTTTTCTTTTACTATCGGTTGTTTCCTATTTAGTTGTGCTGTATTCACTTAACTTGGTTTTGTAATGCATTATTTTTGGTATGCTTAATTGATTACATTGAATACTTCATTTTTACATTTCACTTAATGCTTATATTTTGTAGATGTCTTATTTTGACTTAACTTAAGGTAATTCTTAGACACATATGTTAGAGATTCATTGTCCTTTTAATTTTTTGGGGATGTATTTGTCAAAAAATTGATAGAATCAATTTTTTTCTCTGGGGGTGAGGTAAGATGTTAAGAATAGAACTGGTGTAAGGGGCGTAAATCTGGATAAATTAGTAGCCAAGATAGATTCTGAGTTGGAGCACTTGTTTGCTTGTAGCTATCAAATTATTTAGAGAGTATCTCGTGATAGTTTCGAGAGACAGATTACAGACAGCGTGAAAAGCGCTGATATATGTATTCTGTATTGTTTTGAGTTGGGTGAGAGAAGCTCGCTGCTAGCCCGCAATTGTTTGTGTTGTGTGAACAGTGAGAAAGTCTCGTGACTGCTTTTGAGCGGAACGAGTGTGTTATCTGGGGAGAGTGTTCCGGGCGTTTTGACCGGGTAGGAAGACAGTGTTTTTGGGAAGTGTGAAATGCCTGTACAGTGCTGAATTTAAAATGTCGACGGATTTTTCGCTGTGGGTACAGCGTAGTATGAAACTGCAGTTTGAATTATTGTGGAAATGTTTATAACTGCAGTGTGCAATCTTTAAAGGCCATTAGTTCCTGTGTGAGGAGTATTGAGTTTAAGAAGAGTACTTTAGGCCATGAATCATGATAGCTGCTGAGTGCAGGATTCTTTATAGTGCTAAGTTTAATAAGAGTACTTTAGGCCATGAATCATGATAACTGCTGAGTGCAGGATTCTTTATAGTGCTGAGTTTAATAAGAGTACTTTAGGCCATGAATCATGATAACTGCTGAGTGCAGGATTCTTTATAGTGCTGAGTTTAATAAGAGTACTTTAGGCCATGAATCATGATAGCTGCTGAGTGCAGGATTCTTTATAGTGCTAAGTTTAATAAGAGTACTTTAGGCCATGAATCATGATAATTGCTGAGTGCAGGATTCTTTATAGTGCTGAGTTTAATAAGAGTACTTTAGGCCATGAATCGTGATAGCTGCTGAGTGCAGGATTCTTTATAACGCTGAGTTTAATATGAGTACTCTAGGCCATGTATTATGATATCATTGTAGCTGCCGAGTGCGCAGTCCTTATGTGGTAATTTATATCTTGTGTTGTGCTGTGAACGGTATTCTATGTGTATTTCATATCAATGTGTTGTGACGTGAATAAATCCATATGAAATGTCACCAGTCGTTTACAACCCTTCATGACTCGTGTGTATGCATCTGTGACGTGAACGACTGGACCAACACACGCACTTAATATTACAGAGGTGACAGGGAACTTAACACGTATTTAGAAATAGCCCCGGAGTGGGCGTGGCCTATTTATATCGAGAACCTGTTCATCGCTTACCAGTTGACCCCCCACAGTGTTTTACGGGGGTGCAACAGCAGTAGACTTCTACAGTGTTTGCCTGTGTGGCGTATTTGTATGTATCAAATGTAGACATTACCAGATCCACAACACAACAGTAACGTTAGCAGATAATCAATAGACACCTTACCGTATCCACCAAACCAATACGTTATCAGTGAAGCCCCATGACGTTTCACAAAACTTACGGCCATGATGTCCCGGGTTTTCACGAAAAGTTACGGGGGTGCAACAACACCGCATGCATTACGCAGCAATATCTACAGCAGCAGAACATTGTGACGATTGATTGGCCTGCCCTACACTAGACATGTCCCCTATAGAACATCTGTGGGACAAGCTTGGATGCAGAGTTTACAGGCAAGGTTCTCCAGCTAATCTGCAACAGCCCGAAGCTGCTCTTACATGTGAATGGGACTTGATTCCCCGGAATTTCCTTCAGAGACTTGTGCGTTCCATGCGGAGCCGCTGCCAAGCTTGTTTGCAAGCACACGGTGGACATACCAGATACTGAGGATAGTGTGAATGAATTTTTTTATTGGTTGCATTTTTGGTTTTCTCCCTTGCCTGCACAGAATGCAATGAATTTCATAACAATCAAATGTACAAATTAATGACCAGCATGGATTCATAGGAAAATGAATAAAGATTCCATATATGTAAACTTGTAAACACTTATTTACATTTCACACTCTGTTCCTGGATTATACAGGTGTTGCATTTTTAATGTGCTTCAGTATATATTACATTATTTTATATTATATATATAGTTCTGTCACATAATATCTTTTGTTGCGCACATGGGCTTTGATGGAATAAACATATATTTTGGTGTGCACATCAGCTTTAAAAGGAAATGGTGCAAAAGAGTGCAATGGAATGGAGTGAACAGGAAGCCTGACAGAGAAAGATGTCAGTTGGCCGGCTTTAGAAGCCGCATTGCATATTAATCGTGCTCTCTTTATGGTTGCTGGCTTTTGTACAGCCGTGTTTTATATTCCAATGGTAGTAGGAATCGGTGATCCAGCCATATGGTTATTGCTGACAATTTAGTGCTGTTGTTATTGCATTCGTACATGTAGCATTGTTATTATTAAAAAGGGAGATTGTCAGCACGCCTTCGTGTACACTTTGTGAATGGCGTTTACAAGTATGTTGATTGTGTGACCTCTCGCAGTTTGATACGAGCTTAGAGGACAATGTCATGAAGGTGTAGATATTATACTGTGACATATTTTTGGGGGCTGTGGTCCTCTATACAGGTGTATTTTAGCGTTCCACTTTGTTAGTGACTGGTGGTATCTGGATATTTGTTGTATTGATCTTATTACAGGCTCCCTCATAGCAAGTTTACAGTTATCGAGGCTTTTGTTGGCGATTGGGTTGCATCCCATTATTTGTGCAATTGGTTTTTCTGATGAGGACATTTTGAAATGGATTTATTGTCGGCGAAAACAAGCTACAGGTTCGTGGATGGACTCATTGCGCAGTGTGAAGACTATGAAGCTAAGGTTTAATGAGTTCCTGTCTGGCTGGGGCGACGACGACGCTGTCTTATTGTTGGATTGGTTCCATTGTCATTGATTTGGAGAGCTGATTGTGGGTCTGTCGTAATTGTGGTGGAAAATAGGAGGTTTTAGTTCCTTCCAGGCGTAGGCAAAGATGTTTTAATTTGTCGGTCGTTGCAGTTGCCTGCTGATTTTTGGATTATCGGTTGTCCAGTGGTGGCCTACCTGCTGAGAGCACGAAGACGTCGCCTACATTGGTATTTGTGGTACAACAGATTATGTGGATACTACACGTGTGTGCCTGCCAGTACACATCTCACTGCTCGCCTCTACCGTGAATACGTTGCCTTGCCTGTGCATGCTTATTGCGCGACTCTGCTGCAGTGACTTTTTGTCCGCATGAAAATTTAACTCGTTTGTGAATACTACCGACTATCATTGTCGTGCTGAGAAACTGTTCGTGATGAGGAACTATACGTGATTTGCTGAGCAGCATTATCCGTGAATGCTGATGCTGATATATAGCGTTGGATGAGACAGAACATTGTAGTCGGGCTGATTAATTGTACGTGAATGGCTGATATGACCATGACACATTTTCTGATGCAGTGGTCTATGTTACGCAGCTGATAAAAGACGTGATGTCTTGCTGATGGACTTTATGTCGTTTCTTACTGCAGCCATAGTTCGATAACGAATGATAATTTCTGGACGTCGCTGAGTTTACCAGTTATCATTTATTATGCTGGTGTAGCCTTTCTTGGACACAGACATAAGAAGGCCAGTTACATTGGTGTGGATTTTTGAGAGCGGAACGGAATGCGAAAATACTGAACATTGATGAATTTTCTTATTACCACACCCAATGGTGGCTTCACGGCTTCAGATATGAGAATGACTGACGCCAATTGTAGATCTTGTCTTTGAATTTGTTCAGAACATTTTTCCGCAACCGGACAGTGCAGAGTGCACTAAGCGTAACTGATTGTGGCACTAACATTTGTCGGTCCTATTCGTGCTTTTGTCTCGTGATTCATTATCATCATTCGATTGAGGAGCTGGTATTGGGATTTTAAGGATTCAGTCTACAGAAAGACAGTCATAAATTTAGTTATATTTCTTGTTTTCTTTCCTTTTGCTGTTCTACTTTCTTTTTTTACGTCATTTTATTTTATGTGTTTCCCTTATCATCATGTGTTTAATTACTGGTCTACTCTGCTCATCCATTTGAATTTTTTTCGTTTAGATCATTTCTCCATATGCTGGTAGTTGCAATGATGCTTTTCTGTTACTATTTTATTATCTGTTCTTTTCATTGTCTCTGATACTTTCATTTGCAATTTCATTTGTTTTACATATTTCAATTATTTGTGTGACTTCTTTCTGCCTTTTGATATTGCCTTGCTACAGACCTCGTCGCTTCACCGTCCACTACTGGTTTTCGTGCCGTCTTTATTGTCTTATTATTGTAATACATTGGTTTGAGGGTGGAATAGGTGGCGTGTTTAACATTTTCTTTTTTTTATTATGGGAAAGGGATTTTGTTGAACACTGATTTCTTTAGGCAGTAACACTGTCAGTGTTGCAGTGGGGTACAGGCACAGAGAGTTGACCCTGTTGACTGTCCAGCATAACTGAGCGTGCACATTTTCAGTGTCTTAGCGGTGATTGTCTTGTTTGTATGCATAGTGTCATATTTTTTGCAAGTATTCTCTTTCGTCATGTTTTGCTGTCGTATTCTCGTGTTTTCTTCTTGCTATCTTGTACGTAAGTTAGATTGACAATCTCCTTGTTCTCGTTTGTTAACAGTACGGTTTGTATATACTTATTTGTTTCTATCTCATATATCTGTCATTACTTTCTTATCGTACTGTTGGTGTTTGTTTGTCAAGTGAGTTCGTGTCTCATCATTATATGTACTGTTCATAGTATATGGATTTTTGATTTCCTTTGTTACATAATATGTATTTCTAAAATCACGATTGCATTAGTGTGATTAGAGTAGGTGAACGGACATCATTTTTTAGCCATTATGTGGATGTCCTTGTCAAAAGCTACCACTTTTTGAGCTTGAGTTTGTGTCATTGTATCGTGACATTGATTGGGTATAGACAAGCAAGGATTCGTTTCACCGGATCCCTTATTTGGAACTGACTTGTCATACTGTATTTTCACTTGCTTGTTTTTTTAATCAGGTGTATTCATAACTGCAGGTACATCGTACCCATCGTCTGCAAACATATATTGGTCGTGTGCAACAATATATTTATTATTAATTTTGTAGGGGTATGGGTACAATTTAAGGAATTGGGAACCTTCATACTTTTACTTATTTCGTAGCTTGCCACCGCATTTGTATTGCACATAGATTATAACTATGTCTAGCCTTAAGGATTTTATTGAAATTGGAGAGAAGACAGGAAAATCGGGGGAGTCTCTGCTTGAGTGGGCAAAGGCCGAACACAAAGAGTATGAGTTACAGAAAAAAAAAGAAGATGACAGACGAGAACGCTATGAGGAGCGTCAATTACAAAAATTGAAGAACTGAAACAGATTGAAGCTGATAAAGTACTGAAACAGATTGAAGCAGATAAGGTACTGAAACAGATTGAAGCAGATAGGGAACTGAAACAGATTGAAGCAGATAAGGTACTGAAACAGACTGAAGCAGATAAGGTACTGAAACAGATTGAAGCAGATAGGGAACTGAGACAGATTCAAGCAGATACAGAAAATAAAAAAATTGAGGCAGATCTAAGACGGATGGAGTTAGAAAAAATGAAGATTGAGGCGGACAAGGAAATTGCTATAAAAAAGTTGGAGCTTGATTCTGGCAATCCTAGTTCGACTTCTAGGGAGCCAGCTCGCCCTTATAGGCTACGATTACCGAATTTTCGGGAGGAAGTAGATAGCATGGACTTCTTTTTGGAGAGATTTGAATCAGAGGCTCTTGCTTGGAGGGCAAGGAAGGAGGAATGGCCTTCACTATTATCTGCATTGCTTTCCGGCTGTGCTTTAAACACCGTATATAGTTTGCCTGTGGCTGACAGAACTAATTATGATACCATAAAGGCAACATTGCTGAGAGAATTTAAGCTGACAGCCAAAGGGTATCGCTCTCGTTTCAGAGATGCGATGCCTAGTGCCGACCAAGATTTCGGCTCTTTTGTCTTACTTACTTACTTAGTCGTTCCCCTTCTACCGTGAGGTGTAGAGGTTTGGAAGAGAGAGCGCCAGACCATCCCATCGGCCGTCCTCCCCCCGGCCCGGCTCCACTCCAGTCCCCGGTCCTTCAAAGATTGTCCAATGCCGTCCTCCCAGCGGACTTTGGGCCGCCCTGGGGGTCCGGATCCCCGGCTCCTGTCTCCCATGCCTGCCATGGTAGCCGGTCCTCTCCCACCCCGCAGACATGGCCAAACCACCCCAGTTGGTACTGCTCCACCTGGGTCCACAGGGGGTGGGACCCAAGGCCAAAATTAAACTTCTCCTTAATAGATGGACAGAGCTAGAGGTAATAAACAGGGATTTTGATGGACTCTTTGATCTCATGTTGCAGGACAAGGTGTTGTCCTCATGTTGTTCTGACATGGTTGCATTTTTTCAGGAACACAAACCTAGAGACATTACTGCTATGTCAGAGTTGGGGCGGCAGTACGTTACTGCTCACCCTGGTAAGACAATTCACGTCATTTGTCCCTGAGCCTTTCGCTACATGTGTTGGCAAGGTTATTGGGAAACCTTTCCGGCAACATCGGTCCAAGAGTGCGGACAGGTTTGCCAGGAGGAGGTTTGATCGGCAATACTCTAGTGGGCATGGATCACATGGGAGCTATGATAATTTTAAGGGGTACAGATCTCCGAAAAAACAATCGTTCTACCGTCAAGATAGATCTCCGTTTAGATACACGGGAGATAGACATGACAGGTCTACTCGGAGGCAGGTCCAAATAGACACTACTAGCGATCCCGATCATTGCTGGTATAGAAGAAGTGGTCCGAGTAAAAGGAATGACAGGGATGACAAACGGGAGCAAGAACTCCTCATTTCACCAAAGGGTAGTCCTAAAAAAGATGATGGTAGTCAGCTTCGTTGTGGCGCGTGTGACGGAAGGGGACATGCTGCAAGAGTCTGTCCAAACAATTCAGAAAAGGCTAATGCTGCATGCGTTCTAAAAACCTTTAATAACGAGGATTGTGAGGGATGTAGGCCTTTGTTTGAGCCTGATGGCAGACCACTACTGATTTGTGGGCATACTCTGCCTTGCCTCTCTTCTTTCGATGGGAGCGGAAGCTTAGAGTTACACCAGGGCATGGTTCAGAACCGGTTGGTGTCTGTGTTGAGGGACACAGGATGCACTACGATAGGAGTGTGCTGATCATGTATTGACGAATCGTGCCTTATTGGGAAGACTGTCGGATGCGTGACATTTGGGGGGAATGTTGAATATTACCCCCTAGCCATTATAGACGTGGATACACCCTTTATTTCTGGTCGGGTGCAGGCGTGTGTTCTTGAGGCGCCAGTAGTCGATTTTATTATAGGGAATGTGCTTGGTGTTCATGACTGTACCCAGGCCGACATCACAAAATGGCAGGTCGAACGGTCAGTTGTGGCCAATGTGGTGGTCACAAGGGCGCAGACCAGAACAGACGACAATTCATTGGCAATACAGCGGGAATTACCGACATCTTACGCGGTCCCATGTATTGCCTCCACGGGTCCCGATGTACCAGCACCGGACTTTGTCCAGCAGCAGCAAGCTGATGGAACATTGCAGAAATGTTACACTTTGGCCCAAAATGGTGATGTAAAGTGCACGAAGTCGGCACGTTACTGGTTTGAGTTGAAAAATGATGTTCTTACCAGATGCTTTTCCAGCCAATTCGAATTTAAGCGCCAGGTGGTTGTGCCTGTTGCCTTTAGATCAAAGGTGTTGCAGGTGGCACACGATTCACCATTCGCTGGACATATGGGGGTTGCAAGAACTTGCCATAGAGTTCTGTCACAATTCTATTGGCCGGCATACAACAAAGACATTAAGATATACTGCAGGTCTTGCAGGGTATGCCAGCCAGTGACACATAAAGGTAAATTACCGAAGGCTCCATTGCAGGTTGTTGATTTGTTGGTTCGGCCCTTCCAGAAAGTTGCAATCGATATCGTTGGTCCGCTTTCTGTTGCATCAGAGAGATGCTTTCGTTTTATTCTGACAATGGTGGATCTGTGCACAAGATGGCCCGAGGCTGTGCCAATGAGGACTATAACCTCTCAGGCTGTGGCGGATGCATTGCAGATGTTGTTCAGTCGGTTTGGGTTTCCCGAGGTGATATTGTCAGATAGGGGACGTCAATTCATTTCTAAGGAAATGGCAGAGATCACTAAATTGTTGGGCATTTCCCAATCGCTCACCAGCCCTTATCATCCCCAGTCAAATGGGGTATGTGAACGTTTTAATGGCGCATTGAAGGATATGTTGGCCAAGTTCACTGCTGAATTTCCCCAAGAATGGGATAAATTCCTTCCAGCAGTATTATTTGCCTATAGAGAGGCGCTTCAGGAGAGCACCGGGTTCTCTCCATTTGAACTATTGTGCGGGGCGAATCCGAGGGGCCCAATGCACATTCTGAAAGATATACTGGTTGGTGGGTGTTCTGATGGGTCCTCCGTTTCCAGCTACGAATACGTCATAAACCTGCATGACTGTATTGTCAAAGCGTGTGCCGTGGCACGTGATAATTTATCCGTGGCGGGGGCGCAGTACAGGCAATACGCTAACCGCGGATCCAAATTACTGTTCTTGGTTCCTGGTGAAGAGGTATGGCTTCTTCTGCCATCAAAGGAAGACCATTTGAGCATTACATGGCAGGGACCGTTTAAGGTGCTTAAGAAGGTAACGGATGTGGATTATTTAATCCAGGTTCGGAACAAGGAGAAGGTATTCCACATTAATATGTTAAAACCTTATATGGAACGGCCAGAGGCTCTAAAAGGGGTGGACACTAGGTTGTCTGGGGAGACCCTGAAGATGGCATGTTCTGTGGTCATTAATGAATTGGGTGACATAGGAGATGATATTAATCTCCAGCTGTCTTTCGTCCCCCTTGCTCCTTCTGAGTCTTGGGAGAATGTGCAGATATGTAACGACCTAACGATAACACAGAAATCGGAGGCACGATTGGTCATTGGAGAGTTTAAGGATGTTCTCACTGATTTGCCCGGACGTACCGATTTGATCTGCCACAATATCATCCTGACGGACGACCAACCGATCAGGGTAAAGCCGTATCCACAGCCATTACATTTCAAGTCGGCGATTGAAAAAGAACTAGATGACAAGTTACGGTTGGGGATCATTTCTCCATTGGATTCTGCGTACTCCTTCCCTATGGTTGTAGTTCGGAAGAAAAATGGGTCCTTGCGTGTCTGCATCAACTTCCGTAAATTAAATAGTGTCACGGTGATTGACGCTGAGCCAATACCGAACCAGGAGGACCTCCTTAGTCAACTTTCCCATGCCAGGTTTTTTAGTAAACTGGATTTATCTCGGGGATACTGGCAGGTTCCTCTTGTCGAATCGGCTAAACCTTTGACGGCATTTTCCACCCCAAAGGGTTTATTTCAGTTTAATTTTATGTGTTTCGGGCTAGTTAATGCGCCCGCAACTTTCGTCATAATGATGAGAAAGTTACTAGGTCATCGTACGGATGTGATTACGTACATCAATGACATCTGCCTGTTCCATGAAACATGGGAACAATATTTGTCGGGGTTGTCTTCCCTGTTGCGTTGTTTACGTAAGCATGGTTTAACGGCACGGTACCCATATTTGTATCGGTTTTAGGGAGTTGAGTTTTTTGGGGTTTATCATAGGTAATAATCTATTAAAACTCGAGATTGGCACGGTTACAAAAATTTTGGAACTACAAGCGCCAAGGACTAAGAAGCAGGTCAGAAGCCTGATGGGACTTGTCAATTTTTATCGCAAATTCATCCCTCAATTATCTACAATTTCTGATGCTTTAACCTCTCTTACTAGTAAAGGGATGCCTAACAGGGTTGTATGGTCAGCAGAATGCGAGAAAGCGTTATCAAAAATCAAGGAGTTATTTTCCAGACGACCAATCCTTCTTTTGCCTGATTTGAGCAGACCCTTTATACTGCGCACCGACGCATCATCTGTGGGAATTGGTGCATGTCTTATGCAAGACCACGAGAGTATCCTACATCCTGTGATGTATGTTAGTCGGAAACTGTTACCGGCTAAGACCAGGTACTCAACAATCGAAAGGGAATGCCTGGCTATAGTATGGGCAGTGTCGAAACTGTCCCGTTACTTGATAGGGTCCCAGTTTATACTTCAGACAGATCATCGACCTTTACTGTTTTTGAAATCTTCGAAGTCGACAAGCTCACGGTTGACTCGTTGGGCCTTATTGCTACAACAGTTCCAGTTCACAATTATTCCATTAGAGGGTAGACTTAATGTCGTGGCAGATGCTCTGACTAGATTGTAATTTTTGGGACATGAGTTATATCTGTGTTCGTAGGCACGACGTCTACGTACAACAGCGTCTATTTTTTTGTTCTTTTTAACTTGTTTAATATTTTATTGTATGCTGTGAAATCTACTGCTCTCAGGGAGAAGAAAACTCTGTTTTCTTTTCTGGGGAAGGGGGTAGATGTCACATAATATCTTTTGTTGTGCACATGGGCTTTGATGGAATAAACATATATTTTGGTGCGCACATCAGCTTTAAAAGGAAATGGTGCAAAAGAGTGCAATGGAATGGAGTGAACAGGAAGCCTGACAGAGAAAGATGTCAGTTGGCCGGCTTTAGAAGCCGCATTGCATATTAATCGTGCTCTCTTTATGGTTGCTGGCTTTTGTACAGCCGTGTTTTATATTCCAATGGTAGTAGGAATTGGTGATCCAGCCATATGGTTTATTGCTGACAATTTAGTGCTGTTGTTATTGCATTCGTACATGTAGCATTGTTATTATTAAAAAGGGAGATTGTCAGCACGCCTTCGTGTACACTTTGTGAATGGCGTTTACAAGTATGTTGATTGTGTGACCTCTCGCAGTTTGATACGAGCTTAGAGGACAATGTCATGAAGGTGTAGATATTATACTGTGACAAGTTCATATTACTCAAAATTTCAGGGTTGTAGCACAATGGAAAGAACATACAGCAACTGAAAACAAGAAATTATCCAGTGCACTGGCAGACCCAGCCCAGTATCAGAATTTATTCCCTGAACTTGAGGATGCACTGAAGACAGAACAGTTTCTCAAGCCACAGAGACATGTGACCTCACCAGCAGCTGCCTACCTTAGAACACCAGTGAGTTAATGTGATGGTCTTAAGTGTGTTAGTGATGTGTTTTTGTGAGTTACTGTGGTTGTTTTAACTGTGTTAATTATGTGTTTTTGTGAGTTAATGTGGTGGTTTTAACTGTGTTAGTGATGTGTTTTTGTGAGTTAATGTGCTGGTTTTAACTGTGTTAGTGATGTGTTTTTATGAATTAATGTGGTGGTTTTAACTGTGTTAGTGATGTGTTTTTGCTTACATTGATATTCCTGTGAGAATGTATATGATGTTCCTGAATAGGCTGACATTGATTTTATATTGCTGTATGAATGTGTATGATGTTCATGAATAGGCTGACATTGGTTTTATATTCCTATTCCTATGTGAATGTATATGATGTTCTTGAATAGGCTGACATTGATTTTATATTCCTGTATGAATGTATATGATGTTCTTGAATAGGCCGACATTGATTTTATATTCCACATTATGAGTGCGGATTATATGCCGTCCTAAGGGATTATGTTTCGAATTATTATTATCTAATATACTGTATGGAGGGTCTGATGATCTTGTTTTTCATTTTAATATACCTTACTTCTTAATTGTAATCAGATACTGTAAATGTATGCTTTTATACTACTTATAATGTTGCATCGCCGTTGAACTAATCCCTTAAGTATGTTGGAGAATGTCTGGATACCTAGCAATAAAGATGAGTAAGAGGAAGGGCAAAATGCAAGACGGGCCTATATGTACGATTCTCATCTATCAGTCAATACCCTTTACCTCCCTAAGGAGCATAGGTCATAAAACTGGATCTCGTGTAGTGGAGGCGTCGACAATTCACTCCCTGTGGCAGTATCTGCTTGGGACTCAAAGTTGCTCACCTGTGAGAACATTTTCCGCATGCGCTGACAACACATGAAGTCCCAGCTAATTCAGCAGATTTCCAAAATGTCACGAGTTCTTATTATATGCCACCATTATCTGATTACGTTTCAAATTATGTCTTATTTACAGAATGAATGGTTTAGATAGTGTTTGTTAGTTTTTTTTTTTTTTTTAATAATAATTTTTATTAATTTTTTTTTTAAGGTATTAATTTTTGTTAATGTATTTTAATTAATAATTCCCCCCCCCCCCCTAAATTTGATTATGTCTGGATGTTACAAATGTATGTTATTATTTTACCTCGATAATGTTGTATGCTTAAATAATGCTAAAAATGCATAAGCTATTGAAAGGATATGGTATGAAAGGTGAGCGAAAGGAAGGGCAGAATGTTAGACGGGCCTGCGTGCCCAATTCTCAACCCTTTGAAAATAAAGTTTGTTCGTTCGTTCGTTTGTTCGTTCCTGTGTGAATGTGTATGATGTTCTTGAATAGGCTGACATTTATTTTATATTCCTGTGAGAATGTATATGATGTTCTTGAATAGGCTGACATTGATATTCCTGTGTGAATATATATGATGTTCCTGAATAGGCTGACATTGATTTTATATTCCTGTGTGAATGTATATGATGTTCTTAATAGGCTGACATTGATTTTATATTCCTGTGAGAATGTATATGATGTTCCTGAATAGGCTGACATTGATTTTATATTCCTGTGTGAATGTATATGATGTTCTTGAATAGGTTGACATTGATTTTATATTCCTGTGTGAATGTATATGATGTTCTTGAATAGGCTGACATTGATTTTATATTCCTGTGAGAATGTATATGATGTTCTTGAATAGGTTGACATTGATTTTATATTCCTGTGTGAATGTATATGATGTTCTTGAATAGGCTGACATTGATATTCCTGTGAGAATGTATATGATGTTCCTGAATAGGCTGACATTGATTTTATATTCCTGTGTGAATGTATATGATGTTCTTGAATAGGCTGACATTGATTTTATATTCCTGTGTGAATGTATATGATGTTCTTGAATAGACTGACATTGATTTTATATTCCTGTGAGAATGTATATGTTGTTCTTGAATAGGCTAACATTGATTTTATATTCCTATGTGAATGTATATGATGTTCTTGAATAGGCTAACATTGATTTTATATTCCTATGTGAATGTATATGATGTTCTTGAATAGGCTGACATTGATATTCCTGTGTGAATGTATATGATTTTCTTGAATAGGCTGACATTGATTTTATATTCCTGTGTGAATGTATATGATGTTCTTAATAGGCTGACATTGATTTTATATTCCTGTGAGAATGTATATGATGTTCTTGAATAGGCTAACATTGATTTTATATTCCTGTGTGAATGTATTTGATGTTCTTAATAGGCTGACATTGATTTTATATTCCTATGAGAATGTATATGATGTTCATGTAATACATTTAGTTTAATTTTCTGTTCACTTGTCAGAAGTCAACAGAAAGAAACCCTTTGGAAGAAATGCACGAGGCAGAGAAATCTGGCAGATTTGTATATGCAATGCTGACAACACCAAAGGCAGATGATATTGATGAGGAGGATGATGACGATGGATTTGTTAAGGTCTATAACACACCACATAAGATGGTTGGTCTTAGATGATTTTCATTGTTGACAGAAGCTGAAGGACAGTTAATGTTTTACTTTCAGCAGAGGTCCATTAGTTCACTGATATCTTGTAAGGCTGTTGCACCTCAGCCGTGACCATTTATAATATTGTGGCAGCAGCAGAATATGATAATTAACAAAGCATATTAGAGGCCAACATTAGTAATAATAACCCCTTCAGTCATAACTGACTATGGGAATGTACCACTGGGCTGTTTTTTTCCTGGTGTTTCTTTTGACGTATTCTTTTCCCTTCTGCTTGTTGTGAAAGATTTTTTTGCCCAATTTGAGGTGGCACCAAAGGAAGCATTGTCACTTGATGCGATTGGCAGCTTCATCCTCACAGGTTGCTGGATTTATGTCCAGTGCTTTCATGTCTTGCACACATCTTTGAGCCTCAGCTATGGTCCCTTGGCTGTTCTTTTCCATCTGCCAGTTGTCCATTAAAAATATCTTTGAGGATGCTGTGGGCATGGCCAAGAAAGTGTAGTCTGTACTGTCTAAGCAGCATATACATGCTTTTAAGGCCAGCACGTGATAATGCCTTTACATATGTCACTTTGTCCTTCCACAAAATACCAAGTATGTGTCATAGACACCGTAGATCGAAGGTATAGAGTCTTCTTTCCTGCTCAGCATAGATTATCCATGTCTCAAGCCAACATTAAACATAAAAATAAATGGATAGATATTGGAACAAGTGAAACATTTATTATTTCATGAACATATACTCATATAGTAACAAGATGGCAGATGAAAAACAGAGGACAAGAAGAGAATGATCTCATCATTACCATTAAGGTCCCTGAGGAACATAAGCCTTGAAGAATTTCATGCCAAGCCTTATGTAGTCTTTCTGTGTTTCCATGCCTTCAGATTTAGTGTTCATAGTTCTAATAATTAAAAACAAATGCCTTATTGATGTGACATGTGCACCAAAGTCCAGTGTGGTGACCCATGCCAGGAGCAGTGTAGTAGTGTAGTGGGTTCAAATCCTGTGTTATCATCTTCCTCATTTTCTATTATGCTCCTTATGGAGCATAGAACCACCACTGTGGCTGGTCCTCTTGTAGTGATGGTTTCTGTGGTCATTTGTTTGACATAATGAGGTTGTCAGCCCAATGTCAGGGATGTAAGACCAACAGGGATGGATGTATGAGAGGACGCATCTGCCGTGTATACAACCAGTGTGCAACAGGAACAATTAGCATTCATACCCTTTGACATTTGCTGCGGGAGACTGAGTACCTATGGGTTTGCGCAGAGTGCAATGACGTTGATTCTGATTAACAATAACAATAACAATAACAGCCCAATGCACAACCTCTTATTAGTCTAGCACTTGATTCCCCTACAGCAGTACCTGCTCTGATACATCAAGTACCATGCCTGGTGGTGTAGGGGATCATGTTTCTCCACAACTTCTTGTCTCCAGAACTGTTTATCAATTCTGTTGTTGACTTCTGTCCATGTCAAACTGTCCAATATCTTCTCTCTTTGTTGTCCTCTATTTCTTTTTAATTGATTGGCAAACTGTAAAGACAAGTGAAAATGTCATTAAAACTGAGCTCAGAGAAATGTGTATACATTTCTGTGTGCACTAGGTTAATTTTTTTTAAATGTCCAAAAATTGGGTCACTTTAACCCGCACGTGAAAATTGCCATTGTTGCTGCAAAAACTCGTGGTTTTTGCAACACGCCCCACTAGTTCAAAAGGTGAAAAAGTGAGTTGAATTTCTTTTTGTTAGTAAGTCACACATTATTAAAAAACACTTGACTAATCTTTTCCACGGATGAATCAACTTTATTTTGTGATAAATTGTTTACACCTGGTTGCATTTAATTGGTCCATAGTGGAGTTTTTCTTGGTGGCCCTTAACTTTTGTCCAGTAGTATAGTAAAAATAACACAGTGATAATAGTTACGGTTAGAATGGTTGCTTCCTAAAGCAGTAAGAATAATACTGTGATAAGAGTTACCGACAGTATGGTTAGTTGTTAAAACAGTAAAAATAATACTGTGATAAAAGTAACAGACAGTAATGATGTAAATGCCAGTTCTACAAATGGACAAGAACAAAAAAGTGGTCTTGGAGGAATGAAAATGATCTGTGTTTACGGCGAGAAGCCTTAAGTATTAGAAAAGGTGAAAAAGTTCATAATAATTTTTGCATATAAAATTTGACCCTGTATACTTCTCAAGTGGTCTCTGATGACACAAAACAAGAATATTTTTACTGCAACCTCATACACATTATAAAAGGTGATTAATATGATGATGTGTGTGTGGCTGGCAACCTTATCATGCAAAATAAATTAGCTACAGAAACTAATACTGCAACAACACATAAATGCCATTTTGTGGAGGCTTCCTCGGATAGCTGCATGCTCCAACAGGAGCAACACAAGGAGATGATGATGATATAAATTTATATGAATTACTTTATTACTTCAGTAAACTCAATGTGTTGATATGGTACAACTAGACCATCAAGTACTTTATTACTTCAGTAAACTCATTGTGTTGATATGGTATAACTAGACCATCAATTACTTTATTACTTCAGTAAACTCAATGTGTTGATATGGTATAACTAGACCATCAATTACTTTATTACTTCAGTAAACTCAATGTGTTGATATGGTATAACTAGACCATCAATTACTTTATTTCTTCAGTAAACTCAATGTGTTGATATGTTATAGCCAGACCATCAGTTACTTAATTACTTCAGTAAACTCAATGTGTTGATATGGTACAACCAATTACTTTATTACTTCAGTAAACTGAATGTGTTGAAATGGTACAATCAGACCATCAATTACTTTATTACTTTAGTAAACTGAATGTGTTGAAATGGTACAATCAGACCATCAATTACTTTATTACTTCAGTAACTGAATGTGTTGAAATGGTACAGCCAGAGCATCAATTACTTTATTACTTCAGTAAACTCAATGTGTTGAAATGGTACAACTAGACCATCAATTACTTTATTACTTCAGTAAACTCAATGTGTTGATATGGTATAGTCAGACCATCAGTTACTTTATTACTTCAGTAAACTCAATGTGTTGATATGGTACAACCAATTACTTTATTACTTCAGTAAACTGAATGTATTGAAATGGTACAGCCAGACCATCAATTACTTTATTACTTCAGTAAACCGAATGTGTTGAAATGGTCCAACTAGACCAACAATTATTGTATTACTTCAGTAAACTGAATGTGTTGAAATGGTACAATCAGACCATCAATTACTTTAGTAAACTGAATGTGTTGAAATGGTACAACCAGACCAATTACTTAAGTAAACTCAATGTGTTGAAATGGTACAGCCAGACCATCAATTACTTTATTACTTCAGTAAACCGAATGTGTTGAAATGGTACAATCAGACCATCAATTACTTTATTACTTCAGTAAACTGAATGTGTTGAAATGGTACAGCCAGACCATCAATTACTTTAGTAAACTGAATGTGTTGAAATGGTACAACCAGACCAATTACTTCAGTAAACTGAATGTGTTGAAATGATACAGCCAGACCATCAATTACTTTAGTAAACTGAATGTGTTGATACGGTATAACTAGACCATCAATTACTTTATTACTTCAGTAAACTAAATGTGTTGAAATGGTACTACCAGACCATCAATTACTTTATTACTTTAGTAAACTGAATGTGTTGAAATGGTACAACCGCACCATCAATTACTTTGTTACTTCATTAAACTAAATGTGTTGAAATGGTACAATCAGACCATCAATTACTTTATTACTTCAGTAAACTGAATGTGTTGAAATGGTACAACCAGACCATCAATTACATTAGTAAACTGAGTGTGTTGAAATGGTACAATCAGACCATCAATTACTTTATTACTTCAATAAACTGAATGTGTTGAAATGGTACAACCAGACCATCAATTACTTTAGTAAACTGAATGTGTTGAAATGGTACAACCAGGCCATCAATTACTTATTACTTTAGTAAACTGAATGTGTTGAAGAAGACGCTAGTGTTTGATAGGACACACAATAAGGAAACCTGTAGATAGCATTACATAATGGTCCTTGTTCTACAACCCCAGGGTAATAGAGGTAGAGGAAGATTGAAAAACCACATGAACTAGAAAATTTGAGACAGCAATCTACTTCCTACACTCTCAGACATTTACCTGAATGTTTTCAAAGAAAGCAGTGTTTAGCCTGGGTCTATTTATTATCTCCTTAGAGTTTTTCCAGGAATGGTACTGGTGACGGCCATATGTGATTTCTCTGTTCCTCATATGATGGGCATCTTTGAAGCAGATGTTCAGCAGACGTCCTATCTATGCCACAGTAAAACTCAATGGTAGTTCCTGTCTTTAGCTTGTTAAAATAGATTGTATCCCAGTCTGTTGGGCCCCATGCATAGTCTGAAGATTGCCACTTGTTTTCTTCTGCTGAGCTGGTAATATACATCATTTTGTGTGTGACCTAGATGCTCTGCATCCTATTTGATCTTGTATCTGATTCTGATAAAACTTTTTTCCCTCTTTGAAAGTTATGCTAGTATCAGGTTGAGGTAACTTTCCACCTTCTTTTGCCAATCTGTCAGCCTCTTCATTGCTAGGCTAGGGAGGTGACAGTGAGATGGGGGAGAGGGATAAGGAAGACATGAAAAGACCTTGAGCTGATGGCACGGGATGGGAAGGACTTGGCAAAACTTTGTTGAAGAACTATGCTGTTTGGGGAGTTGAAGGTTAATGCTGTTTGGGGAGTTGAAGGTTAATGCTGTTTGGGGAGTTGAAGGCTATGGCTGTTTGGGGAGTTGAAGGCTAATGCTGTTTGGGGAGTTGAAGGCTAATGCTGTTTGGGGAGTTGAAGGCTAATGCTGTTTGGGGAGTTGAAGGCTAATGCTGTTTGGGGAGTTGAAGGCTAATGCTGTTTGGGGAGTTGAAGGTTAATGCTGTTTGGGGAGTTGAAGGTTAATGCTGTTTGGGGAGTTGAAGGTTAATGCTGTTTGGGGAGTTGAAGGTTAATGCTGTTTGGGGAGTTGAAGGTTAATGCTGTTTGGGGAGTTGAAGGTTAATGCTGTTTGGGGAGTTGAAGGTTAATGCTGTTTGGGGAGTTGAAGGTTAATGCTGTTTGGGGAGTTGAAGGCTAATGCTGTTTGGGGAGTTGAAGGCTAATGCTGTTTGGGGAGTTGAAGGCTAATGCTGTTTGGGGAGTTGAAGGCTAATGCTGTTTGGGGAGTTGAAGGCTAATGCTGTTTGGGGAGTTGAAGGTTAATGCTGTTTGGGGAGTTGAAGGTTAATGCTGTTTAGGGAGTTGAAGGCTAATGCTGTTTGGGGAGTTGAAGGTTAATGCTGTTTGGGGAGTTGAAGGCTAATGCTGTTTGGGGAGTTGAAGGCTAATGCTGTTTAAGGAGTTGAAGGCTAATGCTGTTTTGGGGAGTTGAAGGCTAATGCTGTTTTGGGGAGTTGAAGGTTAATGCTGTTTGGGGAGTTGAAGGTTAATGCTGTTTGGGGAGTTGAAGGTTAATGCTGTTTGGGGAGTTGAAGGTTAATGCTGTTTGGGGAGTTGAAGGTTAATGCTGTTTGGGGAGTTGAAGTCTAATGCTGTTTGGGGAGTTGAAGAACTGTGCTGTTTGGGGAGTTGAAGGTTAATGCTGTTTGGGGAGTTGAAGGTTAATGCTGTTTGGGGAGTTGAAGGTTAATGCTGTTTGGGGAGTTGAAGGTTAATGCTGTTTGGGGAGTTGAAGGTTAATGCTGTTTGGGGAGTTGAGGTTAATGATGTTTGGGGAGTTGAAGGTTAATGCTGTTTGGGGAGTTGAAGTCTAATGCTGTTTGGGGAGTTGAAGGTTAATGCTGTTTGGGGAGTTGAAGGCTAATGCTGTTTGGGGAGTTGAAGGTTAATGCTGTTTGGGGAGTTGAAGGTTAATGCTGTTTGGAGAGTTGAAGGTTAATGCTGTTTGGGTGTTATGGTATATGATATTAACGCCGTCTGCTAAAGGTTACCAGACGTGCAATTGTAAAGGTTAAGACATTTAATATATTGCGATAGATGTTTCAATTACTGAACGCTTCATACACGATCGATTATGACGTGTATAGCGTTGTTTAGGACACAGTCGGTAACTAAGAAACCATACCCTTTTTACATTGACCGTCAAGCTGTTAAGACGCGTCTGACTTTCCTTCCAATGTTGAGCATGGTATTGCCATACAGATATATTTTATGCAAGTACGGACATGGGTCAGTCCATTGCTATTACGAAGATTTGAAATGATTAAAGGTCAGTACGAAAGTGAAAATTAAGGAAGGATGAATTACAGTCCATAGTATTTGATTTTACCAGACTCATAGACTCACTGTCGGCCGTTGGAAAACCCCAACCGCGCGTGCATACAGCTATGACAATCTGCATACAGTAATTTGATTATTGGACAAGGACTGATAGGATATCTACATATCTATGCCATATATTTTCAAGTTATAATATGTACCTTTGTGATCAACATGCATGAATCGTCTTGACGTGTAAACTGTATTAAATATTTGTGGACTCTATGAACCGACTTGTCACATCAATCGTATTCCAAGGTTCAATTATTGTTCAGAATCTTCCACCCCTGCATTCGCGTAATCTTACATAGAAGGCACGATACACGATCACTCAAGAATATCAAGAAGATAAAACAATGGCCAGACATTTATAACTGTTTTATTAATATCACATGGAACATTGTTCAGAGCTAACCAAACCACGCCTTGCAACAGATCCACCTGCAACAGTGGTGCCCGGTGTCTGGGGACGAGAAAACAACCAAAAAACAAAAAAATTTTTTGAATGACTTTCGAAGGAAATATTTACGATCAGTTTTCGATCACATGATCCAGCTGAAGATGACGTGGAACTCAGTCTAATGCCTAACAACGCGACGTCACTGAAATTCGTGTAGGTGAAACTATCGGAGAAACTGAAGTCGTTCTTTTAAGCCTAACCAAGGGAAAAATAAGTCATTTGAAGCAGACACAAGAAATGGACTACAGGAGCAGGCAGTCAGGGGCATTAGCCTAGCTGTTGACGACCTATAGCACTGATCGAAGCAACGGGAAAGATAAGTCTAGCTGTTTAAATTGTCGTCATTGCAAAACCGTAATACTGAGTCCATTTTGCTTTGATCAGGCATGTCTATGTATTTTCATGTATATATGTTAAATTTGTTTTCCATCGTATGTATTTGTTACTAATCGTGGGAGGTAGGGAGGATGAACTGAAATTAAATTTTGCGGCTCTCACGATGCCTGAATTAATTTCGGTCGTTTCTTAGGGCAGTTAAACGATTGCACCTTTGGAAACCCCATTGAGGTTTGACATTGGACTTGTTGTCCAAATCTGCTATCGTTTGACGATTTTGCGTTAGCTGTACTGTCCCGTAGATAATTGGTGTATTTTATTCGTATTCAGTTAATAATTTTATTCAGTTCTGTACCATGTTCGTTACTATTTCGTCCATTCTCCTCTGACTATCATTTATTTTATGATTGTTAAATTTTCGTCCGTTATGAGTCCTGTGACGTCATCATTTTTCGCAGTCATTTTTTTTTTGTGTGTACCTTGAATATTCAGTTGACCTCCGGTCAGACCTTGCCCTTCATTTGGTCTGTGACATTTCCGCTTATTTTATTTAGTTCATAAATTCATTTTTAATTGTGAAAATGTCTTGTTTGCGTCTTGACATTGTTTGTACCCTTTAGTTGCATCATTGCTTGTCTGTCCTCATAATATATATTAATATTACATTAATAATATGATAATTATATGCAATAATACACTTGTAATTTAATTTAATTAATTTTTTCTGAAATTTAAGGTTAATATGGGACATTGCATAATTATGCAGTGATAGTCCAAGAAAGTAGCACTACAATTTATCATAGATGCCTAGGGCATAATAATATAATATATATATTGACAAAATAAATAATCTTATAGCTACCTTTGAGGTAATAGACCCATTGTATATTATTTAATATACTTTTCTGGTACTAAGAGAGTGACTTAGTACATTGAACAATATAATTACTAGGAATTATACCCAACATTATTGGATATTGAGATTAATTGTGTGATATAATTACATTATATTTAACAGATATCATAACTATTTATGATATAGTATTATTTAGATACAATATTGTTACAAAATATTGTCTATTAGTTGAACTTAGACATTAAGTTCAGTACTATTGTGATTACTTATATTGAATATTTCTAAGTTGAGTAAGTATAATAATTACTCTGAAGCTACTATTGACTATTTTAATCAGTAATTATCAATAATTACTTACAGATAAAAGTCAAAATGCTTACTATAGACCATTTCGTTAAGATTGGTCGTGAATATGGTTATAAATCTCAAGAACTTCGTCAGTTTGCTGAATCAGAACTGGAAAAATATGAAAGAAAGGAAGAAGAGAAAAAAGCTGCATTAAAGAAAGAGGAAGCAGAACTTGAGATGAAGCAAATTGCCAAGGAAAATAGATTGAGAGAGATTGCTCAACGTGAAAGAGAAGAGCAAAGAACAATCGCCAAACAGGAAGAAGAGAATAAATTGAAACGAGAGGAAATTATTTTACAACAAGAAATGGAATTGGCGCGTATTAAATTGGAGACAGCAAGATTACAAGCACAAAGTGCTGATGCAAACCAGAATAATAACGCACAAAATGGATCATCATCCAGCCAACCTAAACACTTCTACAACTTTAAATTACCCATTTTCAACTTGAACGTCGACGACCTTTCATCGTTCCTGGCACGTTTTGAACAGACTTGCAAATCTAACCATTTGCCTGAAGAGTCATGGGTACTCAAGTTAAATGAATTCTTGGTTGGAGAACCACTGACAGCTTCTCAAAATGCTGACCCATCAATAGCAAATAACTACGGTGCTATTAAGTCCTTGCTTTTACGAAGGTTTCACCTGGACGAGGAACACTGTAGGTTGAAATTTAAGGGAATTTTACCTGAATCTCCAAGGGATTTTGCAGGATTCATTGCGAACATACGCAATACATTTAATAGATGGGTTGAACTGGCAGAAGTCAACAAATCATACGACAAATTAGTTGATTTACTACTACGGGATAAGGTATTATCTTCGGTTAGCCAGCCATTTTTTGCATATTTGCAGGAGCGTAAACCAGGTACTATGGATGAGTTAGAAAAAATTTCTTTAAACTACTGTTCGGCACATCCGAATGCAACCATTTCTAACTCCTCATTAAGAGAACCTCTACCTGTGGCGTCTAATATGGCCTACAATCATAATAACAAACAAAGACATCACAGTGTAGACAGAAGCAGGTTCCAAAGAAATCACAATGTTAACTTTCAGAAGGGACATAATAATGATTTCAACAATAAAAATGAGTTCAACAGAGGTAGATCACGAGATAGAAATTATTCACCTCAAACAAACTACCACAATGGTCAACATAACACTCATTATAATCGATCACATACTCCCAATAATAATAGTAACTGGAATGGTAATAATCATGGCTCGAGACATCGAGATAATAGTTACTATAGAGGACGACGAGATAATTCTAACAATTATACTCGGAATCGATCTCATTCTCGGGGATCATCTCATTACAACCATAATACAGGGGCGGCAGTTACAAATAATACTACCCCTATAGCTCAGGTCCCACTTGACAATAATACAACACAGTCTTCTGCTGCATGTTTTGCTATTAATTATAATGTGGCAAATAGTTGCCAGCAATGCAATCTTATTTTTCAGAAGGCGAAAGAAACAGTGCTTAACTGCGGACATATTATACCACAGGTAGGTCTTGCAGTCAACGATGGAACAGGCCTACTAATTTTTAACAGGGGATTAGTTAATGGATCCGTCGTCTCAGTGTTGAGGGATTCGGGATCCACAACGATTGGTGTACGACAGTCGCTGGTACATCCCAGCTGTGCAACGGGGGAATATGTCCGTTGCATGACTTTTGGTGGAACAATAGAGTTTTACCCCACAGCTATTATTCATGTTAACACTCCTTTTTTCACAGGGAACGTAAAAGTATGTATGCTAAAAAAGCCTATAGCTGATTTGATGGTTGGTCGTATACACGGCAGTAAAGATTGTACTCCAGATGAGATTATAGAATGGGAGAAACATAACCTATGCACTGGAAACGCCGTGACGACTAGAGCGCAGACTCAACTCATGGAGAAAGTTGATGATAATAAAATGGATGCAGACAACCAAGAGGAATTTGTAGTCAATTCACCTATTGACAGGGAAACATTTGCAACCAAACAAAAAGAGGATAAATCTTTAAAAAAATTTTTTAAGTTGGTTGATAAAGTTGACAATCTATCCTCAGGTAATAATAACAAACATTGTTTTGTTATTAAAAATGACATATTGATTAGATGTTTTAATGACAAATCACAAATGAAACAACAAGTTATGGTCCCATATACTTTTAGACGGTACATTCTTCAACATGCACATGACTCACATTGTGCTGGACATATGGGATATACTCGAACACGATCTCGAGTACTGTCTTCATTCTTTTGGCCAGGGGTGTCAAGAGATATTTCGCAGTATGTACGTTCCTGTACTACATGCCAAGAAGTGAAAGCACGTGGAGCTTTTCACACGGCGCCTATTCAGGCTTGCGATATCTCAGTGAGACCTTTTGACAAGATGGCAATAGACATTATTGGTCCATTGCTACCATCGGCCAGAGGACATAGATTCGTCCTTACGTGCATTGATTTGTGCACACGATGGCCAGAAGCTATCCCATTAAAGACCACCACTACCACAGATGTAGCTGATGCACTACATCTCATCTTTTCTAGAATAGGGTTTCCTAGAAAACTTTTATCAGACCATGGGTCACAGTTTATATCTGACACCATGAAGGAAGTCATGAAAACTTGGGACATTGATAGGAATTTAAGTAGTATTTATCATCCGATGAGTAATGGTGCGGTTGAAAGACTTAACCGTACACTTAAACAACTACTACATAAGGTTACTGCTAAGCACCCTCATGACTGGGACAGAGCACTCCCAGCTGTTCTATTTGCTTATCGGGAGGTACCGCATGAACAAACTGGCTTCTCTCCCTTTGAATTAGTTTTTGGTGCTCCCCCAAGAGGTCCTATGGGACTAATAAAAGACTTATTAATTGACGACGAGATGACTCAGGACACTCAGTCATCTTACGAGTATGTGATTAATCTTCGGAAGAACATTATTGAGTCTTGCCAGTTGGCAACAGCTTCTTCTGAGGCTGCAAAAGCTAAGGCTCGATCTCTACAAAATAGGTCTCGACGATTACGCCAATTATTCCCAGGCGACGAGGCTTATGTGTTACTTCCTCACAATAACAATAAATTATTGATATCTTGGAATGGTCCTTACAAAGTCATTGATAAAATTTCCGACGTTGATTACGTCTTAGATATCAAGGGACACAAAAAGATATTTCATATTAACATGCTCAAGCAATTTCATACACGTCCTGAACACTTACAGTCAATTTTTCATGAACTAGATGACAACACAGTATCCACTTGTCATTATACTAACTTATCTGTCATCCAGGAAGAAGAATCTTCTTTTCCTGAGGTACAGTTACCGTTACCTGTACCAGTAGTTCAACCTACTGAATCTTGGCGGGATGTAACCATCTCTTCAACGGTTACACCGCAACAGCGTCTACAGATTGCTAATCTATTACAATCTTATCCAGATGTGTTGACCGACGTCCCGGGTCGCACATCGGCTATCAGTCATGACATTACTCTCAATGATGATACACCTATTCGTGTACATCCCTATTCTGTTCCTTTACATTTCCTTGCTAAAACTACTAAGGAACTTGAACAGATGTTGTCTCTGGGAATCATTGAGACTAGTAATTCGCCATTCTCTTCTCCATTAGTGATTGTCCGGAAGAAGGACAATAACATCAGACTATGTGTTGATTATAGAAAATTAAATGCTAAGACTATAGTTGACAGCGAACCACATCCACTTATCGACGACTTACTGCCACGTCTATCCAACGCAACTATATTTAGTAAGATAGACTTAACTAAAGGTTATTGGCAGATACCACTGACCGAAAAGGCTAAGTACTACACCGCATTTTCCACTCCACAAGGTCTATACCAGTGGAATGTGATGCCTTTTGGGCTTGTTAATGCGCCAGCTACCTTCATTCGCCTGATGCGACAAATTTTATCAGGTAGACCAGACGTTATTACATATATTGACGACATATGCTTGTTTAGTTCGTCGTTTGAGGAACATGTTTCGGGACTTAGATATGTTTTTGACACTCTAAGGAATTATCATCTAACTGCTAAACCTACAAAGGTGCAAATCGCGTGTAATGAGATAACCTTTTTGGGACATATCATTGGATCGGGATATATCCGAACGTTACCTAGTACAGTCTCCAAAATTCTAAACATAGCAGTTCCTCAGACGAAGAAACAGGTCAGGAGTTTGTTAGGACTTGTTCAATATTACAGTAGATTCATACCAAACTTGTCATCCATCACGGCTGTATTGTCTTCATTGTTAAAAAAAGATATGCCGGTGAAGGTGACATGGACTGGTACATGCAATGAAACTTTCAACAAAATTATAAATTTGTTCTCGCATGAACCAATTTTAAGACTTCCCGATGCTTCCAAAAGATTTTTCTTACGAACAGATGCTAGTAACTACGGCATTGGTGCATGCCTGCTCCAGAACCATGATGGCATTCTACATCCTACCTTATATATATCAAGAAAGCTGAAGCCGGCAGAAACAAAGTATTCGACAGTCGACAAGGAACTTTTATCTGTGATCTGGGCAATAACGAAACTTGAAAAATTCTTGCTCGGTGCTCCCTTCACCATACAGACGGACCAACGTGCTGTAGCATCCTTGCGTCGATCTAATCATAAGAGCCAGAAACTTGCCAGATATTCAATCATCCTACAGCCATTTGAGTTCTCCATTGAACATATTCCTGGCACTGAAAATTGTGTGGCAGATGCATTGTCACGTAATCCTATTGACGACGAATAATCAACATTGACACTCTTAAACTACATCAATCAGAACTACATTGGATTGAACGAAGTATCAACTATAAAGGAACTAACCTTGCCTTCAATTTAAACTTTATAAACACTATATGCATCACAGAATTGAACTAAAAGACAATCAAGGTATACATATTGACATTGAAACTTCGTCTAACGTCCATACACGATATATGAATATTCGTTGAACAATCATGGGACAATATCTGACGACAAGTCGAACTTATTATCCTATGTGCACTTAATTCTTGGATGCTGGGATAAATGACATTTCTTTCCAACGTAAACGTTTGAACATTTTTGCCTAAAAGAATTCATCAGGATCAAGACTACGGATGGATCATCATATCCTATACTAATTAATTAGTTAACTTAACTTCTTAATTGAATTATTATCAATAAAATGAAATGTGAGAAAAAAATGAAATGAAAGAACAAAAAAAAGAGAACGAAATACTAAAAGAAGAAATTATGAAAAGAGAAAATAAATCTCACACAAGTATTAGATTTATTTTTTTTTTTAATGTACCTATACATTATTTAGTTAGTTAAATTAGATAGTTATTATTCACTAACACTTAACACACACAATTAAGTTAAAACTTATATTCGAATTTCTTTCTATTTCTTCTCACTTATTTTGTCTTTTCTTCTCTCATAACATCGCGTTACATTAGAACCTTAATAATTTAACTCTTAGTTTAATTAATTAATTTAATTTTAATTAGTCAAATTAATTCCTATATGACATACTAATACGACAGACCTTACTTTAATTTAATTTTATCATTCACTATTAACATTGGACATTTATTTAGTTGATATAATAATATGTATAATATTGATATATAATGTGATTTATGATTAGATGACTATGACAAATAGTTAGTTGACACGACCGCAACACGGTTCTACTCAGAACATCGTCGGCCATATGTCACAATTGTGTTAAATTTTTTTGAAAAATTGTTAAGTCGGATAGATATTGAAAAAAAATCTATCGATTTTTTTTTCCCCGGTGTACAGGGAATTGTTACGGTATATGATATTAACGCCGTCTGCTAAAGGTTACCAGACGTGCAATTGTAAAGGTTAAGACATTTAATATATTGCGATAGATGTTTCAATTACTGAACGCTTCATACACGATCGATTATGACGTGTATAGCGTTGTTTAGGACACAGTCGGTAACTAAGAAACCTACCCTTTTTACATTGACCGTCAAGCTGTTAAGACGCGTCTGACTTTCCTTCCAATGTTGGGCATGGTATTGCCATACAGATATATTTTATGCAAGTACGGACATGGGTCAGTCCATTGCTATTACGAAGATTTGAAATGATTAAAGGTCAGTACGAAAGTGAAAATTAAGGAAGGATGAATTACAGTCCATAGTATTTGATTTTGCCAGACTCATAGACTCACTGTCGGCCGTTGGAAAACCCCAACCGCGCGTGCATACAGCTATGACAATCTGCATACAGTAATTTGATTATTGGACAAGGACTGATAGGATATCTACATATCTATGCCATATATTTTCAAGTTATAATATGTACCTTTGTGATCAACATGCATGAATCGTCTTGACGTGTAAACTGTATTAAATATTTGTGGACTCTATGAACCGACTTGTCACATCAATCGTATTCCAAGGTTCAATTATTGTTCAGAATCTTCCACCCCTGCATTCGCGTAATCTTACATAGAAGGCACGATACACGATCACTCAAGAATATCAAGAAGATAAAACAATGGCCAGACATTTATAACTGTTTTATTAATATCACATGGAACATTGTTCAGAGCTAACCAAACCACGCCTTGCAACAGATCACCTGCAACATTGGGGAGTTGAAGGTTAATGCTGTTTGGGGAGTTGAAGGTTAATGCTGTTTGGGGAGTTGAAGGCTAATGCTGTTTGGGGAGTTGAAGGTTAATGCTGTTTGGGGAGTTGAAGGCTAATGCTGTTTGGGGAGTTGAAAGCTAATGCTGTTTGGGGAGTTGAAGGTTAAAGCTGTTTGGGGAGTTGAAGGTTAATGCTGTTTGGGGAGTTGAAGGTTAATTCTGTTTGGGGAGTTGAAGGTTAATGCTGTTTGGGGGGTTGAAAGTTAATGCTGTTTGGGGAGTTGAAGGTTAATGCTGTTTGGGAGTTGAAGGCTAATGAATGAATGAAATATATTTATATATATATATGTCATTTATACTTTACTTTTTTAATGTATTCATTGGCAGACGTCATCTATAGAATCACTAACGACAAGTAACAAGCAATTACCAGACTCTACAACATCCAAATCTAGTGTCTCCCAAAAAGCAATGCTGAAAAATATTCCTCGAACTACAGAATTAAAATCAATGAAAAATAATTCTGCAAACATTTTTGGAGAGAAACATTTAAGTGAATTTAATCAAAATCAACAGACAGCAGCTGAAGATGCAACAAGGAGTTTGCAGGATAATAATGATGTGACAGATCTGGAGAGAGATCTAGAATTGGTCTTGGAGGATGTTAATATTGATGACTTTGACTTGGCAGTAAGTTCCTGTGTATGTTTAATGTTTGATAATAAATTGCTGTACATATATCTTTCTGGTAATAAAAAAGTGAGGAGTGCAGTCAGACTGAATAAAGCAGGGTTCGGTATAAGGTAGATCCTGATCTACCAGTAGATCACTATGTGATGGAGAGGGGGAAAAAGAAAAAAAAATTAAAAGTTAGAGAAATTTGGGACTAGCTATCTCCAATTGGAATTAGGAAGCACATTATCTCCAGGATTAATGGTAGTTTTTCTGTGTTCCCATTGAAAACTCATAAGCTAGCTGACAAAAAAATATCACTTTAACTATGAGATAACAACATGATCTTTTCTTTGACACAAAGTTAAACATTCGGTAGTATATCGTTTAGTTTAAATTTTATACATTGGAGATACAAGAAGCAGAATTTCAGGCAGAGGTAAAGTTATATGCAGGCTTCACAAATTCCAAATACTCTGAAACCTGAAAACAGACATCATTTGATCAAGATAGATCTTTGGAGAGCTCAGTGTTTCTAAAGTCGATTCTCACCGATTCTGGTTTGCCTGCTGCTGATTTAGAGCATGAAGTGAATGAAAATAGATAATAAGGTTGTCACGGAGTGTTTTGAGGGTATTTTGCATGTATGAATGTTCCCATGCTCCAGCGGGAGTTTATTGGTCATTTGAGTTGTTGTGAGTTGGGAATGCTTGCCTTGTAATATTTTAGTTACAAGCAATGTTGTGAGCAGAGATCAAAACAAGCTGCCAGCTATAGTTAGGCGTGAATGAAGATCAGTGGAGCGTGGAAGGTTTTCACGTGTTTGGTGAATACGAATGAAAGGGGTCAGTGAGAGAGAGATGTGTGTTGAGTCAGTAGTGTGTTGGGTCAGTAGAGAGTTGAGCCAGTAAAGAGTTGAGTCAGTAGAGAGTAGACAAGAGACAGCGAAGAGCGTAGAGAAGAGAAGGGTGGATGTCTATAGTAGTGCGCGAGTAGAGGGCTATAGTTGTGCAGTGGATTTATGTAGTAGCCTATTTTGTGGCTGTAGTTATTCCGAGGATCAGAGTGATCGTAGAATACTCGGGATTTGTTATGTCTCCAATATTTGTAATGGCCCTGCGCCCATTGTGACTTATTTGTGATATTATATATTCACGGAGATTGATATGGTGTTAGAGTTGGTGTATTACTCCTTAGACAGTGAGCTAGGCGAGCGGTGTATAAGTGTTGTCTGATATTCTACATCCACCCACATACACCCTACTCGTCACAAAGGTAAGTATTAGAGATAGGAAACTCTATAAAGTGCTACAACAGAAGGTAATCTGCTCATCAGGAGGGTGTTTCCTCCTGAGACAAGTGTTTTGGCACTTTTATCTCTTTTATAGTATCAACCTCCTGTTGATTTTACTGCTAAAATTTTAACTTGAGAAATGAAAAGTATATCCCATGTTACAGTCAGTCTTTTTCAAGGTCAAGATATGTAAGAAAGGTACAGAAAACAGAGACCTTTATGATTGTAGAGTGACATTAAAAAAAATTTTACTGAAAGATAGGACACAAACCTGTTGATAGCATTACCAGGCAGTCTGTGTTTTGGAATTCCCAGGGTAAGAGAGGTGTAGAGGGAGCCCAAGGAACACATAGAGAAGAGACCTGGAGACAGACATGAAGAAGACACAGAGAGATCTTGAGATGATGGCACGGGACAGGAAGATTTGGCATCTGTTGAAGACCTATGCTTCTTGGGGAGCTAAAGAGTGATGATGATGATAAAGCTTTTGAAAATGAACGACTGAGCAGAGAAATGCCAACAAGCTACTGCAGTATCTTACCAACTGTCACCACTACTTTAACATCTCAATTTGAATACAAAAACCAAATGACAGTTGATAAATAGTATATTCTTACCAGCTCTATGCTGTCAGTGTCAAACATGGTCCCTGTCCAGGGCACAGAAGACAGTAATTACATCACAGGAGATGAAATGCCTAAAAAGAGCCATTAATGTTACCATGAGAAATAATGACATCAGAAACACGGAAGGTTCTACATCATGAATGCAGGATATAGACAAAAAGTAAAGTAGTTTGGCCTTCTCATGAGAATGGAGACCGGTCAGTTACCATTATGCACCGACAAGAAGGTCAGGTTGAAGGAAGACCAAGAGAAACATGGAAAGACAATATTACAGAACTACTACTGCAACATGGGCTCTCATCACTTAGCTCAAGAACAAAAACTTCAGCTCCTGACTGAGCTACGGCAAAAGTGGACCAGCATAAGTAATAGGATAGGGATGGTCAGGATCCACCCGTGGCAAGACAAGACATAACAAGACAGACAGACTAAGGTTTTTTATTTGACTGTTTTCATTCAAGTGAAGCAGGGTTTCTCAGTCAGGATCCACCTGTGGCAAGACAAGACAGACTAAGGTTTTTTATATGACCAAGTGAGGCAGAGTTTCTCAGTCTGAGTCCATAAAAACCTGGGGTTCCGCTAGAGGTCACTACGTTCTGCGAGAGATTGTGATTGAAAAAAATATAAACGTCGTTTGTTGACCTTTGCTCGCCAGGCGATGTTAGTGCTTGCAGTGGTGGGCAGTGATCCAGCAGCCCAATATGACAGTACACAAAAGGGCCGCGTTCACTCTTGCACATACCATATTTCAATACCATCTTGCAGAGTACAAATTTGTGATACAACTTTAGGACTACTTGGAGAAGGTTAAAAAAAAAAAAGGAAAAACTGAAGTTTATTTGACATAATTTATTGACTTGCATTAGAGCTGATATCCTTTGAAGGGAGGGGAAAAAACCACACAAAAAGAGTAGGCTAATAAGTTGGCCAAAATAAACAGATCCACAAAAAAAAAGCCATTCTCTACTCAAAAGAGCATTGATAATTTTTATTTGATTATTATATTTACAACTTATGCTAACGTACCATGAGCTGTAAGTGAAAAATCAGAACCTGCCAGAATTTGTTTATTGTAAAGTTCTCAGACTTCTATTTTAAATTAGATGAAGAAATATTCTACAAAGGGTGATCAAAAAGTACGGCTCCTAATTTTATACATACTTTTATTTTAAAAAAAAAAAAAAAAAAAAAAAAAAAAACCCACTGAAATCACGAGTCGAAATACATTATTATGTATTACATAATATAATTTCACGTGTTGAAATACATTATTACGACTACTTTTCACCATAAAATCCGAGAGCCTTTATGCATATGTCCCATCTTAGCACGAGTTTGAAAATCCCTGCATGGTAAAATTCTGGCTCTTGATTTGTCGACCACTCACGAACAGCATTCTGCACTGCTGCGTCATCTGAATGCCATCATCCCCCCAGGTGCTTCTTTAGCTGCCCAGACAAATGTAAATCTGATGGCACTAGGTAAGGGCTGTAAGGGAGATGTTCCAGAATGTCCCATTCAAATGGCTGCTGGAGGTCCTGAATATGACGTGCAGTGTGTGACGTGGCATTGTCATGTTAAAAAATCACACCTCAGGAGACGAGTCCAGGCCATTTTCTTGGAATTGCCTCTCTCTGAACACTTATTTCTTTTTCACCATACTCCTCTATCAACTGTCTATGAATTTCAGTGTGAGCAATATATTTCGCACATAAAAAACGAGTAACGCTGCACACTTATACATGGAGCCATGTTTCAAGTTACATCACCATTTTAAACGGAACTAGTTAGGCAACCGCTCACGTCAACAACTTTGATCACACTATCCATGTAACATTGACTCATAATCAATGTTGCCGTAGAGGGAAGTTAAATTTCTCTAAATAGATTCAGCATTATACGATAGGGAAGCTCAATTTTTGAACACCCCTCGTACATAATGAAATGTTAAGAGAAATGATCAAACCATATAGAATATATTGATCAAATATCTTCTGTACTCAAGAGTGCTACTGCTAACCTTTGTTTGAAATAAGGTAGTTATGATATTTCCTTTATTTTTTTTTTTCACAGGATGTTGACCTAGACATTGATGAAATACTCAGTGATTGACAGCAATGATTTCTGGGACTACAGGAATAAAATTCCTCAGAACTTCATTGACAGAAATGCTATGAACTACCAGAAACTAGATCTTCAGATCTCTTGTAAACGTACTACAACTTCCATGGAATTCTGTAAATATAGAATTGTTTGAATACAATATTAATATTAAGTGAATAAAAAAAAAAAAAAAAAAATTTGTAATACTAAAGCAAAACTTGATAGTGTTTTGCATAAATAAAGTTGAATATTTGTACATTAATGATGAACTAAATAGAAAAATATTACATTGCTCAATTATTTGAACATTTGTAACATTTATACAGTGATATTAATCATGAAAAAAAAAAGAATATTTATTAAATAATAAAGTATTAAGCCTGGTACAGTTCCCAAGGGTCTCTGACAGAGGCAGAACTGGACTACTCCCTCCCCCCCCCCCCCCCCCCAGTTCAACAAATATGTGGTTGTGTATGGGGTAGGTAACCTCATGATGTCAAATTAGTTGTTACAGAAGCTACTGCTACAAGAGCTCATGATGTCAAACTAGTTGTTACAGAAGCTACTGCTACAAGAGCTCATGATGTCAAACTAGTTGTTACAGAAGCTACTGCTACAAGAGGTCATGATGTCAAACTAGTTGTTACAGAAGCTACTGCTACAAGAGATCATGAATGCTTTAAAGAAAACTTCCTGCAAAAGGCCAGCTACAGTGGTGGCTCCATGCTGCATAAGGAGCAGAGGGGAAATGATAATGTTAAATACGGAACTCTTCAGCTTTTGAAAATCTTTTTTGAACTAAGTCAGATCATTTTTTGTGTGTAAAGTTTTGCCTCGTATTGGCGAGGCGCGTCCCGTTCAACCTAGTCAGTTATATTAGGGTGCATATCCAAACACAAAAGACCCTTAGGTCTGAGATCTTAAAGTCAGATCGTAAACTCTAGTAGTAGAAATGCCATCACAGATAGAAAATGAGAACTGTTGACATCAGGATCCTAGTTGGAGGGAACACTGACCAGTCATAAGTCATCAGGATCCTAGTTGGAGGGAACACTGACCAGTCATAAGCTACATGGAGCAATAGAAAAATAGAGTTAAATGCAGCCAGATGATCTGCATTACTGGCCTTCAGCAGAGTCGTTTATTCTCTGAGATGCTCTAATGAACAAGTGTTATCGGACAAGTCAGGCCAAATTTTGTGTGTAGGATTCAGCCTTTAAACTCATTTTCGTGCTGGTAGGAAGGAAGATTTTCTTGCTAGTAGGAAGGAAGATTTTCTTCTTCTTCATAACCCTCCACTCCCAAAGGAGCATAGGCCTTCAACAAACACATGCCAAGTCCTCCTGTCCTGTGCCATCATCTCAAGTTCTTTCCATGTTCTCCTCATCATTTTCACCTCTGTTTCCAACTCTCTTCTCCATGTACTTCTTGGTCTTCCTCTGCCTCTCTTGCCCTGGGGGTTCCAGAACAAGGACTGCCTTGTAATGCTATCAACAGGTTTCCTCAGTGTGTGTCCTATCCATCGCCATCGTCTTCTTCTCATCTCTTGTTCCACTGGCACTTGTCTAGTTTTTGTCATCAGTTCCACGTTGGTAACCTTGACATACCATTTTAATCCCTCTATTCTACGCAAGCACCCATTTATGAAAGTCTGTAGCTTTTTGGTTGTTGTCTTTGTTGTTCTCCATGTCTCCGAGCCATACAATAGGACTGACTTCACATTTGAATTGAAGATTCTTATTTTCGTGTTGGATCCGATTTCTCTTGATCTCCATATATTTCCCAATGCAATGAAAGCTCCTCTTGCCTTTTGTATTCTTATTTTGATATCGCTGTCTGTCCCTCCAACTTTGTCTATATTACTGCCAAGATATGTGTATGATTCTACATCTTGAATTGGTGTTTCTTCAAGTTCAACCCTGTTATCATTACCTGCATTTATTCTCATAATTTTTGTCTTTTCCCTGTGTATTTTCAGACCCAATTGCTGTGACCTCTCATCGAGTGTTTTCAATTTGTCCTGCATCTGATTACGGTTATGGGACAGAAGAGCCAAGTCATCAGCAAAATCCAGATCATCCAACTGCTTAGTCAGAGTCCACTGGATTCCATTTCTGTTGTGTGTTGTCGATGATCTCATAACCCAATCTATTGCCAGCAAGAAAAGAAATGGAGACAAGAGGCATCCCTGTCGCACTCCTGTTCTTATCCCAAACGGTTCTGTAAGCTGTCCTTCGTGAAGAACTCTGCATGTCATGTCTTCATATGTTTTCTTTATTAAATTAATGATCTTCAGGGGAACTCCATAATGCCTCATCAATTTCCATCAATTTCCAAAGTGATTCTCTGTCTACACTGTCAAATAAGGAAGATTTTACTGTCTGCATTTTTTTCTTTTTTTAGGTGGTGCCCTTGTAGTTTTCTGCACTTTTTATTTAGCCAGAGATTATTTGCTGCAAGATACTTGAGTGAAGGTTTTGTGAATTAAAACAAAATGCTTTACTGACTGAAGTGAAGGTTTTGTGAATTAAAACAAAATACCTTACTGAGTGAAGTGAAGGTTTTGTGAAGTAAAACAAAATACTTGCCAGTATGATTGATAGTTTTGTGAATTAAAACACTTTATTGACTGAAGTAAAGATTTGTTTGAATTAAAACTAAATACTTTACCAAGTGAAACTGTGAATTAAAAAATTTTATTGAGTCAAGTGAAGACTATGAATTTAAACAAAATACTTTAGTGACTGAAGTGAAGGTATTATGAATTAAACAACATGTGTGAATGAAAGTTTTGTGAGTTACACTATACTTTATCAACCGAATTGAAGGTTTTGTGAATTTAAACAATATGCTTTATTTGATGAATGGAGATTTTGTAAATTAAAAGAAATTACTTGATTGTGTGAATGAATGTTTTGATATTTAAAAGGATATACTTTATTGACTAAAGTGGAGGTTTTATGATTTAAAAGGATATACTTTACTGATTAAAATAAAGGTTTTATGATTTAAAATGATACACTTTACTGATTAAAATGAAGGTTTTATGATTTAAAATTGTATTCTTTACTGACTGAAATGAAGATTTTGTGAATTATAACTAAATACTTGATTAACATAAATGAAGGCTTCATGAATTAAACCAAAATATGAGACCGTCTGAAGTGAAGATTTTGTGAATGATAACTAAATACTTGACTAACATAAATGAAGGCTTCATGAATTAAACCAAATTATGTGACCGTCTGAAGTGAAGTTTTTGTGAATTATAACTAGACTAACATAAATGAAGGCTTTATGAATTAAACCAAAATATGTGACCGTCTGAAGTGAAGATTTTACTAACATAAATGAAGGCTTCATGAATTAAACCAAAATATGTGACCGTCTGAAGTGAAGATTTTGTGAATTATAACTAAATACTTGACTTAACATAAATGAAGGCTTCATGAATTAAACCAAAATATGTGACTGTCTGAAGTGAAGTTTTTGTGAATTATAACTAGACTAACATAAATGAAGGCTTCATGAATTAAACCAAAATATGTGACTGTCTGAAGTGAAGTTTTTGTGAATTATAACTAGACTAACATAAATGAAGGCTTCATGAATTAAACCAAAATATGTGACCGTCTGAAGTGAAGATTTTACTAACATAAATGAAGGCTTCATGAATTAAACCAAAATATGTGACCGTCTGAAGTGAAGATTTTGTGAATTATAACTAAATACTTGACTTAACATAAATGAAGGCTTCATGAATTAAACCAAAATATGTGACTGTCTGAAGTGAAGTTTTTGTGAATTATAACTAGACTAACATAAATGAAGGCTTCATGAATTAAACCAAAATATGTGACCGTCTGAAGTGAAGTTTTTGTGAATTAATAGAAAATGAAAGCAAAGTGACAGTTACACTACAGTTGTTTTTTTTTTTTTCTTCTTCTAAATTCTGTCGCAGAGGCCACAATTTTTCTTCTTTCAAGTTTTTAGATCCACCATTTGTCTCTCCTATCAAGTTGGTTATGTCATTTTCTTCTAGATAATTAATGATTGTATTTTTATAATTTTATTTTATAGTGAATTTTCCTTAATGGTGAAGATTATTTACATTTTTATATTTAATTTTCTTAAGGCTTCCTTTGAAATTACTTGCCTTTTAATAGGTCTTAACATGACTTTTTACAGTCATGAAGTCAAATTCTAACACCCTCAGAAGATGGACTTCTGACATCCATTAAGTCAGCAACTTTGAGATTTTTAACATAAACATCTAACAGCAATTAGCTTTTAAACTCTGATATTAGGGAACTTTGGAAGCTGAATATGAAAGTAGTATGAACGATGTAGAAAAAGAAACGTGAGGAGTTTTGTAAGATGTTATAATTTATGAAAATCACAAGCGGACCTGCTGCTGTAGTAGTGGTCTGATGTCCATGATAAATCACAAGCGGACCTGCTGCTGTAGTAGTGGTCTGATGTCCATGATAAATCACAAGCGGACCTGCTGCTGTAGTAGTGGTCTGATGTCCATGATAAATCACAAGCGGACCTGCCGCTGTAGTAGTGGTCTGATGTCCATGATAAATCACAAGCGGACCTGCCGCTGTAGTAGTGGTCTGATGTCCATGATAAATCACAAGCGGACCTGCTGCTGTAGTAGTGGTCTGATGTCCATGATAAATCACAAGCGGACCTGCTGCTGTAAGTAGTGGTCTGATGTCCATGATAAATCACAAGCGGACCTGCTGCTGCTGTAGTAGTGGTCTGATGTCCATGATAAATGACAAGCGAACCTGCTGCTGTAGTAGTGGTCTGATGTCCATGATAAATCACAAGCGGACCTGCTGCTGTAGTAGTGGTCTGATGTCCATGATAAATCACAAGCGGACCTGCTGCTGTAGTAGTGGTCTGATGTCCATGATAAATCACAAGCGGACCTGCTGCTGCTGTAGTAGTAGTCTGATGTCCATGATAAATCACAAGCGGACCTGCTGCTGCTGTAGTAGTGGTCTGATGTCCATGATAAATCACAAGCGGACCTGCTGCTGCTGTAGTAGTAGTCTGATGTCCATGATAAATCACAAGCGGACCTGCTGCTGTAGTAGTGGTCTGATGTCCATGATAAATCACAAGCAGACCTGCTGCTGTAGTAGTGGACTGATGTCTATGATAAATGACAAGCGGACCTGCTGCTGTAGTAGTAGTCTGATGTCCATGATAAATCACAAGCGGACCTGCTGCTGCTGTAGTAGTAGTCTGATGTTCATGATAAATCACAAGCGGACCTGCTGCTGCTGTAGTAGTGGTCTGATGTCCATGATAAATCACAAGCGGACCTGCTGCTGCTGTAGTAGTAGTCTGATGTCCATGATAAATCACAAGTGGACCTGCTGCTGCTGTAGTAGTGGTCTGATGTCCATGATAAATCACAAGCGGACCTGCTGCTGCTGTAGTAGTGGTCTGATGTCCATGATAAATCACAAGCGGACCTGTTGCTGCTGTAGTAGTGGTCTGATGTCCATGATAAATCACAAGCGGACCTGCTGCTGCTGTAGTAGTGGTCTGATGTCCATGATAAATTACAAGCGGACCTGCTGCTGCTGTAGTAGTAGTCTGATGTCCATGATAAATCACAAGCGGACCTGCTGCTGCTGTAGTAGTAGTCTGATGTCCATGATAAATCACAAGCGGACCTGCTGCTGCTGTAGTAGTAGTCTGATGTCCATGATAAATCACAAGCGGACCTGCTGCTGCTGTAGTAGTAGTCTGATGTCCATGATAAATCACAAGCGGACCTGCTGCTGCTGTAGTAGTAGTCTGATGTCCATGATAAATCACAAGCGACCTGCTGCTGCTGTAGTAGTCGTCTGATGTCCATGATAAATCACAAGCGGACCTGCTGCTGCTGTAGTAGTAGTCTGATGTCCATGATAAATCACAAGCGGACCTGCTGCTGCTGTAGTAGTAGTCTGATGTCCATGATAAATCACAAGCGGACCTGCTGCTGCTGTAGTAGTAGTCTGATGTCCATGATAAATCACAAGCGGACCTGCTGCTGCTGTAGTAGTAGTCTGATGTCCATGATAAATCACAAGCGGACCTGCTGCTGCTGTAGTAGTAGTCTGATGTCCATGATAAATCACAAGCGGACCTGCTGCTGCTGTAGTAGTAGTCTGATGTCCATGATAAATCACAAGCGGACCTGCTGCTGCTGTAGTAGTAGTCTGATGTCCATGATAAATCACAAGCGGACCTGCTGCTGCTGTAGTAGTAGTCTGATGTCCATGATAAATCACAAGCGGACCTGCTGCTGCTGTAGTAGTAGTCTGATGTCCATGATAAATCACAAGCGGACCTGCTGCTGCTGTTGTAGTAGTCTGATGTCCATGATAAATCACAAGCGGACCTGCTGCTGCTGTAGTAGTGGTCTGATGTCCATGATAAATCACAAGCGGACCTGCTGCTGCTGTAGTAGTGGTCTGATGTCCATGATAAATCACAAGCGGACCTGCTGCTGCTGTAGTAGTGGTCTGATGTCCATGATAAATCACAAGCGGACCTGCTGCTGCTGTAGTAGTGGTCTGATGTCCATGATAAATCACAAGCGGACCTGCTGCTGCTGTAGTAGTAGTAGTCTGATGTCCATGATAAATCACAAGCGGACCTGCTGCTGCTGTAGTAGTAGTCTGATGTCCATGATAAATCACAAGCAGACCTGCTGCTGCTGTAGTAGTGGTCTGATGTCCATGATAAATCACAAGCGGACCTGCTGCTGCTGTAGTAGTAGTCTGATGTCCATGATAAATCACAAGCGGACCTGCTGCTGCTGTAGTAGTGGTCTGATGTCCATGATAAATCACAAGCGGACCTGCTGCTGCTGTAGTAGTGGTCTGAAGTCCATGATAAATCACAAGCGGACCTGCTGCTGCTGTAGTAGTAGTCTGATGTCCATGATAAATCACAAGCAGACCTGCTGCTGCTGTAGTAGTGGTCTGATGTTCATGATAAATCAGAAGTGGACCTGCTGCTGTAGTAGTGGTCTGATGTCCATGATAAATGACAAGCGGACCTGCTGCTGCTGTAGTAGTGGTCTGATGTTCATGATAAATCACAAGTGGACCTGCTGCTGTAGTAGTGGTCTGATGTCCATGATAAATCACAAGCGGACCTGCTGCTGCTGTAGTAGTGGTCTGATGTCCATGATAAATCACAAGCGGACCTGCTGCTGCTGTAGTAGTGGTCTGATGTTCATGATAAATCACAAGCGGACCTGCTGCTGTAGTAGTGGTCTGATGTCCATGATAAATCACAAGTGGACCTGCTGCTGCTGTAGTAGTGGTCTGATGTCTATGATAAATCAGAAGTGGACCTGCTGCTGTAGTAGTGGTCTGATGTCTATGATAAATCAGAAGTGGACCTGCTGCTGTAGTAGTGGTCTGATGTCTATGATAAATCAGAAGTGGACCTGCTGCTGCTGTAGTAGTGGTCTGATGTCCATGATAAATCACAAGCGGATCTGCTGCTGCTGTAGTAGTGGTCTGATGTCCATGATAAATCACAAGTGGACCTGCTGCCGTTGTAGTAGTGGACCTGCTGCTGTAGTAATGGTCTGATGTTCATGATAAATCACAAGTGGACCTGCTGCCGTTGTAGTAGTGGACCTGCTGCTGTAGTAGTGGTCTGATGTCCATGATAAATCACAAGCGGACCTGCTGCTGCTGTAGTAGTGGTCTGATGTCCATGATAAATCACAAGTGGACCTGCTGCCGTTGTAGTAGTGGACCTGCTGCTGTAGTAATGGTCTGATGTTCATGATAAATCACAAGTGGACCTGCTGCCGTTGTAGTAGTGGACCTGCTGCTGTAGTAGTGGTCTGATGTCCATGATAAATCACAAGAAGAATATTGATAATAAATATTTCATTGACTTAATGCTTTGATCAAATTCATTCACTCATCAGCTCCCCAGGGAGCATAGGCCTTCAACAAACATAGACCAAGTCCTCCTGTCTGGTGCCATCAGTTCCTCGTCGTTTTCATGTCTGTCTCTAGTTCTCTTCTCCTTGTGTTTTTTTGGTCTACCTCTACTTCTGCCCTGGGGATTCCAGAACATGGATTGCCCTAGTAATGCTATCAGTATTGTGTGTCTTATCCATTGTCAGCGTCTTCTTCTCATCACTTGTTTCACTGGCATTTGTCTGGTTCTTCTCATCACTTGTTTCACATTGGTGACCTTGTCTTACCAGTCCTTCCATTCTACACAAACAACCATTCATGAAAGTCTGTAACTTCTTGGTTCTTGTTCTCCATGTTTCACAGCCATACAATAGGACTGATTTGACATTTTAGTTGAAGATGTTTTGTGCTGGACTACATTTCCTTTGATTTCCATATATTTCCCAGTGCAGTGAAAGCTCCTCTTGCTTTTGATGTCCTTATTGTGATATCACTATCTGTCCCTCAATTTATGTTAAGCAAGAAAAAAGGTTCTCTCTACGGTGTCAATGCCACATCCTTCGTATTTCGTGGAAGTACAAAGTGATAAATGTTTAGGTACTGTCAGATGCTGGGCTTCCAAGCATGTAAACATTGCTTAGACAGCGCAGACAATGCTGGCTTAGCCACGTCTGCTGTATGGAAGATGGTCGTGGACATAAATCCAGCAACCTGGGAGGATGAAGCTGCCGATCACACCAAGTGGCAATGCTCCCTATGGTGCCAACTCAGACTGGGCAAAAAGAAGCTCTTACAACAAGCAGAAGAGAAAAGAAAAAAAACAACCAAAGAAACATGAGGCACAAAAATCAGCTAAGGGCTATCACCTCAAGGCTCATCTTTTCATAGTCAGTTATGACTGAAGGAGATTATTATCTGTCCTTAAAACTGTCTATATTGCTACCACCTTGCTTAAATTGTCTGGCTTGTTAATGATTATGTCATGTTGTGACACATTTACTCAATCTCTCTGATGTTTTTTGCCTTTATTTTAAACATCTTTTGTTGCACTGGGAAACGTATGGTGATTTCTTTTGTCAAAAGAAATCGGACCCAACACAAAAATCAGAATTGTCACGTCAGTCCTATTACCATGACTACCAGAAACATACAGAATTTCATAAAGGGGTGTTGACAAGAAGAATATAAGGACTGAAATATGACGGTGTGAAACTAACGGACACAACCTGACAAACATTTTGGAACAAGAGTCAGGATCAGACGCTGATGTTGGATAGGATATACATTAAGAAAATCAGCTGATAGCATTACTGTAAATAAATAAATACTACACACATAAAGGTGTTTCAGGCGCTCGTGAGAAACAAAGAAGTAGAAAACTAGACAACAGAAGTGAGAGGCTTAGCATAGAATCGAACCCAGGACTTCCGAACGGCACTCCAGCCTAGCTACAGAAGCGAATCACACTATCCTCCCTGCCAATGAGGGGGAACAACAGAAGTGATTGCGTCATTAATTCGGCTGGATCGCCCTAGGTACATATCCGGTGTTATGTGCTGCAAATCGCTCTAATGACCCTATCTTCGAGGCACTAATTTTGTAGTGCCTAGTGGATAGGGTGATTCGCTTCCGTAACTAGGCAGGGGTGCCGTTCCGAAGGTCTTGGGTTCGATTCTCCGGTAAACCACTCACTTCTGTTATGTACTTCTTTATTTCTAACAAGCACCTAAAACAAACCTTTATGTTTGTAATATTTATTAATTTACAGGCCTCGGGGTTTACACTCTTTATTTGTTTAAATGTAGGTAGCGTTACAAGGCAGTCTCTGTTCTGGAACCCAGGGGGTAAGAGAATTAGAGGAAGACAAAAAAAACATGAAGAGAACTGAGGACATACATGGGGGGGTGGTAAAGAAGAAGACATGGAAAATCATGAAAGGATGGCGCCAGATAGGAAAGCTTGCGCTCCACAAGCAATTGAAAGCTAATGAAGGAGGATGGCACAGTGCAAGTATCATGAGACAAATGAAGCACTTGACTTCAGTGAAAAAAGCTGCAACTGAAAAAGTACAATACAAGTGGTTGATGATGTCTGGGACAAAGGAAAATTAGCAGTGACACACTTACAAGATGGGCAAAAAAACACTATAATGATAAGGAACTCTATAAAGTATGTTACAGCTGGAGGCAATTTGATCATCAGAAGCTGTCCTTCACATCTGATGAGTGATTTGGCCAGTTTATTTCCTTTACACTCTAAGTAGGGGTATGGCCCTGATCATGACTCCTAATCCTTGTCATTTCTGTGTCCAGTTTGTCAACATGATTACAGTATGTAGAAACACCTGATTCAAGCCACATGCATCATGTGTGCCCTGATCATGACTCCTAATCCTTGTCGTTTGTGTGTCCAGTTTGTCAACATGATTACGGTATGTAGAAACACCTGATTCAAGCCACATGCATCATGTGTGCCCTGATCATGACTCCTAATCCTTGTCGTTTGTGTGTCCAGTTTGTCAACATGATTACGGTATGTAGAAACACCTGATTCAAGCCACATGCATCATGTGTGCCCTGATCATGACTCCTAATCCTTGTCGTTTGTGTGTCCAGTTTGTCAACATGATTACGGTATGTAGAAACACTTGATTCAAGCCACATGCATCATCATCATTTTCCTTGACACTATCTAAGGAGCATGAGCCACCACTGCACCTGGTCAGCTTGCAGGAAGCCAGCACAAAACATTCACATGGTCTTACAGCAGTGATTTCTGTAGCAACTTGTTCTACATGATGAAGCTGCAATCCCTCCAGGACTGAACTGGAACAAGGCCAAAATAGATAGGACGGCACTCTCTCGGGCAAATCTCTACACCCCAAGGTAGAGGAGGAACGACTAAGTAAATAAAGTTACCAGCCCCCCATACACCTCACATTAGTCAACTTGTACATGGGGAATCAGTAGTCCAATTCTTTCTTCATGTTATAATAGACCCCCCAGGAAACTACAAGAGGTGACATACTACATGCCTTGTCATATATTTAAACAAAACAAAAGTTCTGATTTTCAAAAACCAGGAGATACCACAACTTTTATCATGTTCCAAGAAACAACAATTTAAAAAAAAAGTGAGTGTCAGTTATATAATTTAATCCATCAATGAGAACATATGAAAGTTCACAGCTGTAATATAAACAAAAAAACAACAACAAACAAATATTAGGAGCTCAATAAAAATGGTTAGCTGGTTAGATCTGAAGATTTCAAGATCATAGTCAAACAAATGCTGATCAAATCAATTATAATCCAAATTGTGAGTAGCATCACAAGGCAGTTTTTAATTCTGGAACCCACAAGTAAAAGTGGAAGGTTCTACAAAAATAATGAGAAGAAAACTAGATACAGAAATAACAAGGACAATTTGGCAAACACTAGAAAAGAATGCCCTTGACAGAAGACAGAGGGAGATAAGTGGAGAAGAAGAGTCTGAGCAGCCAGTGACTGTGGGTGAGCCAAAATTTGCTGATGATGGTAAATTCTAATACTTCCTGTGTATGTGTGGATTCTCTATTTTCTCTCTCAAGATTAGAAAAAAAAAAAAAATGCATAAAAGCTGCCACACGTTTTGAGTTTCCAAACTGATAAAATTTGACTAGGGCACATGTTTCAAACTTGATTTATCAACACAAACTAAACTTTTCTATGTCACTTGTCAACAAGAAATGAAAGAAACTGCACACATTTCAAACTTGATTTATCAACAAAAATTAAACTTTTCTACGTCACTTGTCAACTAGAAATGACAGAAACTGCACATATTTCAAACTTGATTTATCAACAAAAATTAAACTTTTCTACGTCACTTGTCAACTAGAAATGACAGAAACTGCACATATTTCGAACTTGATTTATCAACATAAACTAAACTTTTCTACGTCACTTGTCAACTAGAAATGACAAACTGCACATATTTCAAATTTGATTTATCAATATAAACTAAACTTTTCTAAGTCACTTGTCAACTAGAAATGACAGAAACTGCACATATTTACATACATTTTCATTTCTGACAAGACCATGGATATATACACTAGCATTAGCAAACATATCTTTTCTATTATTCTTCTTTGTGCTTGTTCATGCCGTAACTCTTTATGTCCCTGACTGGTTTTAGGTTGTACTCTGGCTTCAGAGTAGCTACACATTTTTTTAAATTTTCAGAGGTGATTTTGTTTTAAACAAGTAGTTAACACATAAATTTATGAGAAAATATCTTTTAATAGAGGTGAGTCATGGACAGTTAGCAAACAAGTAGGAAAAGAACTTGCAACAGAACTTTTCTTGCCCGCGTTGGCTTGATCAGCCATATGTGCACCCACTTAACCTCATAGAACGAACTGTATTACGAAAGATGTCGATAGTCTTCATCGAATAAGATGGACAAATCATCAGGAAAAGCACCAGATGCCACAAAGATGTGGTTTTACAGAAGAATGTTAAAAATATCACAGACAGCTAACAAGAGTAATAAGGATGTTCTGAAAGAAGCCAGTGTGCAAAAAATTTATTACTCACGTAGAAGGAAACAATCCTCTTATGTCTGACATGTTGTGAGACGAAGAAATCTGGAGTATAACAGCGACTGCAAGGAAGACCAAAAGAAAAAGAGATTGAGGATGACAAAGAAAGCAGATACTAGGCAGTTTGTAATCATGGCATGGATAGACGTCAACAACAGAATTGATAAATAGTAGTGGAGACAGGAAGTTGTGGAGAGACATGATCACCTTTGCCACAAGGCATGGCACTTAAAGAAGTTATAATATACGTACTATCACTGTCAATTAACTAAAGAATATTTGTTGTATTGCAAGTCTTATATGGCCAGTGTAGTTCTGGGTGGATCTCTCATGACATGAAGAAAGAATTGGACTACTGTTAATGCTTTATACAGACTTTCTGCAATGTGACCAGCTGTAGTTGTGACTCTATACTCCAAAGGGAGCCAACAGGAAAATGATGATGGTCTTATATACAACAACGATGGCTATTTAATACTACAAGAGTTAATTTGTCCTAAATATGGTAGAAGATAAAATGAAAATACTTGATCAGAGGTCACAGCTAGTGGGTCTGAAAATAAATAAACACCCCTACATGTAGAATTATACATATACTTGATCAGAGGTCACAGCTAGTGGGTCTGAAAATAAATAAACACCCCTACATGTAGAATTATACATATATCTTGGCAGCAATATAGACAGTTAGAAGGGCAGACAGTGATATAAGAATAAGGATATAAACGTTCTGATTTTTCAAGATACCACAACTTTTATCATCTTCCAAGAAACAACAACTTTTATCATCTTCCAAGAAACAACAACTTTTATCATCTTCCAAGAAACAACAACTTTTATCATCTTCCAAGAAACAACAACTTTGATCATCTTCCAAGAAACAACAATTTTAAAAAGCGAGTGTCGTTGGTTTTGGAAATATGTGGAAATCAAATCCAGCACATAATTTAGAATCTTCAATTCAAATGTCATCAGGCCTATTGTATGGTTGTGAAACATGGAGAACAACCAATAAGTTACAGACTTTCATAAATGGGTGCTTGGGTAGAACAGAAATAGTGAAATGGTATGAGAAGGCCACCAATGTGGAAATGATGACAAGATCAGACGTGTGCCAGTGGAACAAGAGTTGAGAAGACGATGATGGTGATGGTTGATAGCATGACCAGGCCTTGATGTGGAAGCCCCAGAGTAAGAGAAGCTGAGGTAGACCAAACAACCCTGGGGGAAGAGAACTGGAGACAGAAATGAGTATGATAAGGAAAATATGGAAAAATCTTGAGATAATGGCACACAACAGCTACCAACTTGACATGAGTGTGTTGAAGACCTATACTTCTATGGGAGCTGATGGTTAATGAATATGTCTATTTTATTTTATTTTACATAAAGTGCAGATGTAAGGAAATCTGACCAACTGTACTGGATGTGCCAGGTAGAACTTGGGACAGTAATGTACAACTTCCAGGCATGTCATACAGCTTAGATGGTAGAAAGAGTTAAATGGGAATACAGGTGACTCCTGGATTTAACTCTCTTGCAGGAAGCCAGTGTCAAGGCATTTCATCTGCTTGTTCACTGAACTTTTTTAACCCCTAGCTCTGCCAGCTCCATGATGAGTTTCATACCCTCTGTCCCACAAGTGGAGACAACAACAACAGATATCTTTAAAAAAATATTACACGCAAACTCTCCCAATAATATCAAGTGAACAACATTATACAGTATTAACCCAAGAAGATTACACTCAACAAACTACCTAATCCATAAAATGTTGGAATTAATATATGAATATTATATTTGTGTGTGTTAATTCATGCATGATTTTATATATATATATACGTATACATTTCTTGGTTTACTTGATATATCTATACCTGAGGCCGCAGCAATATGGAACAGGATAATCTCATTCAAACAGATAAATGCATATAATATACAAGGGCTGCAGACCACCGCCATTGAAAATCTATATAAAACAAGCTTAACATAATTTCTGGAAAACAAATATAATTAAGCAACAACCATAATATAAACTGTAGTCAGCCGATGGATTCAAAGTACTTGACCATATCTAGTTTTTGTGTCAGCGTTATGGACTTTATGGCACAGCACTCCACGCTGCTGGTAGCACTATTACTTGCAGCACACTTATGGACCATTATTAATTTATTAAATTATATTAATATACATTTATTTCTATCAAGTAAACAAAGCAATAATGCACGTCTGCCGCGTGAAAGATGGTCGCATCCTCAAAGATATTTTCTATGGACAACTGGAAGATGGGGAAAGAACAGCCGAGCAACAGCAGCTGAGGTTCAAAGATGTCAACAAGAGAGACATGAAGGAACTGGACATAAATCCAGCAACCTGGGAGGGCAATGCTCCCTATGGCACCACCTCAGATTGGGCAAAAAGAAACTTTAACAACAAGTAGAACAGAAAAGAACACGCCCAAAAGAACACCAGGCAAAAGAAAAAAGCAACTGAGGGCTATCTCCGTAAGGGCCCATTCCCATAGTTAGTTATGACCCATAGTTAGTTATGACCCATAGTTAGTTATGACTAAAGAAAGCTACTACTAATGCAAAAAAAAAAAAAAAAAAAAAAAACAAGCAACGATAACAATCAGCACAGAATGCTGTTAGTTTTTAAATACACTAATAATCCATGAATAATTCTTGATCATTATCCTTCAGCGTTCTCTAAGAAGTATAACACCGTCAACAAATTTAGAGTATGTAGGCGAACACTGTGCATAGTGCTCCCAGTTAAGGGCCCTCCTAGTTCAAAATGATAGGGCAGATTTTCGTGTGTCTGTTCGAACGTCTTTGGGCAGAGTGGTAGCTGCACCACCAGCTCGGGTAATGATACAGTCCCCCTTCATATTGACCCCCTTGCAGGGTAGAGGTCCACTCTTCTCGTGGCATGGTACACAGGTCAATTAGTGGGTCTGGTGTGACCTCTGCCAGCTGCGCCCGCTGAGTTGGGAAAGTTGTCTGGGGTTGCTAGAAAGCCCAAAGCGACACCCCCAAATTGCTGCAAGGGTAAAAAGAGTGAATAACCTTGGGGATTGGAACAACAATAAATTCAGAAGAAGCCCTCCTTGTCCTGTGCCAACATTACAAACATGAAAGATAATAAGGTTATCTACCATAGATGAAGGTCAACATAAATACAAAACAAAGTTTTAGTAATGGAAGTATGATGGTATTTACCGAAGTCTAATCCCCTAGAACAGCGTGAAATAATTATCAAGATGATTCCGTAGGACAGTGTGAAATTAATTTTCAAGATGATTCCACAGAAAGGTTCGAAGTGATTTTCAAGATAATCCCACAGAAGAGCATGAAATTATTTTCAATATGATCCAAAAGAACATAACATAATTATAAAGATGATCCCAAAGAATATGACATAATTATCAAGGTGATCCCATGGAACATGACATAATTATCAAGGTGATCCCATGGAACATGACATAATTATCAAGGTGATCCCATGGAACATGACATAATTATCAAGGTGATCCCATGGAACATGACATAATTATCAAGGTGATCCCATGGAACAACATGAAATAATTTTCAAGGTAATAATAATATGTACAAAGGTTTTTGTCGCAGCTTGATCCCATAAAATCGCATGATATGATTTTTTAAGGTAATCTGATAGAATATTTTTCACAACAACATATAACATTTAAATATGAAAATTAAATTCACAACTGTTCATACGATATGTTGATGAAGATATACATTATGTATGAGAATAATGTTCTTATCCAATTCATACTGAATATACAAAGTGTGCCATCAGTCCCTCACATTTTTGCTTAAAACATGGGACTTTAATTTGTAAGTGAAATACACAATAACAATGAGATAACACCAACATTATTCATTGATAATTATAAAAGTATTTATCATTCAGAATGGTGTTCAAGAGCATTCATAAATAACGTCTGCCTTGTTTTAAAACTTCCACAAACTCTTTGACATAAATCTTTGTCAATTCTTTGAAATTCTGCTGTTAACTGTTGTTTGTAGATCATCTTAGGTTTTATTGTTCCGACCACATGCCTTGTCCTTTAAATATCCCCATTAAAAAATAATCTGCTTGAGTTAAACCAGGAGATCTTGCAGGTCATTTGACGAGACCCCATCTTCCAATCCACCTGTTAGGGAATTTTTCATCAAGAAAATTTCTGACAATAAGGGAAAAAAAAATTCCTGCAAAACAATAATAAATAAATAAAGGATCAGGAGAGGCTCACCCAGTATATTCACATTAAATTTTAGGTCATCATACGGGCTTATTAACAGCAGTAGCACAGTTGAATATTCAAGCAACAGATGTTCAATACTGTCAATAGCCAAGCACAACATCATGAAGACAAAATTATAAATGCCTTTAAAGTATCAAGAAATATCAAAAAACATTTTAACTTGTAAACAAATTTTTTTGGCTAATAATTACAACAAATAATATTTAAAAAGGTCAGTGGCATAACTAGTAGGGATGAGTATAGTGGGTAGGAGGGAAGGAGCAAAATGGCCATTAGGAGGAAAGAAAATTTGTGTTCATTTCGTCAACCTGCCACCAGCTGGGAAATCACTGAAGTGATTCTCAAATATTTTTTGTTCTATTGTAGCTGTTTTATTCTATTCACAATTTTCCCTTTTGCTCCACATGGAGCATAGAGCCACCATTCATTCTGGTCACCTTCACTGGAAGCCTGCACCAAACAATTACATACTCTTACAATGGTGGTTTCTCTTGCATGATGAGGTATCCAATCCCATACATAACCTCATGTTGGTCGCCTTGACATACAAACGAGAGCAGTAGTCCCATACTTTGTGCGCCCCATCGGAGACCCCGGGGGGACAATTATTTATTCTATTTCTGACAGTTAATTTGTCAGTTAGTTCAAAGATAATCTGACAGAAATGAAATGACTATGACAGCATAGGGGCAAAGGGAATAAGGTATGGGTACAACAACTTGTGCTACAAAAAAAACAGAAGTTGAATAGTGAGGCATTGTAAGTCCTTAGCTCCAGCAACACACAGCCTAGTTGTGCCACTAACGACTGGACACTGCTTCTTACACTTAAAAATGTCACCCATTAAGGGGATACAACTAATGCTCGGCCATGGAAATTAATGACAAAAATATGAGATGAACATCAAGGGAGAGAAAAAAAATAGTGTGACTACTCTCCCTTTATCTAACAATATATTGCACAACAAGAAAATATTAATTTATCTGTTACTTCCCTTCTCCCTCCTTATGAAGCAATGAACCAAAATTAAAGCTGGTTCCCTTGTAGGACAACCTGCACCCAAACTTTCATGCGCGTGCTCTTGCAGAACTGGTTTCTACAGCAATTTATGTCACATGATCAAACAGCAGCTCCACGCACAACCTCATTATTGTCGCTACTTACGACATCCCTAAGGGAGCAGCAGTTCAAAATATTTCTTTGTCGCCTCATACTATACGTGGTAAGTACTAAAGTAAACATATAAATGCTAGGGAAAAAATACAGAACAGACAATTCCATGTTAATTACTCTAGCTAACATATCTATCTGATTCAACGTGCTTTAACAACATTTTAGACAGCTTAAATATAATTTTTAAAATGGCTTGAGCTCCCTAATAACTCTAGCGCTAGCATTTAATATTTGTAGGATTAGTTAATATCTTTCTAATGTGACATTACATTTAAAATTATTAAAACAAATTGTTTCACATGTATAAACTAGTCATTCATTCCTTTCATTCATCCATGTGCTGCATGAGGCAACCATTGTACCTGATCCCCTTGCAGGAAGTCTGCACCAAAGCATCATCAATGTGCTAATGCAGTGGTAGGTTGTGTAGCTATTTGTTTTACATAATGAGGTTGCGAGCTCCATACATAACCTAATGTTAGTTGCTACTTTGACTTGCTTGAGGAAACCGTGGTGCTATTTTTTCTGTCTCCTCAGAGACAGCTGGGAACTACATAGCACGTATAAACGAGTACTGACTCAAAAGATGTATTTAACATCATTCATTCAAACAACTCAATCCAACAGTCATTATGTTACACTGCTGCCAGTACATCTAGAATTTTCTGTCTTCCTTCGCCTGTCCCATCTTCCCTCAGTCTCTACTGTATTTAACAACGCCATGTCAGTTGCTAGTAAACGTCTGAAGAGAACAAGAAAGAACAGGACTGACAAAATCTCAGGCATGTCTTCTGCTTCGTTCAATTTCAGACGTCAATTTGAACATGGTCAAAGAAAGCAGTCATCACTGCAGTCTGGCTGAGAGAGTAGGGATCAAAGAGGGAAGGCTAACCCAGTCCCAAAAAATGCTGTGCTGAAGTCGGATGTGTCGGCCGAAAGGCGCAAATATTGCAGCTTCGCTGTAAACAGACATAACGCTACCAACGTCCTTTTCAGGATGAAGGAGGAAGAAGAAGAAAGAAAGCAGTGGTCAGCCTGAGGAAGTTGGTATCTCCGTAGATTTTCTCCAGTAATGGTACTGGTGATGGCCATATGCACTTCCTCTGTTCCTCATATGTTGGACAACGTTGAAGCAAACGTTCAGTGGTAATTTTATCGGTGCCACAGTTACACTAGTTCCTAACTTTAGCTTGTCGAATAGATAGTATACCAATCTGTCAGGCATGTCTAAGGGGTCATCAAATTGAGGTTGTGCATGATAATGGCAAACTCATCAGGTAAAACAAACTGCTACATACATTATACTGTAAGGGATATGAAATGCTAGGACATGGTCTTCCTGGAAAAAAAAGGGGACAAACTGCAGTAGTCATCCCGTTCTTGAAAAAAAATAAAAAGAAAGAAAGAAAGAAGATTCCTTAACACATTAACTACCGAATTGAAAAACACACTGGCCGAATTAAATTTTTTCCCATTTTTATCCTATAGGTGTTTGCACCTAGTAAGCGGTAGTTTTCGTAATTGTTTACAGATTTTTATGAATTACACGTCATTTTAAAGATAAATGAATGTACTATTACAATAAGCACCACTTGTAACTCTAATAGAGGTTGTTGCTATTTAACGGCCCTCCGATGGCCGAGGACTTACAATATTTTCACAATTATAACTGCTTGCGCTCCATCGCTATCAAAATCCCTATTTCAATCAATGTGCACACCGTTAACTCTCTTGTCATCGTCGCTAGATCTATCAGTCAATTGTTGAAACAAGTTTCTAGCCTATTCAGCCGTTAGACGAGATGTACAAGCATTTTTTGTGGTCCTATCACTAGTTGCCACGGTAAACAGTTTTACACGATTTGGTAACTAACCCAAAATGCTGATAAACATGAACATAATATCAATTTTCCAGTGTTCTACAGCCATGCTTTGGTAATTTGTTTTCCAGTAACAACTTAAAATTTCGAACTAGATCAGTTTCAGTACATTTTTCATTCGTTTTATTACTAAAATTAGATCGACGCTCTGAGCGGCTCGCGGTCCAAATGATAGGATTTCAAAAGCCAGTCCCACCAGCTTGCGGTAGTTAATGTGTAGTTAATTAATAAAACACCAGAGTTATGTTCAAAAGTGTGTAACCCCAAGCGCCCCCCCCCCCCCCCCCCCCCCCCCCCCCCAAAGAAAAAAAAATGCTATACAGCTGCATAAGTACAAGCTTGTTTTGGCACAAACTTTCCTCGGTTTAAAATCACAGACAAGCAACATAACTAGATTACTATTTAAAAAATAAACAATAAAAAAAAAAAAGTTACTAATCAAAGTAATATAAGAAAATGCCCACTCTGAAAATTATGCAAGTTTTCATGGCAAAAATAAAAAACGGAACTTTTCAAACACTTATCATTCATGTTTTTTGTTCCCCATAAAACACCAAACAGCAGTTGTCTGAGCTGTCTACGGCAGGTCTGCCCATGAGGTTCTGGTTTTCAAGTTATTGTTTACTTTCTCATCTACCATTTTTCACTAGGTTCTCTTTGGTATCCCAAATTTCTCATTCCCTGTGGGGGCAGTTTAAGCTATGGAGGCCGTAAATTGTAGGAAAAGTAATGAAGCCAAAGGCACACCAAAAAATGTTATAATATGAAAAAGGAATGCTGCTACTGCTGAGATACCGGATTGTAGATTTTTCATTCATTCATAACCCTCCACTCCCAAAGGAGCATAGGCCTTCAACAAACACATGCCGAGTCCTCCTGTCACGTGCCATCATCTCAAGTTCTTTCCACATTCTCCTCATCATTTTCACCTGTTGCCAGCTCTCTTCTCCATGTGCTTCTTGGTCTACCTCTGCCTCTCTTGCCCTGGGGATTCCAGAACAAGGACTACCTTGTAATGCTATCAACAGGTTTCCTCAGTGTGTGTCCTATCCATCGCCATCGTCGTCTTCTCATCTCTTGTTCCACTGGCACTTGTCTAGTTCTTGTCCTCAGTTCCACGTTGGTAACCTTGTCATACCATTTTAATCCTTCTATTCTATGCAAGCACCCATTTATGGTCTGTAGCTTTTTGGTTGTTGTCATTGTTGTTCTCCATGTCTCAGAGCCATACAATAGGACGGACTTCACATTTGAGTTGAAGATTCTTATTTTCGTGTTGGATCCAATTTCTCTTGATCTCCATATATTTCCCAATGCAATGAAAGCTCCTCTTGCTTTTTGTATTCTTATTTTGATATCAGTGTCTGTCCCTCCAACTTTGTCTATATTACTGCCAAGATATGTGTACGATTCTACATCTTGTATTGGTGTTTCTTCAAGTTCAACCCTGTTATCGTTACCTGCCTTTATTCTCATTATTTTTGTCTTTTCCCTGTGTATTTTCAGACCCAATTGCTGTGACCTCTCATTGAGTGTTTTCAATTTGTCCTGCATCTGATTACGGTTATGGGACAGAAGAGCCAAGTCATCAGCAAAATCCAGATCATCCAACTGCTTAGTCAGTCCACTGGATTCCATTTCTGTTGTGTGTTGTCGATGATCTCATAACCCAGTCTATTGCTAGTAAGAAAAGAAATGGAGACAAGAGGCATTCCTGTCACACTCCTGTTCTTATCCCAAATGGTTCTGTAAGCTGTCCTTCGTGAAGAACTCTGCATGTCATGACTTCATGTTTTCTGGGAGCCGCGCTAGCGTAGTGGTTACAACACCGCTCTGGCGACCGGGTGATACAGGATCAAACCCGGGCGACGGCATTTGAGGATTTTTCGTCGACCGGGATTTGGACTGGATTAACTCGAGACCTGGCGAGAACATTTGAAGGAGTGTCATCGACCAGGGACTGGCGGCTCCTGAGCCGACCCAGCTGCAATGGGTACCTCCGAAATCGGCGAGTATTTGCCTGAATGGCGAGGGACACCTGTCTCTGTACAAGAAATAAAGGGATACTCACGTAAAATCAATGTCAGGTTAGACATAAAATAATAACCTGAGATTTCGCCTCGAGTATTAGCGGGCGAACGCAAAAAAAAAAAAAAAAAAAAAAATATGTTTTCTTTATTAAATTAATGATCTTCAGGGGAACTCCATAATGCCTCATCAATTTCCAAAGTGATTCTCTGTCTACACTGTCAAATGCCTTTTCATAGTCCACAAATCCGATGTATAGTGGTGAATTCCATTCCAGACTTTGTTCAACTATTATTCTCAAAGTGGCTATCTGGTCTGTACATGATCTGTTTTGTCGAAAACCTGCTTGTTCATCTCTCAGTTTCTTGTCTATGGACTCTTTTAATCTCTCAAGAATAATCCTGTTTAATACTTTTCCTGGCACTGATAGTAACATTATTCCTCTATAATTTGTGCACTCTTGTAAATGTCCCTTCTTAGGCAACTTAACCAGATATCCTTCCTTCCATTCTGCTGGTTTCTGTTCCTTTTCCCAGACTTTACCAAGTAATTTATATAACATCTTTGTAGCCGTGTCGATATCTGCTTTGATGGCCTCTGCTGGAATGCCATCAGGTCCAGACGCTTTCCCATGTCTTAGAAGCTTTATGGCTTTCTTTATTTCTTCTTTCGTTGGTCTTTCACCGTTAATTTGTAGCTCTTCTTCTGCTGGCTGGATGTCCGGGGGGTTTTGTGGAGCTGGTCTATTGAGAAGGTCCCCAAAATATTCTGTCCACCTCTTCATTTGCTCTTGTATATTGCTGAGCAGTTTTCTATTCTTGTCTTTTATGAGGCAACTTGTTTGCTTGTATTTCCCTGTTAACTTCTTTGTGCTGCTATACAGTTCTCTCATATTTGGCTGCAGCATCTTCTGCCTCTCTTGCCAACTCCTCAATATACTTCCTCTTGTCTCTTTTGATACTTCTTTTTACTTCTTTGTTTGCTTCTGTGTACACTTCTTGAGCCTTGGCTTTGGAACTTCTGGTTTTGCTTGTGTTTAAATCTGCTTTCTTGTTTTTTCTGTCTTTTATCTTATTGATGGTTTCTGTTGTTATCCATGCTTTTTGTTGTCGTTCCCTTTTCCCCAGTATTTCTTCACATGTCTCATTCCATACAGTTTTGATTTGCTGCCAATGGTCTTCTGTATTCTCTACATCTTCCAGCTGTTGGAGCACTTGGAATTTGTTGGATATTGTGACTGCAAATTTGTCTCTTGTTTCTTAGATGTCCTACATTAAATTGTTGTCTATAATTTTGCATTGTTGCATATCTCTTGAGTTTCATTTTTACTTTGGCTATCAGAAGGTGGTGATCTGATGCCACAGCTGCTCCTCTATATACCTTTACATCCTGCAATGATGATCTAAACTTCTTGTTTATGCATATATGATCAATCTGATTTTCTGTTCTATGGTCCGGGATATCCATGTTGCCTTGTGTATTCTCTTATGTGGAAACATGCTTCCTCCTATAGCCAGTTGATTTGAAGCACAGAAGTCTGAGAATAGGTCCCCATTTTCATTCATTATGTTTTCAAAGCCGGTGTTGACTGTACCTATCTTTGCATTCATGTCGCCCATCAAAATTGTGATGTCTCTTCTTTTTACTTTTTCCATAATTTCCTGTAGTCTAGTATAAAATGCTTCTTTCACAGACTCTTCTTTGTCATTAGTTGGTGCATAACATTGGATGACATTTACATTTATTTTCTTTTTAGCTGTTTTAAAAGTAGCTGTTATTATTCTGGGTCCAACAGCTTCCCATTCAATGAGTGCTTTCTGTGCTTCTTTAGATAAGAGCTTCCCCTTCACTGTGGTGTGAACTTTCGTCTTCATGTCCTGAGGACAGCACCAATTCACCTGTGATGAGTTTCTTCTTGTCTACCCCCTTCCACTTTGTTTCACACATTCCCAGAACCTCAATTTTATATTCCCTGCTACTTGTGCCACTTTCCCTTGTTCCTTTAATGTCTGACCATTCCAGGTGCCAAATCTGGAAGTTCTCCTAGAAGAAAGAAGGTTAGTCAGTAACACAGACTCCTTTCAGCTTTCTCTGTGTTGCATCATACGCCTCCCTGCGAGAGGACATTCCTCTGTCTTGGATGGCTGTGTTTTATTTTCCTTAATTGACTTGTCCATGTTTGTTGAAGTTGTTTGTGGTTTAAATTTTTTACAGGATGGGGTAACCAGCCCCGCCCAACCCTCCTTAGTCGCTTTCTACGACATGCATGGCAGGGAACAGTGTTACTATTCTTTGCTCCCCTTTCGGGCCCCGGTAACACACGGGTGATGTAGATTTTTATCTCCTCTAAATGACATGAGCTCCCAAAATAAGGTCCCATCTACTTACAACCTGTTAACAGTTTTGAAAATGATGTATGGGTTGATGGTTGTGTAAGATTGAAAACGATGTGTGGCTGATGCTTATGACAATGTGGGGTGATGTTTATGTAGGACTGAAAATGATGTGTGGGTTGATATTTAATTAAAATTTACAACAATATGTGGGTTGATGATGTTTATGTAAGACTGACAACATTATGTGAGTTGATGTTTATGTAAGACTGACAACATTATGTGAGTTGATGTTTATGTAAGACTGACAACATTATGTGAGTTCATGTTTATGTAGCAGCACTATTACACCATCATGTACAGATTTCAAATTCATCAAAATGTCCCTACTTTGGTTTTATACGTCTCATTCCTCTTGTAAGTGTTCAATCTATTTTACCTAAGTGATATATGCCATATCTGTTCAAGTATCAATCTATTTTCTGATTTATCTGTGTGGTACATGTTCTGCTATATCTATGTAAATATCTATCTAGATGGATCCGCAGAGAGGGCAATATAAAACTGGAGGAGGCATCTTTATAAGATTCAACAATGGAATGATCTCCAACTTCAGGGCAGAATCTATGGCACTACTGCAGACACTGAGAATCCTCACCAGACCAGAACATCAACCACCAGCTAAGATAGTGATCTTCACCAACTGCAGATCACTACTGGAATACATACTAAACACCATAAATGAAACATGCTGCATGAGAGCAGATCTGAGCTTAAAAAGATCATCAAACATTACAGTCCCATTTTGGAATCACTGGGAATGAGAAAACTGATGCTTTATTTAGAACTGGTCGTAAAATGGAGCAATTCAGCCACCCATTGTCCTATAGAGAAGCAAAAACCATCATCCACAACCAGTACAAGTACCAGTGGAAGAAGGAAGGAGATATATACAACAGGCCTGACCCAATCCACCAGCTTCAAAGACATCAGCAGACCATCATTTTCCACTTGAGAACTGGCCATTACAGATTACTAAGCCCCCTATTTCGCCTCAGGATATCCCACATTGATGAATGTCCATGTGGAACCGGAATACAGACCGCTGAACACATTCTCAAAAACTGCCCTGTCCATGATGATCTATGATGCCAACACCTAGCCAAAGAGCGGTGAGCCCAGGCAGAAGCTATGGGAATGCTGCATGGACCTGGAAAAGACCGTGGACTTTGTCATGGTGACAAGCCTGTAGATTTAGCATGACTACAAACTGAAAGCAGAAGATGAGAAAGCATCTTATTTATTTTATAATAAATCAACGGAAGTACCAATATATGATCTACTTTATCAATGGGAGTATCAATCTATTTTCTACGACATAAATGTAAGTATCAATCCTGTTTCTGCCTTTTCTGAGTGGTCTATATTCTGCTACATCGATTTAAGAATCAATCTATGTTCTACTTTTTATTTGAATGGTGAATGTTCAATCATGTGTTTTAGCAGACAATCTATGTTATGTTATATCTTCTTCGCGTCAACCTGTTGTGTTGTATCCGAGGTTTAAGTGCAAGCCTGGAGCATTGGGAGATAGACAAGCCTGAAATATTCATGCCTCACATGGACCCATGTTTACCTACAAATTACAACTTACTTTCAACGACTGGCATTATAAAATGTAATCGTTCATACTGACATCTCAACATGTAATCTCCCAGGCTGACATCTTAAAATGATATCTGTCACACTTAACACCTCAAAATGATATCTGTCACACTTAACACCTCAAAATTATATCTGTCATGGTGGTATCTCAAAATTATATCTGTTTCTTTGACATTTTATAATCCATTTTCTCATGCTGACTACATCTTAAAATTATATATGCCACTCTGATATCAATTCAATCTCACTGGCTGACATCTTAAAATTACATCTGTGACATGGACATCTCTAAATTCAATCTCCAGTGATGACGTCATAAAATTCATTCTTTCACATGAAAACACAAATTCTATCACTCTTTAAAAAAAAAAGAAAAATTCAGTTTCCAAAAATGCATGCATCAGATCACAAGAGAATTTTTAAGAGAATTACAAAATTCCTGAATATTGTGTGATGTCACAAATTGGTAAAAATCGGCAAATCGGCACAAACCACCTTGTGTTTTATTTCTACAAAACACAGCTTCAGACGTGACAACTCTACCATTCTGCAGAAGCCTTGTGAAAAGTTCATTCGTGCTCAGCTGTCGATACAGTTCAAAAGTAATCCTGGAAGCATAACCTGGCCAGACAGCATCTTCTAACTCTAGAGAAGTAACCATCGGAGAAACTGTTGTGTCATGACCTGAATATAAATGGAATGATGGGATAGCACTGTTATTTACAGCACTCTTCATCGTCTCCGCTATTCTGTATAACAGCCCATGTATGTTAGCTCTGGTGAACTTTCTATAGTTCTCGTTCCTATGAAAGCAGCTGCTTTGAAAATCCACTGGCTCCCAGATAGATTCCACAGCTTTAGCTGTGATGCACATGCCCTGAGGATTGCACGGAGCTGGCACATTATGACAAGCATAGCTGCTCAAACCATCCATGAGGGCTGCAGCATATGGTAGCTCCTTACGTTGTACATTCAAAACAGTCTGGACATACTTTAAGACATCCCCATATTTCTTCATAATTTCTGTATAGCCATGCTCCACTCGACACTCCTTACTGGCTGCAGTCCGAAATGCTTCTAAACCAACACACGTGCAGGCGGCACCAAAGACACTCTCCTCACAGAAATTTATATTGCTGGATCCTTTCAAGTTTAGCTTGTCTATGTCAAAGCTCGGAAGTAATCCATATAAGAAGGCGATGGCACTCTGAAAGGTCCTGGGAACTTCCGTCGAATGAGCAACAACTTTCTGGTGCCAGTTTGTCTCATCAAACAAGCCATGTTTTAGATGGTAGCGCTCACTGTAGTGCATCCCATACAAGATATGTTGCAATGCCCCACGCCCTGTCAACTGGCCATCAGAACACTTGGCATGTGCTGGATATAGTGCCCACCTGAAGATAACAACAAGGTGTCTATAAAGCAAGTTTACATTACTCATCATTTTCCTATGAGCTCCTTACAGAGTTTGAGGCCACCACATCAGATGGTTCCCCCCTTGCATGAAGCCCGCACCAAGCTGTCACATGACCTAGCAGTGGTGGTTTCTGTGACAATATGTTTTAAATGATGAAGTTACCAGCCCCATACGCAACCTCATAACAGTCACCTTGTACAACATGCCTGAGTGTGCAGTAAGCCTATTCTTTGTTTGCCTCGTCAGAGACCCCAGTGCTCTACATGGAGCTTTAGTTTAGATCAATCAGTAACACAAACAATATTCTCCTTTTTCCTCTGAATGCATTAAGATGATGAAAAAAAATAACATCAACAAACATACAAACTCAGGCACACTGATATCATCAGCTGGACAATCACTGAGAATTTATTCAATAGTCTTTAGCTCACTATAGATCATAGGTCCTTGTCACAGAATGGATTGGGGCGACCCCTTCTTCTTCCTAACCTCTGTTTCACTACGGCAGGAATCGGTACATTTGTGGTACGGATTTTATTGCGTGCTTTCGATTTTTGCGCTTTCTTTCTTTCTCTAAGTAGCAGATATTTTGTATCTACATTCTTTCGCTACTTTCAGTATATTGTGTCTTGTCTGTTTATCTGACACTCCTGGTGGATGATAATACTAAACATTTGCAGGAGCGACTGAGAGAACATTATTGACAACCAAGTTGGTTAATCGCAGGTGCAGCCGATATCAGTACACAGATTAACATGTACATCGCACCAGCGCAATCTGCTTAATCATTGATAAGGCACGGGTGCGTCTCTGCCAAGGTTGCAAAGAGACGGATTTTTGTGTGTGCTCAAGCAACAGATAAGACTTTACTTTAGCGAAAGTAATAATTTGTTACATCTTACACACACTGTCGTGTGAGGTTACCGATATGTCTGTAAGTTCGCTTGCTGGCAATCGGATGTTTACAGCCCATTTTCAGAAAAGTAATGTTCGAAATTTTGCACCAGATGAGTCATGCAAAATATTCAAAGCAGATTGGCTGATCATTTGAGCCCCATAACAAACAGGGTGGGGTAAGACAGTGAATATAACCTGACACATTTCAGTGTTTTTTCACTGTGAGATTCACGCTTGCCAAAGACACCAGACGTGCCAGCTAGAATTCAGAATTTCAATTTATCAGACCAGACACCTTTTATTGGAGTATTCATCAGGGCTTACAATTCAGCCCAGGAAATCTCTATCATTTTAATAAGGAAAACCGCTGTCTGAGGAAACTGAAGGAAACACACGGAGTCAGAAAGGGAATTAAAGTTCAAATTAATGACCCCAAGTACATGTGTAATAAGGCAACTGCCAGTGCCTTTTATTCATCTGAGCAAAAAGTCTGTGAGCCAGGATTGGCGTAAGTTGTGATTTTACATTCTATATTTTATTACTAACATGTGAACTAACATATATATCCTGAACCACCACTGCATGGGCTGAGAATTACTTTATTGCTAGTTTCGTAAAGAGAACTAAAAGCATAAAGTAGTCCCGTATGGAGCTTGGAGGAAACGATGAAAGAAATGATGAACATTCAAACCAGTGTAAATGTCGATGTTAACATATGCACTTTAAAATTAATGGAAGTTTCAAACAGTGTAAGCATAAATGAAAACATATCCAATTTATATTGTGAACACTTTTCAATCAGTGGAAATGTAAATGAAACATATTCTATCTGTACTATTAACCTTTTCATTTAAATGTAATGTAAAGCGAAAGCTTTTCAATTTAAATGGATTAAATTTAATTCTCATCGAGGGTAAATTCTGAGATAAATGGGATGGTAGAATAGAGGAAAAGGGACACATAAGTATGTGTCAATAAACGCAATACTCATTTCTATTCTTTATCATAGTTATTGTGGTACTAGCAGAAAGTACTATCTCTGGAACAAGAAGGGACAAGTGGCCTACGCTTTAAGATGAAGGACCAACTTTGTACACTCTCCTTGACACTTCTGGGAAACGAGCTACACCCGACAACCTTGACCAGCGATGAGCAGGAGCAGTGTACAAAGAACCAACCCATCAGAATGAGCAGAACCATCATTGGCAGCTAAGTTCCATATATAAGCTGCCAAAGTGAACTTTTTTTTCATCGTCTCTATTATCCATCAATGATGAAACTTTTCTTCTAAACTATTCAATTATTTTCAAACTGTTAAAACGTAAGTGATTATTAAATTTTGTTATTTGTAATTTTAAAAATTTAACTTCGATTTAATCATTTTAAAGTTACTGCATGTTTGTCTCAGTCAATTTACTACACACACTCTAAACTGAGCTACACCAGACTAATAAGAAATCCACTGAGTAAAATCAGAGGTGGGGGCTTAACGAGCTAAAATTAATCATTGCTTAATTCTAAATTCTTAATTAAAATTCACAAAAGTGGTTGGCAGATTCTAGAATTAACGTGCTGAGCCAAAGGCAGCATTGTTTTCGCTTTTCTGAGTATTTTGTGAAAACTCCTTTGTGGTAGAAGCGTCATTAACCTTCTATCTACATATCTGCCAAGAGTAATCTTGAGCGAAGGTAGACACCTTTGAAGCCTACATTAGATACTCTTGAGTTTTGGCCACTGTTGGACCACTACTGCAAAGCAGGGGAGGCAATGCTGTCACAGTCCTCAATAACCCCCCTCTAAGTTGTCCTGACATGTGCCATCCACTGAACGTCATACCATGTCATTTTTATTATTTATGTCTTCAGTATTCTTCTCCATGCATTTTGTTGTTGGTCTCCTACCACTCTTAGCATGAGGATTCTAGAACAAGGACTGCCTTGTAATGCTATCAACAGGTGTTCTCAATGTGTGTCATATCCATCGCCAGCATCTGCTTCTCATCTCCTGTTCTACTTGGATGTAAGCTTCCAGAATAAGCACTGCCTTGTAATGTTATCACCAGGTTTTGGCAGTGTGTATCCTATCCATCACCAGCATTTTCTTATCATCTGTTGTTCTGCTGGCACTTGTCTGGTTCTTTTCATCAACCCGCCAAAGGTGATCCTGTCATGCCAATTAAATCCTTCACAGAATTCCACTTCTGTTGGCTGATGTTTTCCCAACCCAGTCTATAGCCAGCAAAAAAGGTAAAAAGTGACAAGAGGCATCTCCCAACCCCACCTGGCTCTCCAGTTCTTATCTCAAATGGTTCTGTAAACTGTCCTTCATGAAGAATTCTGCACTTCATGCCTGTTCATGGTTTCTTGATCAGGTTATAGATCTTCAAGGGGACTTCATAATGCCTTATCAGTTTCCAAAGTGATTCTGTCAACTGCCTTTTCACTGAAAAGGTATCGCATGATTACTAATGTAGAACCAGACAAGCATCAGTGGAATAAAAAACGAGAAGAAGACGCTGGTGCTGGATAGGACACACATTGAGGAAACTTGATGAAAGCTTCACAAGGGAGTCCTTGTTCTGGAATCCCCAGGGTAAGAGAGGTAGAGGCAGACCAAATACTTCAAGGATAAGAAAGGTACAGGCAGACCTGTAAGGGATAAAGAAGACATGGAAAGACAAACGTATGTCACATGACAGGAAGTGAATTTGCTGAAGTCCTGTGCTTCACAGGCAGTTGACAAACAAATGTACTATGTCTGTTTTTTTGGTTTTTAAAAAAAAATCATCATCATCATCACTATGTGTCTCAAACAACAGCAAGACAAACCTGTGAAATTTGCTACCATTGGGAACCTTATGAGCTATGGCAGCCATCTGATGGACAAAGTTAATGACTTTTGGAAGATGGGAGTGCTGAGATGTGTCCATAAGACAGCTCAGTCCACTTGAAGCTGTATTCGGCAGTCGGTTGATAGGGGATCTATCTCCATGTCTTATCACTACATGAACATTCAGGAGCTTGTAGTCTTCTGACACTAGTCCTGGGGGTGAAAGAGAGTTAACATATGAAGATAGTAGATGTAAGATTTGTAGATACTAGATGTAAGATTTGTAGATAGTGATACTAGACTGAAAGTAATTTATGTAGATAGTGATACTACACTGAAAGTAACATATGTAGATAGTGATACTAAAGTGCACTCGTGTGTTACCGGGGCCCGAAAGGGGAGCGAAGAATAGTAACACTGTACCTTACCATACATGTCGTAAAAAGCGACTAAAAAGGGTTGGGCATGGGGCTGGTTACCCCATCCTGTATAAAACTTTTTACCAAAAAACTTCAACAAATATGGACAAGTCAAATACAGAATATAAATCAACTCAGCCGCCCAAGACAGAAGAAGGTCCTCTGGAAAGGAGGTGCATGAAGCAACCCAGAGAAAGCCGAACGGAGTCTGGGTTGCAGACTAACCTTTTTTCGTCTAGTAAAATCTCCAGGATTGGCACCTGGAATGTTCGCTCTCTACATGAACAAGGCAAAACTGCACAGGTAGCAGCGGAAATGACAAATTACAGGATTGATATCCTGGGTCTCTGCGAGACACGGTGGAAGGGCATGGAGAGGAGGAGATTGATCACAGGAGAAATGGTGTTGTCCTCAGGACATGAGGAGGAAAGAGCCCACCACAGTGATGGGGTGTTTATAATGCTGTCTAGGGAAGCATAGAAGGCACTTATAGAATGGGAAGCAATGGGACCCCGAATTACAACAGCAGGGTTTAAATCAGCCAAAAAGAAAGTAGACATTCAAAAATCCGGCAACCTCCGGACCTGAGGAGTGCCGGATTTTTGAAAATGCCGGATTTTTTATGGTTATATATTCTGTATATTTTTAACAGAAAATGACTACCTGTACACTTTATCTGCGATCGACAATGCATGATGTTTATGTTTTACACCACTTCTTTTATTTGCTGAATCCATAATGGGGCTAAACAGCAGCAATTAAATGATAAAATGAGAAGGAATGAGCCGGAATGCCTGTTAACACGTGCAAGCAAGACCCAACAGCTGCATCAAAACATAAACTGCTCCAGAAAACAGTGGCGCGCTGTAACTGTATTTTTTTTCTTGTTGAGGTGATCACTGGCCCAAGACAGTTTACATGTTGTTAGATGTGTAGTGCGAGCGTATGATGAGTTGAGTGTGGGTGCGAATGAAGACGCGAATGTGTTTAGGCTCGTATAGATGTAGATCCTGCAACCCATACTCTCACATGCAGTAATCAAGGATGCTTTGACACTGCAGGCATGTTTCAAGACATTTATTGACGGGAACACACATAATATCAACAGGAACAGTCAGTGTAACAAGGTCATGCTGACCTGACATCGATAGGTATACATTTGGCATTCAAAAAGGTAAACATCAGAATAGACGTGCATGGTCAATAGCAAAGTTCTTCAATAATGACAGTTCGTAGCGTCGCCCTTGGCGTCTCTGACTAAACGCGTCAGATGCCTTAGTTACCTTGACACACAGGTGCAACTTGGCACTCCCTGCCAATTGCACATATCAGGCTGTAGTATAATAGCCGGAAGCACAGGCCTCGTCCTGACGTCGGCCGTGTACTTCTGTTAAATAGGTTATCATCAACCCTGCAGTAATACTTATTGTAGATAGAAGTTCCGCCAATCTGCGGCTCCCACAATATATCTTCGTCACTGGATTTCTGGACAATATAAGACTAACAGTCTTGGATGGCTACCTCGAGCACAAATATATAAGTTCTGAAATGGCGGATCAGTGAGCTGCTGTTCACCCTAGGTAATCCTTTACATGTTCTGCCACCGAAAAGCGTAATAATGCATAAAGGTCGGTATTACCTGGTAAATGAATCCTCAGAACTACACAAGGAATTCTGTCGTCATCCCGACGCACAGAGATTCACTGGGGAAAACTGCCATAGCAGTTACTTCGAAGATTCTCCCCGAAAAACAATGGACTCTTGGTCCCTTCAGAAAAACAGGACCTCCCGGCTTCCCGGAAGTATATCTCACTCCCGCTTAAAAAACCTTCCCATAGGCCTACGCCGAACTGTCAACCTCTGACCCTAAAGGTCAAACACAATGAATGAATAAACAAGGGAAGACAACCCCTAATCAACCTGACATCGCAGGTAAAGACACAATTATACTTATGATACAAACATAAGCAAATAACTTGACAGATGACTCCGTCGAAAATGACAGCAACATTACTACCACCCCCCTGTAAAAAAAAAAATGCAATTTTTTTTTTTTAATATGTTCATGAGCAAGATAGCACCAGTATCACTTCTGTGCTCATGCAAACAATGAACCTAATATCAGGTACAATAGAAGAGGGTACAAATCATCTCCCAACATAGGAGAAAATATTTCCTTTAAGCCAAACAAACTAAGGGATACCATTCAAGAAACCTAAGTTGCTGGCAATACCAATCATATATCAAACATTACTAAATAATATAATCATAGCAATATACAAATGTCAATGCTATTTTAGCAACATATCACTGATGGATGGACAAAATGAAATTTGTTAAATTATCTAAACATCATCCAAATACATTTGTATTACAACATATTATGATATTAAGGACAGACCTAAGTCTGAAAATATATCAGGAAAAACTAGGACACAAGATTTAACTGGAATCATGTGGGCATCTAGACAATATGTCCGCCATCACATTATCCGAACCACGGATAGCTCGCACCGTGAAATGGAAAGGCTGAAGAGCAATAGCATAACGAGTAGATCTCGAGCTCTTCAAATCCTTACTTTGCATAGCCGTAAGAGCTTTTTGGTCGGTTTCCATAAAGAAATGCGCGCCCAGAAGGAACCTTTGTAGCTTAAGAATGGACCAAACCATAGCCAACAATTCACGGTCCAAAACCGAGTAATTCCTTTCTGCCGCATTCAGCTTCCTAGAAATATACATTACAGGATGCAGAGTTCCTGAATATTCCTGCATTAGTGCCGCTCCAATGCCAGTGGAAGAGGCATCACTACGAAGGACAAAAGTCTTATCAATCGTCGGTAGTCTTAAGATAGGATGAGATGAGAACAAATTCTTAACCTGATCCAATGAAGATTGGCATTCTTGGGACCAACGCACCATATTAGGAGAACCTTTTTTCAATAACGTTGAAAGTGGTGCCATAATGGAGGACAGATTCTCAATGAATCTTCCATAGAATTGTATCAATCCCAAGAGACTACGCACTTGCTTTTTTGTCTTCGGAACCGAGATATTTAATATCTTTGAAATGTTTTGGTCCTCTGTCTTCAACAGACCATGACCAACTCGATGACCTAGGAAGGAAATTTCACTAAACCCAACAAAAGCTTTAGAGGGTTTAGCAGTCAAACTATGCTCACGTAGAGTAGATAGCAATTCCTTCAGACCCACATAGTGTTCTTCCCAAGTATCGCTGAAAAGACAGATGTCGTCTAAATATGCAATGACATCTGCACGATCTGATAGAATTCGTCGCATCATGCGCACGAAAGTCGCTGGGGCGTTCATAAGCCCGAAAGGCATAAAATTCCATTGAAACAGACCCCTAGGTGTCGAAAAAGCAGTGAGAGGTTTGGCGTGTTCCGTCAATGGGACTTGCCAATAACCTTTCGACAAGTCTAGTTTAGTAAAGAATTTAGCTTTAGAAAGTCTAATAAGTAGATCATCTAATAACGGCATAGGTTCAGCATCGAACTTCGTAACTTGATTTAATTTGCGATAATCAACGCAAAGACGTATGTTATTGTCTTTCTTTCGAACAATAACTATCGACGAAGAATAAGCTGAAGTGGATGGTTCAATTATTTGTAGTTGAATCATTTCATCCAATTCTTTCTCGACTTGTGCTTGAAAATGAATAGGTATTGGGTATGGTCTTACTCTGATCGGATTACGATCAGTAAGTATGATGTCATGTTCTATGACATCTGTGTGTCCAGGAATGTCGGTAAGGACATCCTGATATGATTGTAACGTAGAGGATACTTGACGTTGTTCCTCAAAAGACAAGTTAGAAGAGACTGTAACGTCTCTCCACGATTCCGTTGAAGTAAGTGGAATCGTAGGAAGAGGTAAGTTCACGTCAGAAAAAATAGTTTCCTCATCCTGTATAACGGACAGGGATGAGATGTGACCATGTTGAACTGGAGAGTCGTCCGTCGCCTGGAAAATAGGCTGTAAATAGTCTGGACGTTCAATAAACTCTGTTAACATATTTATATGGAAGGTTTTATGCCTTCCATCCACATCGACAATATAGTCGACATCAGAAATTTTCGAGACTATAGTGTATGGACCCTTCCAAGAAATGAGAAGTCTATTCTCTCTTGAGGGCAGTAAGACATATGCTTTGTCTCCAGGACAAAGTTGACGTAGGCGTCTTTTCTTATTAGCAAATCGCCTAGCTTTTTCTTTCGCAAATTCGGAAGATGAAGTTGCTAACCTGCACGATTCGATAATCTTTTCTCTAAGAGCTATAACATATTCATATGACGATTGTGTATCATCGTCAATATTATCGGAAGTTATCAAATCGTGTAACAAGGACATTGGCCCGCGCGGTTGCGCGCCAAAGACAAGTTCGAAAGGAGAAAACCCTGTATGCTCGTTGGGAACCTCTCTATAGGCAAAGAGGACTGCAGGTAAAACCCTGTCCCAATCTTCAGGATGATCCTCCGTTATCTTGCCAAGTAAGTTCTTTAGTGTCCTGTTAAGACGTTCTACCAATCCATTGGACATTGGATGATAAATACTACTGAGAGACCTTTTAATGTCTAGCGTAGCCATTACCTGAGACATAACGTCCGAAATTAACTGAGTGCCGTGATCCGACAGTATTTCTCCGGGGAATCCCAGACGAGAAAATACGAGCCAAAGAGCATCAGCGATATCGACAGTTGATATGCTCTTCAGAGGAATAGCCTCTGGCCAACGCGTGCACATGTCCACGCAAGTGAGGATAAATTGGTGTCCTCTGGCTGACTTAATTTTGAACGGACCAATGATGTCTATAGCCATTTTCTGAAACGGCCGAATCGGAATATCTGCAGCCTGAATAGGAGCAGCATGTCTCGGACCCCTAGACTTGACCTCTTGACAAATTTTGCAAGATCGGCAATAAATTCGGATGTCTTTATTCACGAATGGCCAAAAGAATGACGCAAGGACTCTAGTTTTAGTTCTGGAAAAACCCATGTGTCCCGCACACTGAGAATCGTGTGCATGCCGAAGAATTAAGGCTCTCATACACTTAGGCACAAGAATTTGCGAGTGCATAGACTTGTCCGAGTGTTGTACCATTCGTACCAATATACCATTCTTCATAGTGATATACGATTTGTGATTCGTATTTTGATTGGGATCCCCTTTCTTTGCAAGAAGGAAGTATTTCTTCAAAGAAGGATCCTCTTCTTGACGTTTAACAAACGAGTCATGGGAAATCACCAAGTGCTCGTCTTGGCTATCAACTTCATTACTATTATCAGATGAAGTTGGGGGATTAAGAGCTTGAGCTCTTGTCACCACTGCATTGACCGTTTGAATGTTTTTTTCTTCCCAACTAGAAATTTGTTGCGGGGTGCATTCCTTAACCCCATGAATACGACCGATTATAAGATCCGCAATAGGATTAGGAAGAAGACATGCATGGACATCTCCTGTGAAGAAAGGAGTGTCAATCCTAATAATAGCAGTAGGATAGCTTTCCATAGTACCACCAAATGTAACACATTTGATTGTTTTTCCCGTGGCACAGCAAGGATCTATCAGAGACTCCTTAACCCCGACGGTAGTACATCCCGAATCGAAAAGTACTGAGACTAGCCTATCATTTATTAGACCTTTATGTAAGATGAGAGATCCTCTCCCATCATGCGCAACTGTAGCAGGTAGAGCAGGAAGAGGGTGACCACAACTTAGCGTAGATACAGTTGATGAGTCAAACAATGTTAAGCATTGGGGGCATTCAGTTGCTCTCCCAAAATCGAAAGCACAACCAGTGATAGCCCTAGAGTTACCACTATCATTTACTGTATTACAGGCTCCATCAAACTCTTGTTGCGCAGAGTTTGCCTGTTGGTAAGGTCTTTTTTTGTTAAACCTAGGTCTACCTCGATTATCATTTCCCCTGTAATTATTTCGACTATCATTTCCCCTGTAATTGTTATCATATTGCCTATTGTAATCATCATTCCGGTTTGAATCCCGGTTTCTAAATTCACCATCGTCATAATCTTGACGTCGAGAATGATTACCTCGAAAATTTGAATAGTTATTATTTGGATAGCCTTTACGAAAGTGTCTCAAATTATTACCACTAAAATTACGAGAACTACCATCTTGTCTCCACTGCATAGACGAAGAACCATCATGTGTTGGATTACTCCGCTTCTGAGTGTAATTTTGATTACTTCCCCTATTCCAATTTTGTTGAGCACCCTGAAATTTTTTTCTGAAATTAGGGCCATATGGTGTTGCCGAAGCAGCTGGCAACCCTTCTTTCACTTTAGAATTGCTAACTGTAGCATGGGGATGTGCTGTGGCATACTGACAACAGTATTCCTCCATTTCTTTTAAGTTTTTAGGCTTACGCTCATGAAGGAATGCAAGAAAAGAATCATTAACAGATGACAAAACCTTATCTCGCAATAATAAGTCCATTAGACCTTCATATGTTTTCTCAATCTGAGACAACTCAACCCATCGTGTAAATGTACGACGTATCTTTGTAACAAAATCAGAGAAATCTACTCCATTTTCTGGCAACATTGTCCTAAAACGAAGACGATAGTCTTCTTGTTTTAATTGGTATTTCTTTAGTAATGCTGCCCTGACAACATCATAATTAGTCCTCTCATGTTCGTCTATTGTCATAAGAGTAGTCACTGTGTCACCTGTAAAAAATGGCATCAGTTGTTCAACATATTTTTCCTTTTTTATGTTATGCGTATCGCACAAAAATTGGAATCTATCTAGATAATCTGCTACGTCATCCTTTAAAGGATTGAAATGAGGCAATTTAATCCTACTAACAAACTCCTTTGTCGTACTCGAAGTTGTTTGCTGAGCACCCGTACTCGCCAATTTCAATTTCTCTAACTCCAAAATTGCGAGTTTTTCATCAAGTTCCATCTTCTGTTTTCTTTCCTCATGTTCCATTTTTCTAATTTCAGCCTCAGCAGCAGCTTGAAGTTTTTTTTCCTCTGCAGCAGCTTGAAGTTTTTTTTCCTCTGCAGCAGCTTGAAGTTTTTTGTCTTCCATTTCCATCTGGAATTTTCTTTCATCAGCTGCAGCTTGAGCTTTCCTCTCCTCAGCAGCAGCTTGAGCTTTTCTCTCCTCAGCCTCTCTTTGATACCTTCTTTCTTCAAGTTCTAATCTTCTATTCTCAGCTTCTAGCTTCTTTAGTTCAGCTTCTGCTTTCAATTTAATTTCCTCTTTTTGTTTCTTTTCTTCTGACTTTAATGCAATGGCGAATTGAGCAGATGAATATTCTTCCAATTCTTTACCAGACTTACCAAGGGTCAACCCTTGCTGGATGAAGAAATCCAATGTAGACATTCTGTCTAATGAGATCAGAAACCTGAAAAAAAATTAAATAAATTACCTTATCCCACTTCAATGGGAGACAAGTCTGAAATGCTAGACTTGTATACTCACTTCACTTTATTTTACTGTCTCAATCTTTGTAGATAACAAGTCTTTTATCAAAGAACTTGTATAAATATCTTATATAATATTATTTAACAAACTCTATATGAAGAGTCTACCTTATCAATAATATCAAAACATGACCAAGTATGTGTATGTAGACTGTGCATGACAGTAATGTAGTACAACCAAAAAAAAAATACAAAGACAAAAATACAAAACAATACAAATGGCAACACTGTTTTAACCAAAAATGTGTAGAGAAATACACAAGAAAGGAGAGACCTACAGAATACAAACAAAACAAATCGACAATCAAAACTGAAAAACAGACAAAATATTACAAAAACAACGTTAAGTACAATTACATCACAGCTAACATCAATAGCGACCAATTGTCACTAGCAAATTTCCAAATTAAGAAAATTTGCACCTACAGACCGCTTACAGTAAGCCTCGATCAAGTGGCATATTTACCGTAAGACCCACCAACCGAAAAACCCGCAGAAAAATACACAAAACAGTAGAAGTGACATAAACATATAGCAATCAATTTCAATGTGTTGCAGAACAAGTTCAGTCACAGCTGAAACTAAAATAAATTTCTTGCTCCTTGCGAACACAGAAACGAAATGTCAAACGCGCACTGAACGTCAAATCCACTGTAACATAAAGTGGTATTCACGAACCAAAGTTACTATGACCTTCTCAAATTAGGGCTTGCACATTGAATGTTTACAATTTCACGTACTGTTTACAGACACTTGACCTCCAACAATGTAGCTTGAATGCTCTGACCTAGAAAAGTCTGTTGTTGAATGAAACGTGTAACAACCCGCAGTACTGTTTACAATAGGAACCCGCCTTCTATGCAGTTATGGTCCACGTAGCAAATGCCTAGTAGTTCACTTCAGTACTTGTCTTGTTATGCTTTATGTAGCATTATAATATAAATGCTCGTACTGTTTATTTGTGTCAACCGTTGATGACCTATATCTGTCCTGTTGTAGCCAAAACTTGCAAGTGTAGAATTAGCGCTGTGTGTTACGGCTGTCCCGTGTGTAGCTTAGACCCACAGATCAGAAGTGTAATGTGTACTTGTCCTTCTTGTAACTTTCTCGACAAAACTGGAGACATCATACATGTAACAGCCAACCAGGAATGTAAATTTATGGATCCATAAATGTCAACAATAATGTCAAATGCTCGCTCTGTTCTTTTTAAACCCACAGATCTGGTCCATCAGAAATGTAAGTTTCTAGGCCACATTGGCGACAAGAAATGTATCATAAGAGCCCACGTAACTGGTCCACCAGAAATGTAACTGTCTTTTTTTTCTTGTTGAGGTGATCACTGGCCCAAGACAGTTTACATGTTGTTAGATGTGTAGTGCGAGCGTATGATGAATTGAGTGTGGGTGCGAATGAAGACGCGAATGTGTTTAGGCTCGTATAGATGTAGATCCTGCAACCCATACTCTCACATGCAGTAAGCAAGGATGCTTTGACACTGCAGGCATGTTTCAAGACATTTATTGACGGGAACACACATAATATCAACAGGAACAGTCAGTGTAACAAGGTCATGCTGACCTGACATCGATAGGTATACATTTGGCATTCAAAAAGGTAAACATCAGAATAGACGTGCATGGTCAATAGCAAAGTTCTTCAATAATGACAGTTCGTAGCGTCGCCCTTGGCGTCTCTGACTAAACGCGTCAGATGCCTTAGTTACCTTGACACACAGGTGCAACTTGGCACTCCCTGCCAATTGCACATATCAGGCTGTAGTATAATAGCCGGAAGCACAGGCCTCGTCCTAACGTCGGCCGTGTACTTCTGTTAAATAGGTTATCATCAACCCTGCAGTAATACTTATTGTAGATAGAAGTTCCGCCAATCTGCGGCTCCCACAATATATCTTCGTCACTGGATTTCTGGACAATATAAGACTAACAGTCTTGGATGGCTACCTCGAGCACAAATATATAAGTTCTGAAATGGCGGATCAGTGAGCTGCTGTTCACCCTAGGTAATCCTTTACATGTTCTGCCACCGAAAAGCGTAATAATGCATAAAGGTCGGTATTACCTGGTAAATGAATCCTCAGAACTACACAAGGAATTCTGTCGTCATCCCGACGCACAGAGATTCACTGGGGAAAACTGCCATAGCAGTTACTTCGAAGATTCTCCCCGAAAAACAATGGACTCTTGGTCCCTTCAGAAAAACAGGACCTCCCGGCTTCCCGGAAGTATATCTCACTCCCGCTTAAAAAACCTTCCCATAGGCCCACGCCGAACTGTCAACCTCTGACCCTAAAGGTCAAACACAATGAATGAATAAACAAGGGAAGACAACCCCTAATCAACCTGACATCGCAGGTAAAGACACAATTATACTTATGATACAAACATAAGCAAATAACTTGACAGATGACTCCGTCGAAAATGACAGCAACACGCGCCAACGCGGTAAATTAAAAAATGTGCTCCGAAATCCATGCCGGAAATCTGAAGGAACCGGATTATCGATGGCCGGATTTTTGAATGTCAACTGTATAAACATCATCCAGTGTTATGCACCAACAAACGATAAAGAAGAATCTGTGAAAGAAGACTTTTACACCAGACTACAAAGTGTCTTGGACAATAAGAAAAGAAAGGGCATCACAATTTTGATGGGAGACCTAAACGTGAAAATAAGAACAGACAACACTGGCTTTGAAGAAATCATGGGAAAGCATGGATTAGGTATGATGAACGAGAATCGGGAACTATTAGCAAACTTCTGTGCTTCAAATCAACTAGCTATAGGAAGAAGCATATTTCCACATAAAAGAATACATAAAGCAACATGGATATCACCAGACCACAGAACTGAGAATCAGATTGATCACATATGCATAAGTAAGAAGTTTAGGTCATCATTGCATGATGTAAAAGTATGTAGAGGAGCAGATGTGGTATCAGAATACCATCTTCTGTTGCTAAAACAAAATTAAAACTCAAGAAATTTACAACAGTATAATGTGGCAAATCTAAGAATATCAGGAAATAAGAGAAAAACAAATACCAAGTACTCGCAACAGCTGAAAGATGAAGCAGATATGGAAGACCACTGGCAACAAGTAAAAAATTTATGGAACGAGACGCGAAGAAGTACTGAGAAAAACAGAACTTCAGCACAAAGCATGGATAACAACAGAAACCATTACCAAGATAGAAGACAGGAAAAACAAGAAAGCAGATTTAAACAGAAGCAAAACCAGAAGCTCCAAAGCCAAGGCTCATGAAGTGTACATAGAAGCAAACAAAGAAGTAAGAAGAAACATCAAAAGAGACAAGAGGAAGTATATTGAAGTGTTGGCAAGGGAAGCAGAGGAAGCTGCAGCCAAAGGAAATATGAGGGACCTGTACAACAACACAAAGAAGCTAACAAGGAAATATAAGCAAGCAAATGGCCTCATAAAAGATAAGAATGGAAAATTGCTTAGTAATATAAAAGAACAAATGAAGAGATGGACAGAACATTTTGAGGAACTTCTCAATAGACCAGCTCCAACTAATCCCCCAGACATCCAGCCAGCAGAAGAGGAGCTACAAATCAGCTGTGAATGACTAAGTAGAGAAGAAATAAAGAAAGCCATAAAGCTTCTGAAAGATGGAAAAGCAGCTGGTCCAGATTGCATTCCAGCAGAGGCCATCAAAACAGATATTGATTCCTCTACAGAGATATTATACAAACTACTTGGCAAAGCCTGGGAGAGAGAGGAAATACCAGCAGAATGGAAGGAAGGTTATCTGGTCAAGTTGCCTAAGAAGGGAAATTTACAAGAGTGCACAAATTATAGAGGAATAATGTTACTATCAGTGCCAGGTGGGAGCCGCACTGGTGTAATTGCTACGGCGTTGTACTGGCGACCAGGTTTTCATGGTTCAAACCCGGGCATCAGCGTTTGAAGGAATGGTTACGACCGGAAATTTGACTGAATAACCTCATCGGCTCCTGCACATAAATCCCGTGTGGATGGGAAGAAGCGAAGCTCCTGACTGGGTTGGAAGGAAAAGTCCACTGACCCACCAGCCTCGCAATGACATGTCATTGGGCCAAAAGAGCTGGAAAGCTCGAGTGCCGTTGGTTAGAAAAAAAAAAAAAAATCAGTGCCAGGAAAAGTATTAAACAGAACCATCCTTGAGAGATTAAAAGAGTCCAAAACAAGCAACTGAGAGATGAACAAGCACGTTTTCGACAAAACAGATCCTGTACAGACCAGATAGCCACACTGAGAATAATAGTTGAACAAAGTCTGGAATGGAATTCACCGCTATACATTGGATTCGTGGGCTATGAAAAGGCATTTGACAGTGTAGACGGAAAATCACTTTGGAAATCGATGAGGCATTATAGAGTTCCCATGAAGATCATTAACTTAATAAGGAAGACCTATGAAGACATGACATGCAGAGTTCTTCATGAAGGACAACTGACAGAACCGTTTAGGATTAGAACAGGAGTGAGACAGGGATGCCTCTTGCCTCCATTTCTTTTCTTACTAAATGTAATGTAAAGCGAAAGATTGGGTTATGAAAACATCGACATCACACAACAGAAATGGAATCCAGTGGAATCTGACTAAGCAGCTTGATGATCTGGATTTTGCAGATGACTTGGCTCTTCTGTCCCATAACCATAGTCAGCAAGAGAAAATGAAATTCTCGATGAGAGGTCACAACAAGTGGGCCTGAACATACACAGGGAAAAGACAAAGATTATGAGAATAAATACAAGAAATAATAACAATGTTGAACTTGAAGAAATACTACTAAAGGATGTACGAGTAGAATCGTACACATATCTTGGCAGTAATATAGAGAGAGTTGGAGGGACAAACAATGATATCAAAATAAGAATACAAAAAGCAACAGGAGCTTTCACTGCATTGGGAAACATATGGAAAACAAGAGAAATCAAGTCCAACATGAAAATAAGAATCTTCAACTCAAATGTCAAGTCAGTCCTATTGTATGGCTCTGAGACATGGAGAGCAACAAAAACAACATCCAAAAAGCTATACTTTTATAAACGAGTGCTTGCGTAGAATAGAAGGACTGAAATGGTATGACAAAGTCACAAATGTGGAACGAAAGAACGAACTTTATTTTCGTTTCGGAATTGATGACAAGAACCAGACAAGTGCCAGTGGAACAAGAGTTGAGAAGAAGCTGCTGGCGATGGACAGGACACACATTGAGGAGACCTGTTGATAGCATTACAAGGCAGTCCTTGTTCTGGAATCCACAGGGAAAGAGAGGCAGAGGTAGACCAAAAAACACATGGAGAAGAGAACTGGATACAGAGGTGAAAATGATAAGGAAAACATGGAAAGAACTTGAGTGGATGGCACAGGACCGGAAGACTTGGCATGTGTTTGTTGAAGGCCTATGCTCCTCAGGGAGCTAAAGGGTATTGATTGATACTAGAGTGAAAGTGACACATGTAGATAGTGGTACTAGACTGAAAGTAACATATATACGAGGGGCGTTCAGAAAGTAATGCACCACATCGTTTTTCTCAGCTAATAATGAAGATAGAAGCATGAAATTTTGCACACTTCAGATATGGCATGTGCCAATTGTGTGCACCAAATTGCACTGCAACCGGCCAAATAATACGGCTGCCCTAAACCGTTGAAATGGAGCGTGTTAGCAACTTGCGTTATAAACAGCGAATAGTGATAGAATTTCTCGTTGCAGAGAAGGAAACTGTTGTGAATATTCACAACTTTCTACGTGATGTGTATGGAAGTTTTGCAGTCGACAGGAGTACAGTCAGTCGCTGGATTCAGAGAATCAAAGAATCAGGAAGTAGAGATACGGAGCTGCTTGATCGGCCGTGCTGTGGACGTCCTGCCACAGCCACCAACGCAGAAATGTTGAAATGCGCTGAGGGCATTATTCTTACTGATAGGCGAATCACTACTCAACAATTGGCCTTACAGCTGTCAGTCAGCATTGGTAGTGCAAATGCAGTTATAAAAACTCTCGGATTTTCTAAGGTTTGCGCAAGATGGGTTCCTCGAAGTCTCACAAATGACCACCGATTGCAAAGGAAAGCAATTTCTTCTGAATTGTTGGAGCGTTTCAATGCTGATGGAGAGAACTTTTTGGCTAAGATCGTTACATGTGACGAAACCTGGGCACATCATTTTGAACCTTTTTGAGTGGCATCATCCGCAATCACCAAGAAGAAAGAAATTCAAGACAATTCCTTCAGCTGGAAAGGTCATGATCACTGTCTTCTGGGACATTGAAGGTGTGATTCTTGTGGATGTTATGCCAAGAGGAGAGACAATCAATTCGCAAGCTTACATTAAGACATTGAAAAAACTCAATCAACGTTTTCGCAGAGTTCGGCCGCACAAGAATCCAGCAGACCTGCTTCTCCTTCACGACAATGCGTGCCCTCACACAAGTCTGGCAACACGGGAAGCAATCACCAAATTGGGTTGGACTGTACTACCCCATCCACCCTATAGTCCCGATTTGGCACCCTCTGATTTTCATCTATTTGGTCCACTTAAAGATGCACTCCGTGGGACAAGGTTTGAAGATAATGAAGGAGTGATTCATGCAGCGAAGAAATGGCTACATGACCAAGACAAAATCTGGTACAGGCTAGGAATACATTCACTTGTTTCGCGCTGGCATAAAGCCGTACAAGTTGATGGGGATTATGTTGAATAATACCGATGTTTACAAGACATATCCATGTATATTGTGTATAAATTTCATGCTTTTTGAATAAACAGCTCCTGAGAAAAACGATGTGGTGCATTACTTTCTGAACGCCCCTCGTAGATACTGTCACTAGACTGAAAGTAACATACATAGATAGTGATACTAGACTGAAAGTAATATATGTAGATAGTGATACTAGACTGAAAGTAACATTTGTAGATAGTGATACTAGACTGAAAGTAACATATGTAGATTGTGATAATAGAGTTAAAGTAACATATATTGATACTGTCACTAGACTGAAAGTAACATATGTAGATAGTGATACTAGACTGAAAGTAACAAATTTAGATAATGACACTAGACTGAAAGTAACATATGTAGATAGTGACACTAGACTGAAAGTAACATATGTAGATAGTGATACTAGACTGAAAGTAACATATATAGATACTGTCACTAGACTGAAAGTAACATACGTAGATAGTGATACTAGACTGAAAGTAATATATGTAGATAGTGATATTAGACTGAAAGTAACATTTGTAGATAGTGATACTAGGTACCACAAACTGATTTTTCATTTTGTTTTTACAGTGTCTTTGTTTATAGATCTTAATGGATCTCTTAAAGCCATGAAATTTCCTTTTTAAATTTTAAAAATCGGACATCAAATAACTGAGTTACAGCATTTCAAAATTGTGGGGAATTACAAAAATTTTCAAACATCTTCGCACCGAACAAATTGCCTGACTTTGCACAATCATAACTACAGTCAACAAACACTTACCAAGTCAATAATGCTTTTTGTACAAAGTCATACAAGTTCTTATTGCAGAAAAGAAACATGGGAAGTACAACAATTCAATTAAATGAATTATGGTCCATCAAAATTGACAAAAGATGCAGTAGCAAGTCTCATTGTTGTGCTCGCAAAGTGCAAATATGCATTTTCATGCACTCATAAATCAAAAACTACACACAGGAAAGCTATACGATTTATTGAGCTTAAAGAGAGCATTATATACTTGATGCTTAATTTTTTTGAGCCACATGAAATACTGAATACTATAAAACTGCATTATGTGAAAATGGATCGAAGGCTAAATTTGCAGTTCGGAAGAAAAATCTCATGAAATTCCAAATGTTGTCATAAAATCATGAATATTGCAGCTATAGAGCTGAAAACTTCCATATTAATGTAATTTGAGTTGTACAATTCAAATTGATGGTTATTTTCTTGATTGAAACAACCTTTACTGCTTAAAATTTGATTTTTATAAACAAAGAAACATTACATATTAGTCCGTGTCCAACTCACTGTCACTTGAGGTCAGCTGCATCAAAAGATAATTGTGTGTTCAAAAAGTCCTCAAGTGAATCTCCTCTCAGGGCACTGGCTTGTTGTACTGACATCTGGCACCTGTATTGTAGCTGTCCTTTACTCACATTCTGTTCGTGTAGCACAGAGAAACCAAGAGGTCACCTGAGAGAAATTTGTTGGGAGGGACGGGAAGAGGAAAAATTGCATGATTGTGTTATTTTATTATTAATACACATAATGTCGGCCAAATTATTTTTTCTTTCCCTTTGTTAATCATTACCCATTTATTGCGGCATTAATTTTTACTGCATTTACCATTTAAATCATTATATTAATTATACAGTAGATTGTAAGTCTCTCTTTTACATAGATTATGTCATTTGTCTTTTATGTTTGTAATTGTAAAATAAACTCAAAACCTGTAGAGGCTTCTAGGAAAGCTTCAACTACATAGTAGCCTAATGATTTTTAACATCAGAGAATGAGAGGAAATAATATATATAAACTTTACACAACAAGACGTACTTGCTCCGATGTTGCATTTTCCTAGTCCTTCAGAAGACAGAACTGTGCCAATAGTCTATTTGTCACAGTAGAAATCCGTGGCAGAGTCGGACGTCTGCCTCTTCCCGTCATTGAAAAATGTGCATCATAACGATTGTCCCCTGACATAATTGAGAAAAAAAAGGTTAATTATGCGAGAGAGGCAATTTTTAAAAAAAGATTAACGTCCACAAATGTGTAGCAAGCTAAATTCTAAACATGACCTTTGACATCCATAACGTTATCGAAAGTAGGTCAGCGCCTTTACAAGCTGTTACTAAGTGTTAGACCTTAATTCTGATACCGAATGTTTAGAAAATGGTGATGGTCCGATAAAACAACCAAATAGCTACATAAACAACAATACCCCACCCCTAAACTTGCTTAAAAAACGAAAAACGTTCTGTCTAAATGTCTGAATCGAGCAGCCACATTTGGCTGTTCTTTTACTAATACATCCGCCCTCTGTCACTTGCGGTTGCTATATTGCAAATAAACAAAATAGGTCCGAAATGAATAGAAATAAAACAAAATTCAAAACTTACTCAGAACACATATTGGGTCAACTTCCATTGGTGAAACTTTCATTTCAGCGCCTGAGTCATTTCGTGCTGTGTTTCGTACAGCCAGCCCGTCGTGTCCGGGTTTGTCAGATGGAACATCCGCCTTTATGTTTACACTCCGAAATGTGTTGGAGGTGCTGTGTTTTAACGTTCGTTCGCTCTTTCATCAAATTACTATGATTTTTAAAACTTTGATACGATTTTAGCAGAATGGTTGCTCGTTTGTTTGATGTAACACGAGTGTAGGTAGGCCTCCCAGATGTGTTTTAAAATCCAAACTTTCTCATTCACTTCGAATTTACGATATCTTCCTATAACAAATATGTGCCTCGTGTTACATGTGTGTAAAGCTCAGTTTCCGCTCTTCTCATTGGTGAAAACCATATGAATGTAGCATGTTTGAGGACACAGCGCCGACGCTTTGAATGAGATGGGGGTCCTTTCAGCGAATTTCGCTCTCTTGAGCGCCAGTCAGCTAGCGCACGGCAAGAGCGGTTTTAATGGCGTTTTTGTTTTTTGTCTCACTCAATTTCAATGAAACGCAGAAAGTTATAATTGACATATTATGAAAGAAGAAAGATCAAGGAACCAGAAGATATAATTTTTATTTAGAAAAGGCAAATTAATTACTAGGCAGAGTGAGATTGAAAAGGGCCCAAATTGGGTGTCGCATGCGCGTCACAGAATTTCTCGACCGCCGCGAAGAGGCAGTTTGTGGTACCTAGTGATACTAGACTGAAAGAACATATGTAGATTGTGATACTAAAGTGAAAGTAACACATGTAAACATGGTTACTAGGCTGAAAGTAATATATGTAGATACTGAAACTAGCCTAGAAGTAATACATAAAGACAATCATCATCAGTAACATTTCCTATTTTGCATCTCTGTAGTATGGAGCCACCATCACAACTGGTCCCCTTGTTTTTATTATGTACAGACAGTTACAGATTATCCTTAATTTGTGTTTGTTGCTGTTGTGTACAACATTTTGAACCTGAAATTGTTACAGTACATTTATAACAGTATTCTTGTAAGCTTTATTAGCACAGTAAAACACATTGTAATGTCATAAAATCCTGCATTTATTGTAGTCTATGACTTTAACAAATGATGATATGATGGAATACGGACTTGGAAATATGTAATAAAAAGGTAAGGTAAAGGATCCGGTTACACGCCCTTTGGGTAAGGTAAAGGATCTGGTTACACGCCCTTTGGAAATATGTAATAAAAAGGTAAGGTAAAGGATCCGGTTAAACGCCCTTTGGAAATATGTAATAAAAAGGTACGGTAAAGGATCTGGTTAAACGCTTTTTGGAAATATGTAATAAAAAGGTAAGGTAAAGGATCCGGTTACACGCCCTTTGGAAATATGTAATAAAAAGGTAAGGTAAAGGATCTGGTTACACGCCCTTTGGAAATATGTAATAAAAAGGTAAGGTAAAGGATCTGGTTACATGGCCTTTGGAAATATGTAATAAAAAGGTATGGTAAAGGATCTGGTTACACGCCCTTTGGAAATAAGTAATAAAAAGGTAAGGTAAAGGATCCGGTTACATGCCCTATGGAAATAAGTAATAAGCCTGCACTAAATTATTCATGTGCCCTAACAGTGATGGTTTCTATAGCTATTTGTTTTAAATGATGAGGTTTCCAGGGCAGCCTCACTTGTCATGCCTCAGGAACTACTAGTCCTATTTTTCCTTTGTCATCACTCTCTGGGAATGGCGTAGGACAAGACAATGATACTAGCCATGCAAGTAATAATCTCATTCTGTTTACAAAAGCACATACAACCTGTCAAACACATGATCATCTAACTAGCATGTGACATTAAGACATACATTCAACTGTCTAGTTTCCATTTCATAAATGGGTGCTTGCACAGAATAGAAGGATTGAGGTAGTATGATGAGATTACTAATGTGGAACTGATGACAAGAACCAGACAAGTGTCAGTGGAATAAGAGATGAGAAGAAGACACTGGAGATGGGTAGGACACACATTGAGGAAACCTGTTAATAGCATTACAAGGTAGTCCTTCATCTGGAAGCCCCAGGGTAAGAGAGGTAGAGGATGACCAAGGAACACACAAAGAAGACAACTGGAGACATAGATGGCACGGGGTAGGAACACACAGAGAAGACAACTGGAGACATAGATGACACGGGGTAAGAACACACAGAGAAGACAACTGGTGACATAGATGACACGGGGTAGGAACACACAGAGAAGACAACTGGAGACATAGATGACATGGGGTAGGAACACACAGAGAAGACAACTGGAGACATAGATGACACCGGGTAGGAACACACAGAGAAGACAATTGGAGACATAGATGACACGGGGTAGGAACACACAGAGAAGACAACTAGAGACATAGATGGCACGGGGTAGGAACACACAGAGAAGACAACTGGAGACATAGATGACACGGGGTAGGAACACACAGAGAAGACAACTGGAGACATAGATGACACGGGGTAGGAATACACAGAGAAGACAACTGGAGACATAGATGGTACGGGGTAGGAACACACAGAGAAGACAACTGGAGACATAGATGGCATGGGGTAGGAACACACAGAGAAGACAACTGGAGACATAGATGACACGGGGTAGGAACACACAGAGAAGACAACTGGAGACATAGATGGCATGGGGTAGGAACACACAGAGAAGACAACTGGAGACATAGATGGCACAGGGTAGGAACACACAGAGAAGACAACTGGAGACATAGATGACACGGGGTAGGAACACACAGAGAAGACAACTGGAGACATAGATGACACGGAGTAGGAACACACAGAGAAGACAACTGGAGACATAGATGACACGGGGTAGGAACACACAGAGAAGACAACTGGAGACATAGATGACACGGGGTAGGAACACACAGAGAAGACAACTGGAGACATAGATGACACAGGGTAGGAACACACAGAGAAGACAACTGGAGACAGGTGGTACGGGGTAGGAACACACAGAGAAGACAACTGGAGACATAGATGGTATGGGGTAGGAACACACAGAGAAGACAACTGGAGACATAGATGGTACGGGGTAGGAACACACAGAGAAGACAACTGGAGACATAGATGGTACGGGGTAGGAACACACAGAGAAGACAACTGGAGACATAGATGGCACGGGGTAGGAACACACAGAGAAGACAACTGGAGACATAGATGGCACGGGGTAGGAACACACAGATAAGACAACTAGAGACACAGATGACACAGGGTAGGAACACACAGAGAAGACAACTGCAGACATAGATGACATGGGGTAGGAACACACAGAGAAGACAACTGGAGACATAGATGGCACGGGGTAGGAACACACAGAGAAGACAACTGGAGACATAGATGACACGGGGTAGGAACACACAGAGAAGACAACTGGAGACATAGATGGCACGGGGTAGGAACACACAGAGAAGACAACTGGAGACATAGATGACACGGGGCAGGAACACACAGAGAAGACAACTGGAGACATAGATGACATGGGGTAGGAACACACAGAGAAGACAACTGGAGACATACATGAAGGGCATGAACAAGACATTGAAAGACCTTTAGCTGATGGCATGGGACAGGAAGACTTGTCATATGTTTTGTGGAGAGCTAAAGTGTGACTGATGATGATGAATGAAAATTAAGCAAACAAATAATTTAGCAGTTTATTCTAGAAAAAAAAAATCATGACAAACCTTCATTTCCCATATCCTGGTTGTAAGGAGGGTTACAGTATTTGACAATTCTGGGTACAGTAAGGGGAGGTCTTGTATCTGAGTACATTAAAATGTCACATTAGAACAGAAGTTTTTTTTAAAACTGTCATATGTATATATACATGGAAGAATACATGCTGATAACTATGCTACTTTCACCAAACATTATTCAGGGTCTGGAAATAAATATTCTTTCTTCTTTGTGTAGCACACTGGAGACATAAACTTGACATGTGATTCAAAACTAGGAAACAACTGAGCTTTCTCAACGTTCACACTTTTGCCAGCCAAAATTACCAGTTTCACTCACTTAATCCCTGACATTATCCATATTCATAACCTAGACACAACAATTACCCCAGACAATGGGATCTCATGTAACAATCCACCTGACTTTCCTAAACACAATACCAATGCACCTCCAGGTGAAGCACAAGCACTACATACATATCAACACTGATCCTAGCCCACTCACCTTTTTGAAATAACAAAAAATCCTTATCTTTGTTGTTAGGTAACTTTTTTGAAATGTTGGCATCCAGCAGGATCTTTGCCTCATCTTCTTTCATCCAGTGAAACATCTTTTTGTCATCCTCTGATGACCTGAGTCTGTTGTCTGCTGATTTCAACTGTTTCTTTTGAACTGATGCATGTCCTTGATGATGTAAGTCATCGCTAAAAATCACTGGATAAAACACACACAAAAACAAAACAACATAATTACTATACAAGACTTGATAAAGATCAGTTGTGTTAATGTAGGGAACAAACTTTTTCTCACTCTTCAAGAAAAGGTTTTTAACAAAAAAAAAATAAAAAAAAGGGTGAATTTTGGGGTGCGGGAGGCAGTGGTTCGACCCAGGTTGGGGGGTTTCATGGGACACTATTATAACAGTATGGTACTGTCTAAACATCTACTTGCAAGCTTAATATATTTTTCTGTGTCTTTATTTCTGACAGTGTGTGTGTGCCATATACTTTAAGTATGCCCTGGTCCCATAGAAAATACTGTTGTAGGGGTGTCAAGTGATAGAGACTATACTAGGTTTCAGCTTAATGAGGTGAGATGACTGGTTCATTTAATTGCCACCTTTGCCTTTCGATATTAAGAACAGTCAAGAACCATTTATAGCTAGGTACTGGGTAGATTGGAGTGTGACACTCCCAGGTTTCAAACCTGGTAGCTTTAGCTCAAGAAGCAAGTGTTCTAACCACTCTGACAGTCAACGATCGTCTTTAAGGAAGCATGAACCACAACAGTCAATGTTTACTGGCAGTCAATGTTTTTTGGCAGTGGTGGTTCCTGTAGGATTTTATTTTATACTAGTGTAAAAGCTTGTCATAAGACGGGAATTAAATTTGAAAGCACCAATCCTAACAGCAATTTTACTTATTCAAAAGCACTAAAAAACCACTGTGCATCACCACAGTACAAAAACTACGTAGCAGCAGCGAGGATCCCAATGTGTGTATACAGGATCACACATTCTATAAATATATTTTTGTGCACACCGTCATTTGCGCATTCTTCTTTGGTAAGTGTTACTATTTTCGGGAGAGTATATATAAGGGAAACAATACAATTAATGTCTAACTTTCAACCAAAGTTGCATCCCTTAGTTTATGCACGGACAGAAAAAGCTGAGATTTTACATATAGGATAATGAGTTTGCCAGCCCCCATAAACAAGCTCACATTAATCAGCTCTTACGATATGCTTGAAGAAGCAGTGCTTCTATGCAAGCACCAGATTCAAAATTCTGGAATGTCATTTATTTATCTTTCATTTCTAGCATTTTCATATTATTTAATTCCCATCCTGCGTTTCACTATTATGAAGGTTCTAGAACAAAGAGTTGAAGGCAAACGTTGTCATGTTTTAGTTCTGTCTTACAACACGGTTTTCTAAATCTGATCATACCGCACGCCATTAGGTAGGGAACTCTCTAATACAATAACCAATCAAAACGTACCTTTATTATCAATGTTGTAGGAAACGTACTATGCTTAAAACCTAGGCCTATTTTGTGTAACCAATGGGACAATAATATTTAATTTCATAAGAACTAAAGAAGTATCACCAGAAAGGATTATGTAATTCATCAACGGGAATGTTACTTTAGAGGTAGGTGTAAATACTTTATCGAATAATATTCTAGTAAGATAGAAATATCGAATAAACGAGCTGTGTTACATCAGGATTAGTCAAACTTAGTTAGTTAACTCTTTAACCCCCAAGAGCCAGTATACTGTACTTCCCGCTAGACCCATTTGGCCCAATCAACAGTATACTGGCTTTCGTATCTTTTGATCCTTTCTATGGCTGTTTTCTAATTTTGACAACTCAAAAACACTATTTTCTTAAAGTATAGCCATCCATTATGGACTTTTGTTATTTATGAATATGAACATTTAAAAAAATTATTTCCAAACAAAAACAATAAAAACATACTGGTATAGCCATTTGTGATTGGGCCAAACCCACTGTTTTGCTTGGGACTGAAAGAGTTCTACATTATTCTGTGATTAAACACAGTATTATCGTCATTGTCTTGTGTCATGTGACCTATACTGGTGAATAGGAAAGTTATGGAGGTGATTACACCTATAATTAATCTGGATCATTTCTAGGTCCTATATTTTACAGTTGTGTAAGTGCCAAGAGAAAAAGAACTTTTGTTTTTTGGTGCTGAGTTGGGTGTGTGTCCAGTCACAATGTACTCTCACAGCAGAGTAACAGTCCCTGATTCAACTCCCCAGTGACCCTATCACGTCTGTTAGTTTTCTGCTGTCTAGTGTACTCCTTTCTGTTATACGAGTGCCTGCCACTCACCTATTTATATTTATTATTCACATGCCACGGGTTTCCCTGTTTATTTATTTCTCTGCCTGTACGTAGCTGTTTAGGACAGCTACAATTTATTTCAATGACAATGAACAAACAGTGACTTACACAATAAAAATGTGATCAATAGAGATACCGCTCCAATTATGATCAAGGTCTTTATGTTCAGAAGACGGCGGAGGTGAATGGGAAGCATCTTTTACCTGGAAAAATATTGCAATCTGGCAATTCAGTAACGGACAGGATCTGCGCTCTCAGATGCTAACAATGGTTGAAGCACAAACAATAACAAAACAAATATTCACATAAACAAATGTGTGATTACACAAACAAGTATAATTAACATACAACAACATATACTTGTCTGTACGCTGTTCTTTTAGAAACTACTTGGGGTCTAGTTAGTAGCCCCCTCCAGTCATAACTGACTATGGGGATGATGCACCCTTGCGGTGATAGCCCTCAACTGTATTTTTACGTATTACCTATTGTTCCTTTCTGCGTTTCTTTTCTCTGCTTGTTGTAAGAGCTTCTTTTCGCCCAATATGTGGTGGCACAGTAGGGAGCATCTCCTCTTGATGTGATCGGTAGCATCATCCTCCCAGGTTGCTGGATTTATGTCCAGTACCTTCATGTCTCTCTCTTTGGATCTCGGCTGATCTTCTGCCATCTGTCAGTTGTCCATAGAAAATATCCTTGGGGATGTGACCATCTTCCATGCAGTTCCTCACTAACTGGCGACCATTTGGAAGACATTATGAAAATATCCACTTCAAACGTGGCCCTAGAATTTGACAACCTTGTTGCTGGAAACAGATGTAATATCTCTCCTTACATAGAATGACAGCCTCCTTGTGAAACAGTAGATCAATTTCATTTTCCTGTGATTAATATTTTAATAAATAATAATGTCAATTATGAATGTAGGTAGTCGTACCCTGACTTATGGCACTTCGAGTTGCAGCACTTTGCTCTTATGGACATTTTTGCATTACCACCATACCCTGGAGTTACGGCACTTGCTTCGGAGTTACGGACATTTAGTGTCACGATGCCACTGCCTGCATCAGCGTGTTAGTTTGTTTACAAACACCGTGCGATTTGCATCTTCTTGTGTTCGCTGTTTCCCTTTGAGATTAAGTGAATATTAAAGTGTTTATAATTGTCATTTTAGTGTTTTCTTCTGATTAAAATTTTAAAAAAGTTAATACATAACAGCAGATAAAAGTTGAAAGGAAAGTCATAAGCCTGTTACAAACATTAGCATCTCCTTGTGTTATGCTCAGGTAGTAAGTGGTATTCTTACCCTTTTTCACAAACTAAAAAAGAAGTTGTAAAGCTTTTACTTTAAATGCCAAGTTAGAAATGATAAAACTTAGTGAGCAAGGCACGTCTAGGCTATGGCTGAGCTAGGCCTAGGCTGTAAGGTATCCTAAGCTTGCCAACCAATTGGTACAATTGTGAACTCGTCAATGAGAATAAGGTAAGCAATATATTCATTTTACTTTCCTATAGTTTTTATAGGCCTTGCGTTATTGCGCACTTAATATATGATAGCGTAAACATATTTTCAGGCTTTTGTATACATGCGCGAGTAAAAATAAGGCAGTGCTTCGACTTATGGACATTTTTGGCTTACATCACCCTCCTGGAACCGAAGGTGTCATAAGTGCAAGGTAATAAAATAAGCCATGTTCCCCCCCCAACTTACCACTGTGACCAGTGGGGATTTTTTCGGGGTCATATGGCTCTCACCCATATAAAAGTTGTACAGGCCTGCTCTAGACGTTTGTGATAATAAATAGGCCTAATACACTAAGATACAATTTTTGTCTATGATGGAAATGAAGAACAGCGGGCCGTTAGAATATCTAAACCTAACCCTTAGGCCTATTACTTCATCTCTGAATTTTTTTTAAAGATCGTATTGAACAGACGGGCCACTATTCTTCATTTCAACCGTTTCCTTTAATCTAATCACAGTAAACTCAATACAAATGATTAGCCTACAACAGGAAGTAATCTCATTATGAGAAAGGGTCCATTCGCCAAACAATGGTTTCGGCACATTTTTTTTTTTTTTTCCTTAACCAGCGGCACTTGGGCTTTCAGCCCCTTCGGCCCAATGACATGTCATTGCGAGGCTGGGGAACCTGAGGACTTTCCTTCCAACCCAGTCAGGAGCTTTGCTCCTTCCCATCCACAGAGGGTTTATCACAGGAGCCGTTCAGGCTATTCAGTCAAATTTCCGGCCGTAAACATTTCTTCAAACGCCGACGCCCGGGTTTGAACCATGAACACCTGGTCGCCAGTACAACGCCGAAGCCATTACACCAGCGCGGCTCCCGTTTCGGCACATAAACAACCTTGACACGGGGGTGGGGGGAATGAGACACCCAGGTGATATGACTCACAACCAAGTGGGACCCCATTTGGTTTTTTTTCTCTCCGCCTGCGATGAGTTGATTTATCAGAGGAAACCTGAAGTTCGGTGAGGCAAACAACAAAATCTAGCCATTCGAATCATATTTCACGTGTTCATGTTCGGCAGGGATGTATCCTGTCCCCAGTGCTCTTTAATATTTATCTAGAACATATTATGCAGGAGGCTCTCTACGATTATAAATCAACCATATCGATTGGAGGCCGACCTCTGTGCAACCTACGTTTTGCTGATGATATTGATCTGATAGCTGGATCAGAATCAGAACTTCAAGACCTTACCTCTAGACTGGAGAAAGTAACAAGAACGTATGGGATGGAAATTAATATAGAAAAAAGCAAGATATTGGTGAATAGCCATAAGAAACATGTTCCGACCAACATTACGTTAAATGGGCAAACGTTAGAAGAAGTTAACACCTTTAAATATCTCGGGTCCACTATATGCAGTGATGGAAGATCAATTAAAGAAATCAAGACAAGACTTGAGATGGCCTCAGCTGCCATGACAAGGTTGAATGTGATCTGGAAAAGTAACATCAGTTTTCCTGTGAAGATCAAATTATACAAATCACTTGTATTATCTATTCTCTTGTATGGGTGTGAGAGCTGGACACTCACTGCAGATACGGAGCGAAGGATTCAGGCTTTCGAGCATAAATGTTATAGAAGAATTTTGCGCATTTGCTATAAAGAGCACAAAACAAATGTCTATGTTAGAGAGAAGATAAACACCTATGCAGGCCACCAAGAACCACTTTTGTCAACAGTGAAACGTCGAAAGCTTGCCTGGTTTGGGCATGTAACTCGTCATGACTCCCTTTCAAAAACGATCCTTCAGGGAACAGTCGAAGGTAAACGGAGAAGAGGAAGGCAGAGAAAATCCTGGGCTGATAACATCAAAGAATGGGCAGGACACGGTTTTTCCACACTTGTACGCATTGCTGAGGATAGAGAGCAGTGGAGAACCCTGTCTGCTGATTCTTCCACCATGGCACCCCTACGACCCATGACCGGTTACGGGCTGAGATGAAATGATGATGTAAATATACTACAATTCTTATACAAATTCAGACCTGATATGTAATAGGCTGTAGGCCTTCTTACTGAGCATAAGGAGTTATGATAGACACGACATGTACCAATTACAAGACAAGAATTAGACTGCGTAACGGAAGTTTACTAAAAGGGCCATAATACATTACTTTATTCTTGATCTTCATTACAATCTTGTATAGGTAAATTAATTATCATTATAAAATTCCAAAATTATTTACCGTAATTTAGTAGGCTACTTACGTTTTTGAATATGAACTCAGTGAATACAAGACATACCTAACGTTCCCTCTCATTTTTAGTGACTCGTGTCAGTTTGTGCATTTTGTTTCCCAATGACAAAAACTTGTGCTCACTAAACTGAGTGTATGTAAAATTGTAAACCTGATTTGTGCATGTTTTAACAGACATATGTTATGTGGCATAGACAGTGTTGTCAACAGACATTACCTGGTATAGCAGGCCAGATTGCCTCCCCCCCCCCACCACCACCAGACTATACCCGGGGACAATCTGGCCTAGGCTACTTTAACCCCCGGGTAATATCTGGCCTAGGCCAAAATGCACTCCCCTGGGGTAAGATTTTTACCCGGGCATAGTCAGATGAGGGGGGAGGGGGTAATCTGGACTGATAAACCGGATATCATTAATTGAATGCGTGTCTAGTGTGATTGGGGATCTAGTCTCTCAAATCAGTTGTCTTCAATCTTTTCCCATGTGGTATGGTATCTATCTATCTATCTATCTATCTATCTATCTATCTATCTATCTATCTATCTATCTATCTATCTATCTATCCATCTATCCATCCATCCATCCATCCATCCATCCATCCATCCATCCATCCATCCATCCATCTATCTATCTATCTATCTATCTATCTATCTATCTATCTATCTATCTATCTATCTATCTATCTATCTATCTATCTATCTATCTATCTATCTATCTATCTGCCTGCCTGCCTGCCTGTCTGTCTGTCTGTCTGTCTGTCTGTCTGTCTGTCTGTCTGTCAAGGTGAGATAGACGGTAGAAGACAAGGAATTCGAATTTAGAAGCCAGGATAAGCTCCCTAAAGCGGCCTCAGTGATTCAATTTCCCGTGACACTGTTATCCCCACTCCGTTATCTCCCCTCTCCTATTGCTCACAAGACCACCCCCAATAGGACCTTATAAAAGAACTGAGACACAGTAATAAGGGGAATGGGTTAGAAAACCTGTACATAAATTATGTACAGGGTGTACACATCTGAAAACGCAAACACATTGTACAGATTATGGGTAAACCATAGCATGTGGCATGTATGTAACACACAAGTTCGAGTTTTATCAACTCAAAAGCTATATACACAACAATATTGTACATACAAATAAATAGGTTCTTCTTCTTCTTCGTACACTCTCAGACGTCTACTTGAATGAACATGTTAAATACCTGGAAGGGAAAATATTGTATACACGCATCATCATCAATTGCCATCTCCACAACGAAGGTTGGCTGTAATGGATCTCCAACGTCTTCTGTCTCTTGTCTTGACGGTGCACTCTGATAGACTCTTTCCTGTCCATCTCTTGATGTTGTCTTCCCACTTATAGCGCTGTCTTCCCCTTGCACGTTTGCCTTCAACTCTCCCTTCTGTTATGGTCTTCTGCAAGGTGTTATGCCTTTTTATGTGGCCAAAGTATTTTAGCTGTCGAACTTTGACCTCCCTCATTAGTTCTCTTTTCATACCTAGATTTTCTAGGACCTCCTTATTTGTTTTCATCTCTTTCCATGAGATACGCCCCATTCTTCTATATATCCACATTTCAAGAGCCTCAATTCTTTCTTCCAACTGCTTATTCATCGTCCATGTTTCTGCACCATACAGAAATGCAGAATATATATAACACTTTATGATTCTCAGTTTTAATTTGTGAGATAACTGTTTGGATGTCAGTATATGTTTCATGTTGTTGAATGTAGCTTTGGCCATTCCTATTCTCTTCTTGATTTCTGTTTCACATCTGCCATCTTCTGTTATTATATGACCGAGATATACGTAGCTCTTGACTTGTTCCAGGATTTCCCCATTTACGCTTATCTTTAATGTGGGTTTATCGTCTGTTTTGCTAATTATCATAGTTTTTGTTTTCTCAATATTAATGTCGAGTCCATATTCATGACTTATACTGTTCACTTGCTTCACTAGTTCTTGTAACTCCTGTTCGCTTTCAGCTAACAACACGGTATCATCTGCATATCTAAGGTTGTTTATTGACCTTCCACTGATGTTCAGTCCTGGTATTTCCTGTATCTGTTTGAAAATTTTTTCGGTGTATAAATTAAATAGGCAGGGGGACAGCACACAACCTTGTCTGACACCTCTTTTTATGTCTATGTATGGTGAATAATTCCTTCCAGATCTTACTGTGGCAGTTTGCTCCCAATAAAGGTTACTGAGTATTCTTATATCTTTTCCATCAATACCTATGTCTTCGAGGCATTCAATTATTTTCTCATGATGGACTCTGTCAAAAGCCTTCTTATACATACTTTTTTGGACCTCTGTATATTTTTCTGCTAATATTCTTAGGCAAAATATTGCCTCTCTTGTTCCACTGTTCCGTCTAAAACCAAACTGTTCTTCCTGGATTTCGCTGTCTACTTTACTTTTTATTCTTTCCTGTATGATTTTGAGCAGTATCTTAATTGCATGACTCATCAGGCTGATTGTTCTGAAGTCTGAACATTCTGTTGCATTTGGTTTTTTGGGCAATGTTATAAAAACTGATGTCTTCATGTCGTGTGGTATATATCCTGTATTGTATACATCGTTGCATATTTCTGTGATTGTATCTATACCAAAGCTCTCCAGAGCTTCTATCATTTCAATTTTTATGTTATCCATGCCTGCTGATTTTCCTTTTTGTATCATATGAATGGCATTCTCTACTTCTGATTTGAGAATGTTTGGGCCTTCATTAGAATCTGGTGATGGTTTTTTACCTCTGTTGTCCTCGAATAATTCTTTTACGTATTCTGCCCATCTGTTTGATATGTCTTTCTCATCAAGTAATATTACACCATTTTTGTTCTTGATACAGCTTCCTCCTTGTGCAAACCGTGACCGATTTGATAATTTCTTTATTTCTTCATGCATATCTCTTGTCCTGTGCTTTGCTTCCAAGTCTTCTATTTCCTTGCATTTTGTTTCTATCCACCGTTCTTTTGCTTCTCTACACATAGTACGTATGTCATTGTCTATTGTTTTATATTCTGGAGTGTTTTTTGCTTTCTTTCTTTCGGTCATTTTATTCAAGATGTCATCTGTCATCCAAATTTGATTTTTCTTAGACTCCTTTTTAGGTAAATTTGCATTTGCTGATTGTATGCTTGTTTTTAAGCATTCCCATTTTGCGGTTGCTTTTTCTTCTGGGTTTTCTCTTCTATACTGCTCCATGCTTTCTGTCAATAACTGTTGATATTTATTTTTGACGTCGATTAAATATTTCTGTTTTATATCTGGTTGTTTCAGCGCTGATATTTCTATCTGGGGTTCCTCCTGTCTTCTGTTTCCTGCTCTTTTCAGCTTTATATTTACCTTGATGACGACTGGATTGTGATCTGAATTTATGTCGGCGCCAGGATATGTCTTTGCACTTGTGACACTGTTCTTAAATCTATGTTTTATCATGATATAGTCGATTTGATTTCGTGTTATATCTCCTGGGCTTTTCCATGTGTATAATTTCCTTGGGTGGTGTTCAAAAAAGGTGTTACATATGACCAGCTGGTTTTCTTCACAGAACTGGATAAGTCTGTCTCCTCTATCATTTCTTGTCCCTAATCCATACTGTCCTACTATTTTCTTGTATTTTCCTTTTCCTACTTTTGCATTCATATCACCCATTACTATCAACACATCTGTTGATTTGACTGGTTTAAGTGTGTGTTGTAGCTCTTCATAGTATTCTTCTATTTCTTCCTCGCTGTGATCTTTAGTTGGTGCATAAGTTTGTAAGATTGATATGTCGAATGGCTTTGCTCTCATTTTTAGTAACATCATTCTGTCATTGTGTGTCCAGTATCCACATACGTATTTTTCTAACTCCTTCTTTATCAACATTCCTACCCCTCTTTCATGTTTTTCTCCGCCTGAGTGTATAAGCGTGTACTGGTCTCTTTTTATGTAGCCTGTATCCAAAAGTCTTGCCTCTGCAACTCCCAGTATATCGAGTTTCATGTCTGTTGCTTCTAATATAAGATTGTCAAGCTTTCCTTCTCCGTTCAGAGTTCTAACATTCCATGTTCCTATTTTTAGGCTTCTCCTACTAGTTTTTAGGTGGTCTTTCTCAGAATGCTCCCTTTCAACAGAATTTAAGGAACACTCGTCATTATGTACTTCCTTACTCATTAGAGGAGTTGCCTCTTCCCTGTTAATTTGTACAGTAGATTCTTCCCCAGGGGACAGAGAGTTCTCTACATATCGTTTCTTATCTTGTTGTTGTGATCCCATTACGTTCTGTAGGAAGTACGTGGTAAGGCCCCAATCTCTTCCACGGTGGCTAGCCATTGTCTTTTTCTATGTCCGACACGCCTCTAGTGCGCCACACACTTTGCTGTTTCGCTTTGTGAGCCGTTGATCTTCTCAGATTCCTCCGCCTCACTCACCGTCTCAGTCTTTGTGTACTAGGGATGGACATTCCCTTGAGTAAGATTGCTCCTACTCCACCCATGTAGTTTAGCCAGTCAGCCAAGACTGTTGCCCGGGATGTGGCCACCGCCGTACACAAGCGGTATTCGAGGAGCCATACATGAGCTAGATAAAGAGAGGAGAACCAAATAGGATCCTGACTATCCTAAAAAGGACATGGCTGTCTCTCACCGTGAGGTACTATCCCTCTCTCTTTATCCTACATCCCTACAAATACACGCATACAAATACCCGAAAACAAACATAATACCGAACTGCGAGGACAAATAGGATAGTAACGTGAATGCAGTCAAATAGCTAATTAATTAATCTGTCGTGCGGATGTACTTATGTTGATTTCAATTGATGCACATATTTCCTAGAGTCACGGTATATTGGAGTGACATCTGAATTTTCTGTTCCGCTGGCTTGATCCTTTTGGAATACACTTGATAGGAATGATACAGAACTAGAGCGCTTTGTTCCGAACTGCTATCACTGCTTAGGAAAACTTACTTAGTTGTTCCACTTCTACCGTGGGGTGTAGAGGTTTGCAAGAGAGAGCGCCATACCATCCCATCGGCTGTGTTCCTCCTGGCCTGGTTCCAGTCTAGTCCTCGGTCCATCAGAGATTGCCTTTTGTCCTCCCAGCAGATTCTAGGTCGTCCTTTAGGTCTGGACCACTGACTCTTATTTCCCCATACTGTGCTACTCCAGCGTGGGGTTTCAGACCTGGATGCCCCCCCCCCCCACCCACCCACCCATATAGTCGTCTGTACCGCTGTTATGAAAAAATAGCCTTATAAGCAATAAGTCTACTTATCCCAATGAATGTAGTATCTGTGTGTTTTCGTATCTTTTATAACCAGTGTTTGCAATCCTATCATTTCCCTCAAAATCGTGGTGATGTTCCTATCACGGTTATGTGGTAGGTTTGGCTTTCAGGGTGAGAAAAATAAATGGTATTTACAGTGGTGATAGTTAAATTAAAATAAATGGGTACATGAAATTAAAAAGGATGTGTATTATTATTTTACAAGTATTAAACACTGACCTTGATTCCTTATACCAAATCTCTGGAACTATAATGATTAGTCGAAGCAAACTGCTTGATTTCACCCTCGTCCAAGAAAACTTCCTTCCACTTTGGTTTAGTGAGAAATTTGACAAAGGCTATTCAAGTCCCACACTGGCACATTGTCTTCACACAATGACGATCGTCCGAAGGTTCATGAGTTTTAGAGGCAGCAGTTAGTTAATCTGCACATACGTATTTTTCAGTAACATTCTAGTATCTTTTTCTAGAAGAGGGCTGGGCAAGCCAATTATCAATTTCCCACCGACCATCTGTCCTCCTTTCTGTAAAGGGGTTTGATAAAGATAAATCAAGGTATATGGGGGTCTGAGTAGCTCACAGGTATGGCATCCGCCTCTAATTATAAAAGTACCGGGTTCGCTCGCAGTACAGGAAATATAATTGATGAAAATGTTTTTTTAGAACCAGTGGTACCTAATGATGTCATATTCTCTCTCGCCCCCCCCCCCCCCCCCATATACTGGGTAGTGAGATGGGATGCCCAGCCTTCTTTGATAAGGATGAAAAATAGGACGTCCCGTGTGCAAGTTGGGCACGTTAAAAACCCATCGGCACTTGGAAATCATAAAGAGTATGCCTTACAGCCGCTGCCCTGGAAAGATTTGGAAAATTAGGACACCCTACCCACTACAAAAGATATTTATAGAATGTGTGATTCCTGTATACACACATTGGGATCCTCGCCAGGGCTACAGATGATCTGTAAAAACCAAACCAAATCAAATAAAGGTATATTCCAATTCTTGTCGTTTGGTACCAACATTTGGATATTGGCGTTAGTCTCGCCGGACTTCTAAAATCACTTGTTGTGTCTACATGCATAACGTAAAAATTCGTCTACTTTCCACGATAACATCTAGGAAATTACACCGGTTAATCCCCTAGTCGCAATGACTACAACCCATAAAAGCCAGATCCAAACCTCAGAAATGAGGTATCTGAGGAAGGTGGTTGAAGTAACAAGAAGAGACATGGTACGCAACCAGACGATACGTCAAGGCCTAAAATGCCACCCCCTACAGACCCAAGTAGAACAGTCCCAACTAAGATGGTTTGGCCATGTCTGCAGAATGGGAGAAGATCGGCATGGGAAACAAAGAGCCAAGGATCCAGACCCCGAGGACGACCCAGAGTCCGCTGGGAGGACAACATTAGACAATCTTTGAAGGACCGAGGACTAGAATGGAACCAGGCCAGGAGGAAGACAGCCGATAGAATAGTCTGGCGCTCTCTCTTCCAAACCTCTACACCTCACGGTAGAAGGGGAACGACTAAGTAAGTAAGTAAAGTAATCCCCTAGTCCAGCCTATCTCAACAATTGGTCGGCTTCGTGTGTGTGGTTAACTTAAGGTATCTACAAATTTCGTAATAACGTCCGGCGTAGATATGTGTCGTTATAAATCCTCTCTGTGTAATCCGCCACCCTCTCCAGTCCTAACAAACCAATATGATGAAAGTTGACGATAATAAAAATAAATTTGAAAAAAAAACCGAAACGACAACTTATTCGCCCTTACGATAGTTGCGCTTACAAACGTTAGATTACATATATGTTTTGTGTTGTCATTATAAACGTTAACGCACGTACAATACGGTACTACATTTGAAATGCATTTAAAAAAAACGTTAGATTACATACTTTTTTGTGTTTGCGCTTATAATCGTTAGATTGCATAACTGGAATTTCTTGGTTAGTTTTTTTTTTCCTGTAGGTGTTTTCCAGGTTTCATTATGTGACGATAAGTTTGTGCGTGTGCTTTTCCGACCTTTTCTCCCTTCATCATCGTCCTATTATTTGGCATATTTTATGCAATTACATTTTTTGCTCTTACCACTCTCTAGACTTGTTTCCGTTTCACTATGTGAATCGTAGTATTACACGACTAATTAGACAGGTCATCGGGTAATACTTTTATCACTTAAGTCGTCTAGCCACCTTTGATAGAGACGATCCTTGTTGACAAAAGGTGGTGGCGCACGATCGATGAAAAAACTGCCAGATTGACTGTCTAAGAAATCCGCCTGAGAGATGGGCGCAATGAGAGCTGTGTACTTTCTGTGCTTCTCTATGGTGCGGAATGTTGGAGAGTAACAGAGAAGGAAATGTCGAAACTGTCCTCCTTCCACACAATCTGCCTAAGGAAAATTCTCCGAATCTTTTATCCAAACACCATCAGCAACCAAGAACTACTTATTCGGAGTAACCAGGAGGACATGCACACCATCATAGCTGGCAGACGCTGGAGTTGGGTTGGCCATGTCCTCAGAAGGGACCCTGATACCATCACAAGAACAGCTATGCTATGGACCCCCGAGGGAAAGCGAAAGAGAGGCCGACCAAAAACAACTTGGCGGAGAACTGTGGAAGCTGAGATGCAAAGAATGAACCACAGTTGGGGCACTGTACGAAGGATGGCCGCCGACCGAGCAAAGTGGAATCAATTTGTTGTTGCCCTACAAGACGCCACCAGGCGTGATGGCCGCCGACTGCTTTGACGGTTGGCGGTTATGGATCAAAGAAGAAGAAGAAGGTTCAACCAAGCTGGACTGGTCTGTGTGGGTAGGGGTCAGACAAAAGCTGGTACCCTGGTCCTCCAGGTTGGGGGTTTTAGCATAGGGCTGACAACCCTGTCTATGTAAAAAAAACAATGAAGTTACGGAAACAACAATAAATGAACAATTTTTGCTGCGGGATGGACATTCGGAGTCTGTGGCTCGTATGACTGTCAGTGGTGAAAGCCGAAAGGAAGCCACTGACATGAAAATGGATGTCCTGACCGCAAAACAGGATACAAGAATAGGATTTTGGAATGTCAGGACAATGAACGAGACAGGTAAACTAAGACAGGTCATGGCAGAAATGAGAAACTATAGGTTACACATTCTAGGGATAAGCGAGAGCAGATGGACAGGGGCAGGAAAAGTTAAAACAGCAACAGGAGAAACAGTACTTTACTCTGGAAGAGAGGATGGACAGCACAATGAAGGCGTAGCCATTATTCTACAGAAAGGAATAGAAAGGACATTACTGCAATGGAAACCCATCAACAACAGACTGATAAGATTAAGATTGAGATTCACCAACACTACAATAATACAATGCTACGCACCAACGAATGACAGCGACGAGGAGGTCAAGGATGAATTCTATCAACAACTGCAGAAAGAAATGGAAGACACACCTAAATATGATCTTGTTATAGTAATGGGAGACCTCAATGCGAAAGTTGGTACACACAATACATATAATGAAAGAACAATGGGGAAATGCGACAGCGGAACAGCAAACGAAAATGGGGATAAACTAATAAGTTTCTGTAGCATTAACAACCTGGTCATTGGAGGAATACTTTTCCCACATAAAGAAATTCCCAAATTAACATGGGAATCACCAAATGGTCGGGACAGAAACCAGATAGACCACATCATGGTTAACGGTAGATGGAGACATGCATTACAAGATGCGAAGGTAAGAAGAGGTGCAGATGTGGGAAGTGATCACCATTTAGTAGTAGCAAAACTGAAAGTGAAACTAAGAAGGGCTGCACCAACTGTAACTACACAGAAAAGGTTTGACATCAGAAAATTCAAGGACTCCCTTACCAGAAAAGCTTTTGCGGCCGACATAAAGAAACGATATCAATTTGCCAAAAGTCAGGAAAAGACATTGACTGATGATATAGACCAGAATTTCAACACCATTTCAACAATATACAAGGAAAGCAGCAAATCATGCTTGGGATTCCAGGAAAGGAAGAAGCAAGACTGGATAACACCAGAAACATTAAACACCATAACGATGAGAAAGGAAATGAAAAGAAAGAAAATAGAAGCGAAGTCCCCCAGGTTAAAGCAACTATATAGGGAACAGTACAGTCAGCTGGACAAGGAAGTTAAACGCCAAACCCGAGCCAACAAAAGGAATTTCCTAGACGATCTTGCAAGACAGGCAGAGGAGGCAGCACTGAGAAATGAACAAAGCACAGTATACAAAATAACTAAATTCATCAGCGGAAAACGAGGTGCAAACAATATTACATTAGTAAGAGATAAGCAAGGTAATCTCATCACGACAGCAGAGGGACAGGAAACAAGATGGGCAGAGCACTTCAGAGAAACTCTGAACAAGGAACCACCAGAGACACAATTGAATGTTCCTGAAGCTGAAAACGATCTAGATGTAAATACAGACATTCCACGAAAAGAAGAAATCATCACAGCAATCAAAGGGTTAAAGAACGGCAAAGCTCCGGGCCATGATAACTTAAATGCAGAGCTATTTAAGACAGACCCTGAGCTAGCAGCAGAACTATTAGAACCACTATTTGCACAAGTCTGGAAAACGGGGACAACACCATCAGAGTGGAACAAAGGAATAATTGTCAAATTGCCCAAGAAGGGAGATCTTGCAGACTGCAATAATTGGAGAGGAATCACTCTTCTCTCAGTTCCCAGCAAAATACTAGGCAGGATAATTATACAGAGAATTTCAAAGGCAGTAGACCACAAACCGAGGAAAGAACAAGCAGGATTTAGAAAGAACAGAAGATGTGTAGATCATATATTCACTCTCAGGAACATTATAGAGCAGTGCTCAGAATGGCAAAGACAGCTTTACATTAATTTCGTTGATTTTGAAAAGGCTTTTGACAGCACACATAGGGACAGTTTATGGAAAATACTGAGGGCTTATGGAATTCCAAGCTGCATAGTGTCAATCATAAAAAGCCTCTATGCCAACTTTACGTGTAGTGTTGGGCAGAGCAACCTAACCTTTGAGGTGAAGACAGGAGTACGACAGGGATGCCCCTTATCAACCACTCTATTTTTAACAGTCATAGACTGGGTGATGCGCCAGACAACAGAGGGCAGTCCAAGAGGAATAAGATGGACAACATTTTCTATATTGGAAGATCTGGAATATGCAGATGACATTGCACTACTAGCACATTCACATCAACTCATCCAGGAAAAAACGAATAGACTTAATAAGTTTAGCCAGCAGGTGGGCTTGAACATCAATTTAAAGAAGTCTGAGGTCATGACGCTCAATGTGAGCAACCCTGAGCCCATATCAGTAAGGAATCAGCAACTGGTACAGACATATACCTTCACATACCTAGGATGCATAGTAACACCAGACGGCGGGGCAGGCAAAGACATCAACATCAGAATGAATAAGGCAAGAACAGCCTTTTTTAGCCTAAACAACATCTGGAAGTCCTCCCAATACAGCACAAGCACAAAATTAAGATTATATCAGAGCTGTGTGCTTTCTGTGCTTCTCTATGGTGCGGAATGCTGGAAAGTTACAGAGAAGGAAATGTCGAAATTGTCCTCTTTTCACACAACATGCCTAAGAAAAATTCACCGAATCTTTTGGCCGAATACCATCACTAACCAAGATCTGCTTACTTGTAGCAAGCAAGAGGACATGTACACCATCATAGCTGGCAGACGCTGGAGCTGGGTTGGCCATGTTCTCAGAAGAGACCCCGATGCCATCCCAAGAACAGCTATGATTTGGACCCCTGAAGGAAAACGAAAGAGAGGCCGACCAAAAACAACCTGGCGGAGGACTGTGGAGGCTGAGATGCAAAGAATGAACCAGAGTTGGGGCACTGTACGAAGGATGGCCACCGACCGAGCAAAGTGGAATCAGTTTGTTGTTGCCCTACAAGACACCACTAGGCGTGATGGCCACTGACTGCTTTGACGGTCGGCGGCTAAGGATCAAAGAAGAAGCTTCATAGTTCTAATGAGCTTACCATTGGTTTACTTTGAGAGCTGGAATAGACTTTGGCTTTCATTGGAAAGTTTATCGGGAATACCATCTGGGACTTCAACTGAGAAATGGAAATATAATCTAGCGAAATAGGAGACACAAATCAGACTGCATCGCAACGTCAAATTAGCAACTCCCAGAGCCAGAGAGACATTGGACTAGTATTCCAAAATTAAAAGGGACAGATCAAAGTATTTGGGCGTCTTTATAACTTAAAAGAGAACCCGCAATTTTAAATACCAAGACTGGAAACTTAAGGAATCAGAGTACCCGTCATAAGAGGAATACTAAAATGTCACCGACCAAGTGTTCAAAGCATCTGATCAAAGTTGCTGTGTCCATTCATATGTGCCAGGAGATTGTATATCCCATTTGGGGTAAGTTGTGGACATATAGTTTAAAATGTGAATTTTGATATGTTTGTACTTGCTAAGTGGTTATACAAGGCATAGGAGGCTGGCAACATCAACATATGAAAATGGTATGTTTATAAACCACTACAATAAGCACTGGTGTTTGCTTTATGCTAGTTCGCACAGGAAAGCGGAAGCAGAAGCTACCCCAGACTCCGAATGGAGCATTGAGATGATTATCTCACATGTGCCTAGGGTGTATAGTATCATTTTGTGAGACATGTGTACTTTTATAATGTTAGTTCAGGCAAATCATTGCACTCGCGCTGTCCAGACACATTTTCCCCATTTAAGTGTCCAGAAGAATAATGTGATTTCTAATCATATTCTCTGAGCTATGCTGTGTATACCCAGGGAGAATAAATATTCAGAAAGGCTAACATTGGTGGGTGGACATCGAGACAATGCGTCTGTTAATCTTCAGCCCACAAATGTACTTAGCAGAGGCATTTGTTCTTTTATTTTTCCTAAAGTTCGTGGTTCGAAGCTACAAGACGGTTCTTAGTACCAGACCAGTCGGAAGTAAGAATCTTCGCCACTATCTTGTAATTCAGAGAGGTGGGTTCAACACCAACTACCTACAGAGGACACGTTGTGAAGACACCCACCTTGACATTAGGAGTGAAGTTCATCTAGACGCCTCTAGAGAAGAGTCCTCCTCACAAACGACCTGACAACGACCCATTGCAGTACTTCGCCAGTTAAGTCTTTTTGTAACAGGCGCACGCAACGGACAATAATAACCATCATTCCCCAAATAAGTCTCAGTAAAGACAAATTTTAAAAACCTCTAAAGTCACTTTCATCCATATTTATTTAAATTTGTTAAAGACTAATTGATTATTAAATTTGTTATATGTTAATTTACAAATTCATAGTTAATTCAGTTCTTATAGATAAGAGAGCGCATGTATGATCGAAAATCTTTAATATATATACATATATTTACAGCAATAGCGCCAAAAATACTTATAACAGGAATTTCGCTGGATTAAACCAGCTGGGGGCTCGAACAAGCCGTACCATTGCTTAATACTTCACAAAAGATGACGGATCAGATATAAGTTAATAGTGCTCTGCCCTATGCACCATTGTTCTTGACTTCTGAATTATCTTGTGGGAAACTCCCTTGAGATAGAAGCATCATTATCTTCCTATCTACATCTCTGCCAAGAGTAATCTGGTGCGAAGGTAGACACCTTTGAATACCCATTTTAGATACTCTTGAGGTATGGCCACTGTTGGACCACTACTGCAGAGCAAATGGTAAGCAAATCCCGTGACACATTATTATCATTACTATTATTATCATTATTATTATGTAATTAAAAGCTACCGACTTTCATAAAAGGGTGCTTGCGTAGATTAGAAGGATTGAAGTGGCTTGACCAGATTGTCCTTGAGGAAACGTGTTTATAACATTACAAGGCAGTTCGTGTTCTAAACCCTCAGGGTAAGAGAGGTAGAGGATGATGAAAGAAACACGGAGAAAACAACTGGTGACAAACATGTAGGGGATAAAGGAGAGTTATAAACACTTTGAGCTGATGGCATGGGACATAAAGACTTGGCATGGGTTCTTTGAAGCCTATGTTTCTTGGGGGATGATAATTATGTAATGAATGTACTAACTGACCTTTGTTGTTGTTCTGTGTAATAGATTACGTCAAGTTTATTTTGGGTCGTGGTTAGTTCAATATTAACTTATTATACATGGAATAGATACATATATTACAATAGGAAAACAAACGCACAGTGATTTTAACAAGTTGTATTATATTATATTGCAGATGATTAATAACCATTATGAACAGAATTAATTTCTCTATTTAAACAAGATACACAATGATATATGTGCTATTTCAATCAAACATACACAAAAGTGCGGATCTATCCTGATTGACTGATCAAACAAGAAGTAGTTAAGATGGAAATCAAATTACTTTTTAAAGAGGGAATCAGTGAGTACATCATACAAGAGATTTGAACAGATGCAAGATAGAGGAATTGATAATTATAGTAGTAATGACTATCAATCAATCAATCACTCATTCACTGAATCAATGACTATTGGTTCATACGGTCCTAAAAAAACCACTCCTAGCCTTCTCGTCCTGTGCCATCGCATCAAGGTTTCTCCACGTCTTCTGTACGCCGTTCACCCCTATCTCCATTTCTCTTCTCCGTGTGTTCTTTATTCATCACCCTCTAGCTTCTCAAGCAGCATAAGGCGGGAAACAAATTCACGCTAGATCATCCTGTCCTTTGCCGTCTGTACATTGTCTGTCCCATCTCTTTCATTTTTATCTCCTATTCTCTTCTCCGTTTGTTTTCGATCTCCCTGCACCTCTCTCATGCTGGGCATTCCGGAACAAGCGTTGTTTTTGCAATTGTATCAAGAGTTTTCATCAGGGTGCATCCTATCCATCACCATCACTTTCTTCGTATCTAGGTATTGTTTGGTCTTCCTCCGTTCTTACCGTATGAATTCCTAAATAACATAATAACCCGTAATGTTATTAATAAGTTTCCCAAATGTATGTCAAATCCAAGGCTACGTTGTCTTGTCACTTGTTATTCCACTGTGACTTGTCTGGTTCATGTTGTCAGTTCCACATCGGTGATCGTGTCATACCATTTCAATCCTTCCATTCTACACAAGCACCCATTGATAAACGTCTGTAACTCCTTGATTGAAGTTTTTGTTATTCTACAAGTTTAAGAGCTATACATAAGACTGTAAGACTATCTGGATATTTCAGTTGAAAATTGTGATTGAAAAGATAAATTTGTGTTTGAGCTGATTTTTCGAATTTCAGTACGATATATTTTTCGTGTTCATATAATTAGTATTATACTGTATTAGATAACTTCCCGGGAAAGAGACATGGGTACACTATATTTTGGCCGACATAGTTAAGGTTCATACCAAATGATAACTTATATCAGGTATAAACAGTCATGGTTAAAATTAGTACACAATTTATCATGCACAAATTATCAAAGTTCTTATCAAACAAGCAAGCAACTATTCGTGCTCTTTTTGCTGAGTTTCCTGATGATATTACTATTTCTCCTGCGGTCATTTCATTCTTTTTTCTTTCTATTTCACCTTTATTAGATCTTTTTAACCAAACATATCTCGATGTTTTGGATATGAAGCCACGGAGTAGCTCTTAAAAATGATCGGGGGAGGGGGGGGGGGGGAGGGGGGGGGGAGAAGTGAGAGTTAAATTTTGGCTTCTTAATTAACAGCTCTTTTATCATAACATTATTTCGTTAAATGTACGGATAGCTTTTGAAATTTTGCATTGGTACGTTAAAATATTGTTGTTGCCCTACTAGACGCCACTAGGCGTGATGGCCACTGACGGCTTTGACGGTCGGCGGCTAAGGATCAAAGAAGAAGAAGACGTTAAAAAGAAACCACAACTTCCTGTCGCCAGTAGTGTTTATCAATTATGTTGTTGACTCCTTTCCATGCCATGATGTATGTCAAACTGTCCAGTATCAACTCTCGTTGAAGTTCTCAACTTTTTCCTTCAGTCTCTCATGTTGTCACGATATATTCAAGCTTTTTCCTTCAGTCTCTCATGTTGTCACGATATATTCAAGCTTTTTCCTTCAGTCTCTCATGTTGTCACGATATATTCAAGTTTTTCCTTCAGTCTCTCATGTTGTCACGATATATTTAAGCTTTTTCCTTCAGTCTCTCATGTTGTCACGATATATTCAAGCTTTTTCCTTCAGTCTCTCATGTTGTCACGATATATTCAAGCTTTTTCCTTCAGTCTCTCATGTTGTCACGATATATTCAAGCTTTTTCCTTCAGTCTCTCATGTTGTCACGATATATTCAATTTTTATTTTTTTTAAATTTAATGAAAAATAAAAATAAAATAAAATATCCCGTTCAACCTCTGATGGGTTATAATTAGGATATATATTGTTTTCAATTCCAAATAATATGAACAATTGCCGACATGAGAAAGTGGCATCACATTTGTCAAATCAATGTAAATAGGGACAATCACAATTGTGCTTATACGTTAAATAAATAGAAAAAAAAAATAAAACCAAACAAAATCAGGAAGAAACTATGAACAAGAATAATATTAAAGTAGAGGGGTGTAAAGGCCTGGCGGTACTAGTTATATAACGGACTTTAACAGATATATTTAATTGACTTTCAGGGCAGAATACGTAAAAGAGTTATTCGAGGACAACAGAGGTAAAAAACCATCACCAGATTCTAATGAAGGCCCAAACATTCTCAGATCAGAAGTAGAGAATGCCATTCATATGATACAAAAAGGAAAATCAGCAGGCATGGATAACATAAAAATTGAAATGATAGAAGCTCTGGAGAGCTTTGGTATAGATACAATCACAGAAATATGCAACGATATATACAATACAGGATATATACCACACGACATGAAGACATCAGTTTTCATAACATTGCCCAAAAAACCAAATGCAGCAGAATGTTCAGACTTCAGAACAATCAGCCTGATGAGTCATGCAATTAAGATACTTCTCAAAATCATACAGGAAAGAATAAAAAGTAAAGTAGACAGCGAAATCCAAGAAGAACAGTTTGGTTTTAGACGGAACAGCGGAACAAGAGAGGCAATATTTTGCCTAAGAATATTAGCAGAAAAATATACAGAGGTCCAAAAAAGTATGTATATGTGCTTCATTGACTATAAGAAGGCTTTTGATAGAGTCCATCATGAGAAAATAATTGAATGCCTCAAAGACATAGGTATTGATAGAAAAGATATAAGAATATTCAGTAACCTTTATTGGGAGCAAACTGCCACAGTAAGATCGGGAAGGAATTATTCACCATACATAGACATAAAAAGAGGTGTCAGACAAGGTTGTGTGCTGTCTCCCTGCCTATTTAATTTATACACCGAAAAAATTTTCAAACAGATACAGGAAATACCAGGACTGAACATCAGTGGAAGGTCAATAAACAACCTTAGATATGCAGATGATACCGTGTTGTTAGCTGAAAGCGAACAGGAGTTACAAGAACTAGTGAAGCAAGTGAACAGTATAAGTCATGAATATGGACTCGACATTAATATTGCGAAAACAAAAACTATGATAATTAGCAAAACAGACGATAAACCCACATTAAAGATAAGCGTAAATGGGAAAATCCTGGAACAAGTCAAGAGCTACGTATATCTTGGTCATATAATAACAGAAGATGGCAGATGTGAAACAGAAATCAAGAAGAGAATAGGAATGGCCAAAGCTACATTCAACAACATGAAACATATACTGACATCCAAACAGTTATCTCACAAATTAAAACTGAGAATCATAAAGTGTTATATATATTCTGCATTTCTGTATGGTGCAGAAACATGGACGATGAATAAGCATTTGGAACAAAGAATTGAGGCTCTTGAAATGTGGATATATAGAAGAATGGGGCGTATCTCATGGAAAGAGATGAAAACAAATAAGGAGGTCCTAGAAAATCTAGGTATGAAAAGAGAACTAATGAGGGAGGTCAAAGTTCGGCAGCTAAAATACTTTGGCCACATAAAAAGGCATAACACCTTGCAGAAGACCATAACAGAAGGGAGAGTTGAAGGCAAACGTGCAAGGGGAAGACAGCGCTATAAGTGGGAAGATAACATCAAGAGATGGACAGGAAAGAGTCTATCAGAGTGCACCACCAAGACAAGAGACAGAAGACGTTGGAGATCCATTACAGCCAATCTTCTTTGTGGAGATGGCAACTGATGATGATGATTAATTGACTTTCATCTGTTTAAAGTCACATGCATTGTAAGAACAGCATCAGACCTTCACATTCCCAGCCACTATATACTAACATGTGTTCGTGTTAAATATTGTATGACTATATTATGCAGTTCCCTAGGTCTGTCTATTCTCAACACCTCTTCTATATTTATAGGTAAGTTGGATGCTTGCAAATAATCTAATATTGGTATTCTCATTTGGTCATACCTCTTACATTTTAACAAGAAATGTTCTATATTATTGTCTTGAAGGCATCCTGCATAGTAAGGTTCTTCTATTCTGAAATAGCCTTTTCCCAGCTGTAGTCTGAGAAGTTATAGATATATTCAAGATTTTTCCTTCAGTCTCTCATGTTGTCACGACATATTCAAGCTGTTTCCTTCAGTCTCTCATGTTGTCACGATATATTCAAGCTGTTTCCTTCAGTCTCTCATGCTGTCACGATATATTCAAGCTGTTTCCTTCAGTCTCTTACGTTGTCACGATATATTCAAGCTTTTTCCTTCAGTCTCTCATGTTGTCACGATATATTCAAGCTGTTTCCTTCAGTCTCTCATGTTGTCACGATATATTCAAGCTGTTTCCTTCAGTCTCTCATGTTGTCACGATATATTCAAGCTGTTTCCTTCAGTCTCTCATGTTGTCACGATATATTCAAGCTGTCGTCTTCTCGTAACATGCTCACAGAAAGTGGATTACTTCCATCTAACATGAGGAATACTTTTTCTACGTGCACTGGCCTCTTTCATGACATCCTCATTACTCTTGTTTACCTTTCCATGACATCCTCATTACTCTTGTTTACCTGTCCATGACATCCTCATTACTCTTGTTTACCTGTCCATGACATCCTCATTACTCTTGTTTACCTGTCCATGACATCCTCATTACTCTTGTTTACCTGTCCATGACATCCTCGTTACTCTCGTTTACCTGTCCATGACATCATCATTACTCTTGTTTACCTGTCCATGACATCCTCGTTACTCTCGTTTACCTGTCCATGACATCCTCGTTACTCTTGTTTACCTGTCCATGACATCCTCATTACTCTTGTTTACCTGTCCATGACATCCTCATTACTCTTGTTTACCTGTCCATGACATCCTCATTACTCTTGTTTACCTGTCCATGATATTTGTAACACTCTTCTGTAAAACCACATCTATGTGGCCTCTAGTGCTTTTCCAACTTGTTTACTAATTGTCCATGACTCACGTCCATATGTCAGGGTTGGTTCTGTATAAAAGTAAAGAACTCTGTTTCTTACTTCCACTGACAAAGAGTTGTTGTAAAAAATACAATTAATTACGAGTATAGAATGGCTGAATTTGCCTGGACTATTCTACTCTTTACCTCGAGATGCACCTGTCATCCATGTTATTAACATGGCTAGGTTACACACACTGATGTACACATATATTTGCACACATACAAAAAACCAAGATTGCATATATTTTATCTTTTGGAAATAAATGAAAGCAGTAAAAAAAAAAAAAAAAAAAAAAAAAAAAAAAACCAAGTATTCTTAGATTAACTGTTTCTTGTTTTGGCTGTTGTATAAAAATAAAAATTGTCTGGAGCATTGTTAAATTTCAGTCATCATCCATTGTATATACTATAATTTCTTTCAAATATATAGAAATTCTACAAAATCCGTTAGGATCCATAGCACCTGATTTAACCAATGTTCTAACTAGTTGGGGTGTCATTCGTCGCCGCTTTCGTGAGTGCACCAGGGCCAAAAGCTAGAGGAAGTAACTCCAGGGTTGTTTTCTTGATGTAGGTAAAGTCTGGCTTGGTTAGATATACGTCATAGGCTCCGCCGAACTGCGTTTAAAAAAAAAAAAAAAAAAAAAGCGTAAACTGAAATATAAGAACTTCGAATTTCATGGAAGCGGAACAGACGCTTAAAACATTAATTACATGCGATCTCTACTTTAGTAAACTTTTCATGTTTAAAATTATCTGGATATTTAAAATCGTCTAGTAATAGTCAACCAGATCAGAAGATATTTCATCCTTATACCTGCACCCCAATATAACCAACATACTGTGTCTAGGTTGAACGTTGCGGGCTTCGCCAAAACGAGGTAAAATCATAAAAAAATATTCATTGATGATAGCGCTATTATATCATTTTACAAATATTCAAAAGGCCACGAACTTCATTCCTTCAAACAGGACGAAAGTTGGGCCCCTAGGTACCACTCTTTTGGAGCAGAGCAAAGAGACATGGGTACATGATGAACATCTTTCTTTTACTTTGAACTTTAATTCTTGTGGTCTCTTGTAATTATGTCTTTACTCTTTAACGGGGTACTAAAAACTTGATGTAATATTTTAATTTACATTTTTTAGATGCCCGGAACTGTCATTGACCACCTCCAATTGACTTACATAATAAAATGGTTTCGATTTACGCCGATTCCTATTAACGCCAATTCGTCCAGGAACGCATTCCCGGCGTAAATCGAGGGATAACTGTATTCTTTTTCAGAGGAAATGTTGGGCAGTGTAGCATAAAGGGGGGGGGGGAAGGGGGGGGGGCGGGGGCAATTAATAATCAGCGCAAGAGAGATGTGCCCCGATGTTTTTCGGGGGTCTTTCAGAAGAAGTAATATTGTGGCCGGGTAGGGTAGTGGGGGTTGCTGTTCACATCGAGAGTATTAGATTTTGATGACTAGCTAGCCTGCTAGAGGTGATGATTGCTCTCTACAGTCTTACGGGACTTAACCAGGTTCGGGGATAATCCTCTATGATGTTTTATTTTTAGAGCAGATGGTTTTTTATTTGTGTTGCACCTGCAGCGATTAGCTTTGGTATGATACCTTAATAATTTGTATGATGGCCAACTGCAAGCATATGATTCGTCAACAGCATTTGTGTTCAATGAAACAAATGTTTATTCAATTTTCAACAAGAACTGGGTTAAGTCAAATGGTAACCAAACCAAATTTGCATAATAGCATGTTGACATTTGATAAACAAGCAGAAAAAGTCAATACATTATTTTAATGATGCAATAAGGAATATTGCATCTCGTGATCTTTTCAACTTGCAAAAACATGGCGTGGCTCCTCTATCCTTCTAGTGTTCCTTCGTTTATTTGTTAATGTGGTCTAGATTTCACGACGTTTTTCTTATCTCTTCATTTCAACGAAGAGCCAAACTTTCTTTTATTCATTAGTATTCCTTAGTTTGACGTTCTCTCAGCTTAAGGACCTTCATCCTTGGTAAAAGGTTCAGATATATGCCTGGGTTTACAATTCTTTACCCAGTTTTCGAGCGTAGCTCTGTTTCAGTTATGACTGTGGGCTCTAACAGTTATTGCATGCAATTCTTAGCACTACTTACGGTTCTCGTGAATTCACAAAACATAACATTCTACATTTCGAAGTTACACAGTTGCATTAATTGTGCGAAGTCAATCTCCTCTATTAGAATATCACTGAGCAAGAAGAATTATGTCTTCTCTCGACCGCTCTAAATTCATGACTGCCCAAAAAATGGCCTCGTCTCTCGTTCATTCCGGGGAAAGGAAGGACTGAGCCTAACCATTGGTTGGAAATCACGTGACCAACGCAACTATACAAGCGAAGCTTAGCCTAAATAAATGCGTGGCGTTTCGAAGCTAAACTGGCCTAATTAAACATCTGCATCAAGATTTTTTTAATCTTCTGTTTCTATAAAAATTTATTTTATATGTTAATATAGTCTGTATCTGAAGACTCACGGTATACGCGGTTACAATATGACTATTGCTCCCTTACGTGTAACGTAGAAGACGCCAGACGCCTAATGAGTTTGTACGTGGGGTTAGCAGCCTCACTATGTCAAACAAAATGTTACGTAAACCACCGTTGGAAGATGACATAAGTACTTCCTGTAAGGGCACTAGCTGCAGTGGTGACTCCGTGGTCCACAGGGAGCGACAAGAAAAGATGATGACGGTGATGGTCAGTCATCCCTATAGCTCTGAAACACGGACAACAAGAAAATGGACTTTAAAAAAAATGGACAACAAGAAAATGGACTAAAAAAAAAATGGACAACAAGAAAATGGACAACCGGAAAATGGACAACAAGAAAATGGACAACCGCAAAATGGACAACAACAAAATGGACAACCGGAAAATTTCATACTTCATAAATGGGTGCTTGCTCAGAAAAGAAGGATTGAAATGGTACGACATGATCTGCCATGTGGAACTGGTGGAAGGAACCATACAAATACCAATGGAGCATGAGGCGAGGTGAAGACGTTTGCGTTGGATATGGCACACATTGTAAAAACTAGCTGACAGACTTGTAAGGCAGTTTTGTGGCGGGAATCCCCCATGCAAAAGTCATAGAGGGGAACCAAGGAAAAAAACCACACAGAGAAGAGAATTGCAATCACATATATGTTAAACAAGAATAAAGAAAACAAACAAAGAACTTGAACAGATGTTATACAACAACAGCACTTGGCATAAACTACTTGAAGGCCTATGTTCCAAATGGTGTTGCAGGAGGATGATAATGACTAGGGACACGAAGTTGGTAGAGTCGTGATCGTCTACACCAGCAGCCATGTCAGTTCACGAAGCAGAAGAACAATATTATATTACTAGCAATAACCCGTCAACATTGACAGGTTATTAATTATAGTGTGTTGTGTCTGTTACATGTATTACAGACAGTACTATCACTCCTGTGGTCATTTCATTGCAGGCCACCGTCATTAGATATTTGTAGTGAAAATTATATGGATGTATTAAATATGAAGACATGGAGTAACCTTACCTAAATGACATGTAGAGCAGTGATAATGATCTAATGGGCCGTAAATTGACTAAATAACAAACATTTCTTTTATGACAACATGTCTCGTAATTGTTCGCGCATCTTTTAAAATCTTGCCCTGGTCGACTTACTGCCTCTGAGAAGCCTTGGTCGACTTACTGCCTCTGAGAACAACGTTTGAAGTTTGACGAAACTCCAGTTCATGTACTGTTTATCAATCGTGTTGTTGGCTTCTTTCCATAATCAAACTGTTCATGCACACCTTCATTTGCGCACTTTTCTATTTTCAGGAGAGCACATATAAGGGGAAACAATACAATTATTGTACAACCTTCAACCACAGTTGCACCCCCTTAGCTGTGGTTGAAAGTTAATGTACTCTCTCGAAAATAGAAAAAGTGCGCAAATGACGGTGTGCAAAATGTGACTGACCGACCGACCGACAGAAGTACTTACGGCGGGTATTTTGGTATTGAATAGTTTGAACAGACACTAACATTTAGCAAAAAGGACTTTGACATGCTACGGATGAGCGTGCCCAACGTATAGGGACTGGCTCTTGACTTCTTGGCCATTTCACTTTCTCTTCCAACTCCTTCTCAATGTAATGTAATAGAAGCTTACCTCAAACAGCACTTGTCTGCATGCTCCACAAGGCGAAATGAAGTCATCAGCCACATCACTGAAATCACATAGATCAGTATGGACAAGAATGATCGCTACGAGCATTACTGAATGCGTAAATTATATTTATGATATTATGTTAACTAATAATATGCACCTCAGAGATGAAGAGTAGAATAACCCAGAGAAAAGCAGCATTCCACGAAATGAAAAGTATTTGTTCCAGCAAATTTTTGTCAATGGAAATAAGAAATATAATTCTTCAGTGTTAAATAGAGCCAGTTACACACGGAAGTGAACCATGGAGAAATAGCAACCAAGTAAGAAAAGCCACAGATATATATATTTTTTAATGGAAGAACGTTAAGTATACCATAAATAATAATAATAATAATAAATTCTTTAAGCACCAAACACGGCGCATAAGGCAGAAACCAGTGCTCTCCAGGTTGTTCGTTGTGACGCCACTCCTCTTAGCTCTTGCACATTATTTAGGCCCAACGTTCTTCCTTCTCTTATTATTGTTCTTCTGAGTGTTTCTTTTGGTCTTCCTTTTTTCCTCTTATCCTCAGGAACCCAAGTGAGCGCCTGTAGTGGTATTCTGTTGTTTTGCATTCGTAGGACATGACCGATATATGACCATCGTCTTTTCCTTATATAGTCGGAGACATATTTCTGCCTAGAGTCTTCTCTTATTTGTCGATTAGTCTTGAATTCTTTCCAACTGATGTTCATGAGTTTTCTAAGACATTTGTTCTCGAATGTATTCAGCTTGTTCTCCAATGATTTTGTTATTTTCCAACTCTCGCAGCCGTATGTTAACACTGAGATAACATTTGAATTAAACAGACGAAGCTTGGTATGTATATTCAATGATCGTAATTTCCAAATGTTAGATAATCTATTGAAGGCGCTAGCTGCCAAAGCAATTCTAGTATGGATTTCTCTTGTTGTGTCACCATCCTGAGTCATTTTACTGCCTAAATAATTGAAACTTTCAACTTTCTGTAGTTTTTCCCCGTTCAAGATGATATCAAAGGTCTCGTTAGAAAAGTTCATAGCTTTAGTTTTAGAGGCATTTATTTGGAGACCTATTTTAACCGAGAGATGACACAAATTATTTATTGCTTCTTGGGATTGTCTTGGTGTTGAACTTAAGAATGCTACATCATCTGCGAAATCCAGGTCCCCCAGGAATTTTCCATTTGTCCATTTTATACCCAAGTATACCATGGACAGCTAAAAATAGTAATAAAGGTGTGCTGAAAGATGACAGTGCTCAAAGGAAGCTTATGACTCACATTAGAAGGAAGCTTATGACTCACATTAGAAGGAAGCTTATGACTCACATTAGAAGGGAGGTTATGACTGACATTAGAAGGAAGCTTATGACTCACATTAGAAGGAAGCTTATGACTGACATTAGAAGGAAGCTTATGACTGACATTAGAAGGAAGCTTATGACTCACATTAGAAGGAAGCTTATGACTGACATTAGAAGGAAGCTTATGACTCACATTAGAAGGAAGCTTATAACACACATTAGAAGGAAGCTTATGACTCACATTAGAAGGAAGCTTATAACACACATTAGAAGGAAGCTTATGACTCACATTAGAAGGAAGCTTATGACTGACATTAGAAGGAAGCTTATGACTGAATTAGAAGGAAGCTTATGACTCACATTAGAAGGAAGCTTATGACTGACATTAGAAGGAAGCTTATGACTGACATTAGAAGGAAGCTTATGACTGACATTAGAAGGAAGCTTATGACTCACATTAGAAGGAAGCTTATAACACACATTAGAACGAAGCTTATGACTCACATTAGAAGGAAGCTTATGGCTCACATTAGAATGAAGCTTATAACACACATTAGAAGGAAGCTTATGACTCACATTAGAAGGAAGCTTATGGCTGACATTAGAAGGAAGCTTATGGCTGACATTAGAAGGAAGCTTATAACACACATTAGAAGGAAGCTTATAACACACATTAGAAGGAAGCTTATAACACACATTATAAGGAAGCTTATAACACACATTAGAAGGAAGCTTATGACTCACATTAGAAGGAAGCTTATGACTCACATTAGAAGGAAGCTTATGACTCACATTAGAAGGAAGCTTATGACTCACATTAGAAGGAAGCTTATGACACACATTAGAAGGAAGCTTATAACTCACATTAGAAGGAAGCTTATGACTCACATTAGAAGGAAGCTTATGACTCACATTAGAAGGAAGCTTATGGCTGACATTAGAAGGAATCTTATAACACACATTAGAAGGAAGCTTATGACTCACATTAGAAGGAAGCTTATGACACACATTAGAAGGAAGCTTATGACTCACATTAGAAGGAAGCTTATGACTCACATTAGAAGGAAGCTTATGACACACATTAGAAGGAAGCTTATAACTCACATTAGAAGGAAGCTTATGACTCACATTAGAAGGAAGCTTATGGCTCACAATAGAAGGAAGCTTATGACTGACATTAGAAGGAAGCTTATGGCTCACATTAGAAGGAAGCTTATGACTCACATTAGAAGGAAGCTTAAGGCTCACATTAGAAGGAAGCTTATGGCTGACATTAGAAGGAAGCTTATAACTCACATTAGAAGGAAGCTTATAACTCACATTAGAAGGAAGCTTATGACTGACATTAGAAGGAAGCTTATGACTGACATTAGAAGGAAGCTTATGGCTGACATTAGAAGGAAGCTTATGGCTGACATTAGAAGGAAGCTTATGGCTGACATTAGAAGGAAGCTTATGGCTGACATTAGAAGGAAGCTTATGGCTGACATTAGAAGGAAGCGTATGGCTCACATTAGAAGGAAGCTTATGGCTGACATTAGAAGGAAGCTTATGGCTCACATTAGAAGGAAGCTTATGGCTGACATTAGAAAGAAGCTTATGACTCACATAAGAAGGAAGCTTATAGCTCACATTAGAAGGAAGCTTATGGCTCACATTAGAAGGAAGCTTATGGCTGGCATTAGAAGGAAGCTTATGGCTGACATTAGAAGGAAGCTTATGGCTCACATTAGAAGGAAGCGTATGGCTGACATTAGAAGGAAGCTTATGGCTCACATTAGAAGGAAGCTTATGACTCACATTAGAAGGAAGCTTATAACACACATTAGAAGGAAGCTTATGACTCACATTAGAAGGAAGCTTATGGCTCACATTAGAAGGAAGCTTATGGCTCTGTTACGGTATATGATATTAACGCCGTCTGCTAAAGGTTAGCGGACGTGCAAATGTAAAGGTTAAGACATTTAATATATTGCGATAGATGTTTCAATTATTGAACGCTCCATACACGATCGATTATGACGTGTCTAGCGTTGTTTGGGACACAGTCGGTAACTAGGAGACGCTACCCTTTGTTACTTGACCGCCAAGCTGAATAGCTGCGTTTTGTTAACCTTCCAATTCAATGGCATGATATAGCCATTTATATGTGCATTATGATGGACCAGGGTCAGTCCTAGAACTCTACATGAGAGGAAACTTATGGAGGTTAGTGATTAACTAAATCCTTGGAAGGAGAAAGATAATCGTCTACTTTATACGAAGTAATTAGACTCACAGTCTCACTGTCGGCAGGTAGCCATTCTATCTGCGCGTGCATATAGCTGTGATGTTCTGACGACAATTACTGCATTGTATCCTTAAACGGACATTGACATGTAAAACAGCAGTCTACGCTATTGATTGATTGATGCATGTACCTCATGTGTGAATTGAACTGTTTATGTATGTGTGTAATCAATATTAAATTGTGAAGGACTCGAACCGGAGGCATTATTCGTTGAATCACGTTACACCATTCAACCATTATGAATTATGTATTTTATACCAAGTTGCTGAGTTAATAAGATGAACAGTTGTTTACATCTTGATGCCAAGTTCAGGCATTACGACAAACCAAAGGTGAGGTTCACCCCATTCGCGTACGAATATTAGCACGATCAGAATTCAAGCAACATAACCAGTAACCACACACGAAAGTCCTTCAACAAAAGTGGTGGCCAGTGTGGGGAACGACAGAAAAAAGAAACAAACTTCTGTTCCTTACGCACATGTTAACCACAAATATTTACGATCAATTTTCGATCACATGATCCAGTCGAAGATGACGCAGTACTCATTATAATGCCTAACAACGTGACGTCACCGAAAGTCGTGTAGGTGAACTGTCGGAGAAAACCAAAGCCGTTTCTAAGTCTAACCAGGGGAAACATGAGCCATTGAAGCAAACACACGATATGGACTACAGGAGCAGACAGTCAGGGGCATTAGCCTAGCTGTTGACGACCTCTAGCACTGATCTAAGCAACGGAAAAGATAAGTCTAGCTGTTTAAACTGTCGTCATTGCAAACAGTAGTACTGAGTCCATGCCTTTTGCCTGCATAGGCATGTCTTTTCTGAATGTGTTTCATGTATTTTTTGGGTTGTTTTAATGTGTTGTTAATTAGTGGGCGGTAGAGAGGATGAACCGAAATTAGATTCTGTGGCTCTCACGATGCCTGAATTGATTTCGGTCGTTTCTTAGGGAACTTAAACGATTGCATTTTTGGAAGCCCCATTGAGGTTTGCCATTGGACGACCTGTCCAGATCTGCTATCGTTTGACGATTTGTGTTAGCTGTGCCGTTCCGTAGATAACTGGTGTATTTTATTTGTACTAAGTTCACATTTTTATTCAGTTTTGTATCATGTTCGTTAACTATTTCGTCCAGTCTACTCTCACTATCAATTTATTTTATGATTGTTAAATGTTCGTCCGTTATGAGTCCTGTGATGTCATCATTTTTTGCTGTCATTTTTTTTGTGTACTTTGCATATTAAGTTGACCTCGGGTCAATCTTTGACCCTTCGTTTTCCGTGTGACACTTCCGCTTGTTTTATTTAGTTCATAAATTCATTTTTAATTGTGAAAATGTCTTGTTTGCGTCTTGACATTGTTTGTACCCTTTAGTTGCATCATTGTTTTGTTTGTCCTCATGATATATATTAAATGCTACATTAATAATATAACATTATATTCAATAATACACTTGTAATTTAATTTAATTAATTTTTTCTGACATTTAAGGTTAATATGGGACATTGCATAATTATGCAGTGATAGTCCAAGAAATTAGCACTGCAATTTATAAGAGATGCCTAGGGCATAATAATATAATATATATATTGACCAAATAAAATAATCTTATAGTCTACCTTTGAGGTAATAGACCCATTGTATATTATTTAATATACTTTTCTAGTACTAAGAGAGTGACTTAGTACATTGAACAATATAATTACTAGGAATCATACCCAACATTATTGGATATTGAGATTAATTGTGTGATGTAATTACATTATAGTTAACAGATATCATAACTATTTATGATATAGTTAGTACTTAGATACAATATTGTTACAAAATATTGTCTATTAGTTGAACTTAGACATTAGAGTTCAGTACTATTGTGATTATTTATATTGAATATTCCTAAGTTGAGTAAGTATAATAATTACTCTGAAGCTACTATTGACTATTTTAATCAGTAATTACCAATAATTACTTACCAGATAAAAGTCAAAATGCTTACTATAGACCATTTCGTTAAAATTGGTAAGGAATATGGTTATAAATCTCAAGAACTTCGTCAGTTTGCTGAGGCAGAACTGGAAAAACATAAAGCAGAAATAGAGGAACAAAAGGTTGCATTAAAGAAAGAGGAGGAGGAACGTGAGATGAAGCAAATTGCCAAGGAAAATAGATTGAGAGAGATTGCTCAACGTGAAAGAGAAGAGCAAAGAGCAATTACCAAACAGGAAGAAGAGAATAAATTGAAACGAGAGGAAATTATTTTACAACAAGAAATGGAATTGGCGCGTATTAAATTGGAGACAGCAAGATTACAAGCACAAAGTGCTGATGCAAACCAGAATAATAACGCACAAAATGGATCGTCATCCAGCCAAACTAAACATTTCTACAACTTTAAATTACCCACTCTCAACTTAAACGTGGACGACCTTTCATCGTTCCTGTCACGTTTTGAACAGACTTGCAAAACAAATCATTTGCCCGAAGAGTCATGGGTACTCAAGCTAAATGAATTCTTGGTTGGAGAACCATTGACGGCTTCTCAAACGTCAGTCGCTGGTATATCCTAGCTGTGCGACAGGAGAATATGTACGCTGCATGACATTTGGTGGAACTATTGAGTTTTACCCCACAGCTATTGTTCATATTAGAACACCCTTTTTCACAGGGAATGTAAAAGTATGTATGCTAAAAAAGCCTATAGCTGATCTGATGGTTGGTCGTATACACGGTAGTAAAGATTGTACTCCAGATGAGATCATAGAATGGGAGAAACATAACCTATGCACTGGAAACGCCGTGACGACTAGAGCGCAGACTCAACTCATTGAGAAATTTAGTGATAATAAGATGGATGCAGACAACCAAGAGGAGTTTGTAGTCAATTCACCTATTGACAGGGAAACATTTGCAACCAAACAAAAAGAGGATAAATCTTTAAAAAAATTTTTTAAGCTGGTTGATAAAGTTGACAATCTATCCTCAGGTAATAATAACAAACATTGGTTTGTTATTAAAAATGACATATTGATTAGATGTTTTCATGACAAATCACAAATGAAACAACAAGTTATGGTCCCGTATACTTTTAGACGGTACATTCTTCAACATGCACATGACTCACATTGTGCTGGACATATGGGATATACTCGAACACGATCTCGAGTACTGTCTTCATTCTTTTGGCCAGGAGTGTCAAGAGATATTTCGCAGTATGTACGTTCCTGTACTACATGCCAAGAAGTGAAAGCACGTGGAGCTTTTCACACGGCGCCTATTCAGGCTTGCGATATCTCAGTAAGACCGTTTGACAAGATGGCCATAGATATTATTGGTCCATTGCTACCATCGGCCAGAGGACATAGATTCGTCCTTACGTGCATTGATTTGTGCACACGATGGCCAGAAGCTATCCCATTAAAAACCACCACTACCACAGATGTAGCTGATGCACTACATCTCATCTTTTCTAGAATAGGGTTTCCTAGAAAACTTTTATCAGACCATGGGTCACAGTTCATATCTGACACCATGAAGGAAGTCATGAAAACTTGGAACATTGATAGGAATTTAAGTAGTATTTATCATCCTATGAGTAATGGTGCGGTTGAAAGACTTAACCGTACACTTAAACAACTACTACATAAGGTTACTGCTAAGCACCCTCATGACTGGGACAGAGCACTCCCAGCTGTTCTATTTGCTTATCGGGAGGTACCGCATGAACAAACTGGCTTCTCTCCCTTTGAATTAGTTTTTGGTGCTCCCCAAGAGGTCCTATGGGACTAATAAAAGACTTATTAATTGACGAGGAGATGACTCAGGACACTCAGTCATCTTACGAGTATTGATTAATTTTCGGAAGAACATTATTGAGTCTTGCCAGTTGGCAACAGCTTCTTCTGAGGCTGCAAAAGCTAAGGCTCGATCTCTACAAAATAGGTCTCGACGATTACGCCAATTATTCCCAGGCGATGAGGCTTATGTGTTACTTCCTCACAATAACAATAAATTATTGATATCTTGGAATGGTCCTTACAAAGTCATTGATAAAATTTCCGACGTTGATTACGTCTTAGATATCAAGGGACACAAAAAGATATTTCATATTAACATGCTCAAGCAATTTCATACACGTCCTGAACACTTACAGTCAATTTTTCATGAACTAGATGACAACACAGTATCTACTTGTTATTATTCCAACTTATCTGTCATCCAGGAAGAAGAATCTTCTTTTCCTGAGGTACAGTTACCGTTACCGGTACCAGTAGTTCAACCTACTGAATCTTGGCGGGATGTAACCATCTCTTCAACGGTTACACCGCAACAGCGTCTACAGATTGCTAATCTATTACAATCTTATCCAGATGTGTTGACCGACGTCCCGGGTCGCACATCGGCTATCAGTCATGACATTACTCTCAATGATGATACACCTATTCGTGTACATCCCTATTCGGTTCCTTTACATTTCCTTGCTAAAACTACTAAGGAACTTGAACAGATGTTGTCTCTGGGAATCATTGAGACTAGTAATTCGCCATTCTCTTCTCCATTAGTGATTGTCCGGAAGAAGGACAATAACATCAGACTATGTGTTGACTATAGAAAATTAAATGCTAAGACTATAGTTGACAGCGAACCACATCCACTTATCGACGACTTACTGCCACGTCTATCCAACGCAACTATATTTAGTAAGATAGACTTAACTAAAGGTTATTGGCAGATACCACTGACCGAAAAGGCTAAGTACTACACCGCATTTTCCACTCCACAAGGTCTATACCAGTGGAATGTGATGCCTTTTGGGCTTGTTAATGCGCCAGCTACCTTCATTCGCCTGATGCGACAAATTTTATCAGGTAGACCAGACGTTATTACATATATTGACGACATATGCTTGTTTAGTTCGTCGTTTGAGGAACATGTTTCGGGACTTAGATATGTTTTCGACACTCTAAGGAATTATCATCTAACTGCTAAACCTACAAAGGTGCAAATCGCGTGTAATGAGATAACCTTTTTGGGACATATCATTGGATCGGGATATATCCGAACGTTACCTAGTACAGTGTCCAAAATTCTAAACATAGCAGTTCCTCAGACGAAGAAACAGGTCAGGAGTTTGTTAGGACTTGTTCAATATTACAGTAGATTCATACCAAACTTGTCATCCATCACGGCTGTATTGTCTTCATTGTTAAAAAAAGACATGCCGGTGAAGGTGACATGGACTGGTATATGCAATGAAACTTTCAACAAAATTATAAATTTGTTCTCGCATGAACCAATTTTAAGACTTCCCGATGCTTCCAAAAGATTTTTCTTACGAACAGATGCTAGTAACTACGGCATTGGTGCATGCCTGCTCCAGAACCATGATGGCGTTCTACATCCTACCTTATATATTTCAAGAAAGCTAAAGCCGGCAGAAACAAAGTATTCCACAGTGGACAAGGAACTTTTATCAGTTATATGGGCAATAACTAAACTTGAAAAGTTTTTGCTTGGTGCTCCATTCACCATACAAACTGACCAACGTGCTGTAGCATCTTTGCGTCGATCTAACCACAAGAGCCCAAAACTCGCCAGATATGCAATCATCCTACAGCCATTTGAATTCTCCATTGAACATATTCCTGGCACTGAAAATATTGTGGCGGATGCGTTGTCACGTAATCCTATTGACGACGAATGATCAACATTGACATTCCTAAACTACGTCAATCATCACTACATTGGATATAACGAAGTATCAACTATAAGGGAACTAACCTTGCCTTCAATTTAATATTTATAAACACTATATGCATCACAGAATTGAACTAAAGACAATCAAGGTATACATATTGACATTGAAACTTCGTCTAACGTCCATACACAATATATGAATATTCGTTGAACAATCATGGAACAATATCTGACGACAAGTCGAACTTATTATCCTATGTGCACTTAATTCTTGGATGCTGGGATAAATGACATTTCTTTCCAACGTAAACGTTTGAACATTTTTGCCTAAAAGAATTCATCAGGATCAAGACTACGGATGGATCATCATATCCTATACTAATTAATTAGTTAACTTAACTTCTTAATTGAATTATTATCAATAAAATGAAATGTGAGAAAAAAATGAAATGAAAGAAAAAAAAAAAGAGAACGAAATATAAAAAGAAGAAATTATGAAAAGAGAAAATAAATCTCACACAAGTATTAGATTAATATTTTTTTTAATGTACCTATACGTTATTTAGTTAGTTAAATTAGATAGTTATTATTCACTAACACTTAACACACCCAATTAAGTTAAACTTATATTCGAATTTCTTTCTATTTCTTCTCACTTATTTTGTCTTTTCTTCTCTCATAACATCGCGTTACATTAGAATCTTAATAATTTAACTCTTAGTTTAATTAATTAATTTAATTTTAATTAGTCAAATTAATTCCTATATGACATACTAATACGACAGACCTTACTTTAATTTAATTCTATCATTCACTATTAACATTGGACATTTTATTTAGTTGATATAATAATATGTATAATATTGATATATAATGTGATTAATGTTAGATGACTATGACAAATAGTTAGTTGACATGACCGCGACACGGTTCTACTCAGAACATCGTCGGCCATATGTCACGATTGTGTTAAATTTTTTTTGAAAAATTGTTAAGTCGGATAGATCTTGAAAAAAAATCTATCGATTTTTTTTCCCCGGTGTACAGGGAATTGTTACGGTATATGATATTAACGCCGTCTGCTAAAGGTTAGCGGACGTGCAAATGTAAAGGTTAAGACATTTAATATATTGCGATAGATGTTTCAATTATTGAACGCTCCATACACGATCGATTATGACGTGTCTAGCGTTGTTTGGGTCACAGTCGGTAACTAGGAGACGCTACCCTTTGTTACTTGACCGCCAAGCTGAATAGCTGCGTTTTGTTAACCTTCCAATTCAATGGCATGATATAGCCATTTATATGTGCATTATGATGGACCAGGGTCAGTCCTAGAACTCTACATGAGAGGAAACTTATGGAGGTTAGTGATTAACTAAATCCTTGGAAGGAGAAAGATAATCGTCTACTTTATACGAAGTAATTAGACTCACAGTCTCACTGTCGGCAGGTAGCCATTCTATCTGCGCGTGCATATAGCTGTGATGTTCTGACGACAATTACTGCATTGTATCCTTAAACGGACATTGACATGTAAAACAGCAGTCTACGCTATTGATTGATTGATGCATGTACCTCATGTGTGAATTGAACTGTTTATGTATGTATGTAATCAATATTAAATTGTGAAGGACTCGAACCGGAGGCATTATTCGTTGAATCACGTTACACCATTCAACCATTATGAATTATGTATTTTATATCAAGTTGCTGAGTTAATAAGATGAACAGTTGTTTACATCTTGATGCCAAGTTCAGGCATTACGACAAACCAAAGGTGAGGTTCACCCCATTCGCGTACGAATATTAGCACGATCAGAATTCAAGCAACATAACCAGTAACCACACACGAAAGTCCTTCAACAGGCTCACATTAGAAGGAAGCTTATGGCTCACATTAGAAGGAAGCTTATGGCTCACATTGGAAGGAAGCTTATGGCTCACATTAGAAGGAAGCTTATGACTCACATTAGAAGGAAGCTTATGGCTCACATTAGAAGGAAGCTTATGGCTCACATTAGAACGAAGCTTATGACCCACATTAGAAGGAAGCTTATGGCTCACATTAGGAGGAAGCTTATGGCTGACATTAGAAGGAAGCTTATGGCTCACATTAGAAGGAAGCTTATGGCTGACATTAGAAGGAAGCTTATGGCTCACATTAGAAGGAAGCTTATGGCTGACATTAGAAGGAAGCTTATGACTCACATTAGAAGGAAGCTTATAACTCACATTAGAAGGAAGCTTATGGCTCACATTAGAAGGAAGCTTATAACTCACATTAGAAGGAAGCTTGTGGCTCACATTAGAAGGAAGCTTATGACTGACATTAGAAGGAAGCTTATGACACACATTAGAAGGAAGCTTATGACTCACATTAGAAGGAAGCTTATGGCTGACATTAGAAGGAAGCTTATGATACACATTAGAAGAAAGCTTATGACTGACATTAGAAGGAAGCTTATAACACACATTAGAAGGAAGCTTATGACTGACATTAGAAGGAAGCTTATAACTGACATTAGAAGGAAGCTTATGACACACATTAGAAGGAAACATATGACTCACATTAGAAGGAAGCTTATGGCTGACATTAGAAGGAAGCTTATGATATACACATTAGAAGGAAGCTTATGACTGACATTAGAAGGAAGCTTATAACACACATTAGAAGGAAGCTTATGACACACATTAGAAGGAAGCTTATGACACACATTAGAAGGAAGCTTATGACACACATTAGAAGGACGCTTATGACACACATTAGAAGGAAGCTTATAACACACATTAGAAGGAAGCTTATGACTGACATTAGAAGGAAGCTTATAACACACATTAGAAGGAAGCTTATGACTGACTTTAGAAGGAAGCTTATAACTGACATTAGAAGGAAGCTTATAACACACATTAGAAGGAAGCTTATGACTCACATTAGAAGGAAGCTTATGACACACATTAGAAGGAAGCTTATGGCTGACATTAGAAGGAAGCTTATAACACACATTAGAAGGAAGCTTATGACTGACATTAGAAGGAAGCTTATAACACACATTAGAAGGAAGCTTATGACTCACATTAGAAGGAAGCTTATGACTCACATTAGAAGGAAGCTTATAACATACATTAGAAGGAAGCTTATGACTGACATTAGAAGGAAGCTTATGACTCACATTAGAAGGAAGCTTATGACTCACATTAGAAGGAAGCTTATGAATGACATTAGAAAGAAGCTTATGGCTGACATTAGAAGGAAGCTTATAACTCACATTAGAAGGAAGCTTATGACTGACATTAGAAGGAAGCTTATAACTCACATTAGAAGGAAGCTTATGACTGACATTAGAAGGAAGCTTATAACACACATTAGAAGGAAGCTTATGACTGACATTAGAAGGAAGCTTATGACTGACATTAGAAGGAAGCTTATGACTGACATTAGAAGGAAGCTTATGACTGACATTAGAAGGAAGCTTATGACTTACATTAGAAGGAAATTGTGACTGACATTAGAAGGAAGCTTATAACACACATTAGAAGGAAGCTTATGACTGACATTAGAAGGAAGCTTATGACTGACATTAGAAGGAAGCTTATGGCTCACATTAGAAGGAAGCTTATAACACACATTAGAAGGAAGCTTATAACTCACATTAGAAGGAAGCTTATGACTGACATTAGAAGGAAGCTTATGACTGACATTAGAAGGAAGCTTATAACACACATTAGAAGGAAGCTTATGACTGACATTAGAAGGAAGCTTATAACTGACATTAGAAGTTAGCTTATGACTCACATTAGAAGGAAGCTTATGACACATATTAGTTGGAAGCTTTATGACTGACATTAGAAGGAAGCTTATGACTGACATTAGAAGGAAGCTTATGACACACATTAGAAGGAAGCTTATGACTGACATTAGAAGGAAGCTTATAACTGACATTAGAAGGAAGCTTATAACTGACATTAGAAGGAAGCTTATGACACACATTAGAAGGAAGCTTATGGCTGACATTAGAAGGAAGCTTATAACACACATTAGAAGGAAGCTTATGACTCACATTAGAAGGAAGCTTATGACACACATTAGAAGGAAGCTTATGGCTGACATTAGAAGGAAGCTTATAACACACATTAGAAGGAAGCTTATGACTGACATTAGAAGGAAGCTTATAACACACATTAGAAGGAAGCTTATGACTCACATTAGAAGGAAGCTTATGACTCACATTAGAAGGAAGCTTATAACACACATTAGAAGGAAGCTTATGACTGACATTAGAAGGAAGCTTATGACTCACATTAGAAGGAAGCTTATGACTCACATTAGAAGGAAGCTTATAACACACATTAGAAGGAAGCTTATGACTCACATTAGAAGGAAGCTTATAACTCACATTAGAAGGAAGCTTATGACTGACATTAGAAGGAAGCTTATAACTCACATTAGAAGGAAGCTTATGACTGACATTAGAAGGAAGCTTATAACACACATTAGAAGGAAGCTTGTGACTGACATTAGAAGGAAGCTTATGACTGACATTAGAAGGAAGCTTATGACTGACATTAGAAGGAAGCTTATGACTGACATTAGAAGGAAGCTTATGATTGACATTAGAAGGAAATTATGACTGACATTAGAAGGAAGCTTATAACACACATTAGAAGGAAGCTTATGACTGACATTAGAAGGAAGCTTATGACTGACATTAGAAGGAAGCTTATGGCTCACATTAGAAGGAAGCTTATAACACACATTAGAAGGAAGCTTATAACTCACATTAGAAGGAAGCTTATGACTGACATTAGAACGAAGCTTATGACTGACATTAGAAGGAAGCTTATAACACACATTAGAAGGAAGCTTATGACTGACATTAGAAGGAAGCTTATGACTGACATTAGAAGGAAGCTTATGGCTCACATTAGAAGGAAGCTTATAACACACATTAGAAGGAAGCTTATAACTCACATTAGAAGGAAGCTTATGACTGACATTAGAAGGAAGCTTATGACTGACATTAGAAGGAAGCTTATAACACACATTAGAAGGAAGCTTATGACTGACATTAGAAGGAAGCTTATAACTGACATTAGAAGGAAGCTTATGACTCACATTAGAAGGAAGCTTATGGCTGACATTAGAAGGAAGCTTATAACACACATCAGAAGGAAGCTTATGACTCACATTAGAAGGAAGCTTATGACACACATTAGAAGGAAGCTTATGACTGACATTAGAAGGAAGCTTATAACTGACATTAGAAGGAAGCTTATAACTGACATTAGAAGGAAGCTTATGACACACATTAGAAGGAAGCTTATGGCTGACATTAGAAGGAAGCTTATAACACACATTAGAAGGAAGCTTATGACTCACATTAGAAGGAAGCTTATGACACACATTAGAAGGAAGCTTATGGCTGACATTAGAAGGAAGCTTATAACACACATTAGAAGGAAGCTTATGACTGACATTAGAAGGAAGCTTATAACACACATTAGAAGGAAGCTTATGACTCACATTAGAAGGAAGCTTATGACTCACATTAGAAGGAAGCTTATAACACACATTAGAAGGAAGCTTATGACTGACATTAGAAGGAAGCTTATGACTCACATTAGAAGGAAGCTTATGACTCACATTAGAAGGAAGCTTATGAATGACATTAGAAGGAAGCTTATGGCTGACATTAGAAGGAAGCTTATAACTCACATTAGAAGGAAGCTTATGACTGACATTAGAAGGAAGCTTATAACTCACATTAGAAGGAAGCTTATGACTGACATTAGAAGGAAGCTTATAACACACATTAGAAGGAAGCTTATGACTGACATTAGAAGGAAGCTTATGACTGACATTAGAAGGAAGCTTATGACTGACATTAGAAGGAAGCTTATGACTGACATTAGAAGGAAGCTTATGACTGACATTAGAAGGAAGCTTATAACTGACATTAGAAGGAAGCTTATGACTCACATTAGAAGGAAGCTTATGACACATATTAGTTGGAAGCTTATGACTGAAATTAGAAGGAAGCTTATGACTGACATTAGAAGGAAGCTTATGACACACATTAGAAGGAAGCTTATGACTGACATTAGAAGGAAGCTCATAACTGACATTAGAAGGAAGCTTATAACTGACATTAGAAGGAAGCTTATGACACACATTAGAAGGAAGCTTATGGCTGACATTAGAAGGAAGCTTATAACACACATTAGAAGGAAGCTTATGACTCACATTAGAAGGAAGCTTATGACACACATTAGAAGGAAGCTTATGGCTGACATTAGAAGGAAGCTTATGACTCACATTAGAAGGAAGCTTATGACACACATTAGAAGGATGCTTATGACTGACATTAGAAGGAAGCTTATAACACACATTAGAAGGAAGCTTATGACTCACATTAGAAGGAAGCTTATGACACACATTAGAAGGAAGCTTATGGCTGACATTAGAAGGAAGCTTATGACTCACATTAGAAGGAAGCTTATGGCTGACATTAGAAGGAAGCTTATGACTCACATTAGAAGGAAGCTTATGACTGACATTAGAAGGAAGCTTATAACACACATTAGAAGGAAGCTTATGACTCACATTAGAAGGAAGCTTATGACTGACATTAGAAGGAAGCTTATAACACACATTAGAAGGAAGCTTATGACTCACATTAGAAGGAAGCTTATGACACACATTAGAAGGAAGCTTATGGCTGACATTAGAAGGAAGCTTATAACACACGTTAGAAGGAAGCTTATGACACACATTAGAAGGAAGCTTATGACTGACATTAGAAGGAAGCTTATAACACACATTAGAAGGAAGCTTATGACTCACATTAGAAGGAAGCTTATGACACACATTAGAAGGAAGCTTATGGCTGACATTAGAAGGAAGCTTATGACTCACATTAGAAGGAAGCTTATGGCTGACATTAGAAGGAAGCTTATGACTCACATTAGAAGGAAGCTTATAACTCACATTAGAAGGAAGCTTATGACTCACATTAGAAGGAAGCTTATGACTCACATTAGAAGGAAGTAATCAACGTTCTTTGAGCATATTATGAGAAGAAGAAAGATGAAATACATTGTGACAACAGGAACAAGTTGAGGGAAAAGAATTAGAGAACGACAAAGAGAAAAGATACTGGACAATGAAATCATGTTATGGGAAGAAGCCAATAACAGAACTGATAACTAGTACTGGAGACAGGAAACTGTGGGGACTCATGGTCATCTACACCACCAGGCATGGTACTTGAAGAAGACGTTGTCCTCTAATAATATTGATACTTCTTCTTCTTCTTCCTCGTTCGCCCTGAAAAGGACGGTGGTTGCGTTGTGTCTGTTTGCGCCTAAGCTGTGATATCTGCACCTTTCGGTCGACACATCCGACTTCTGCACGGCATTTTTTATGGACCGGGTTTGCCTTCCCATTTCGATCCGCACTCGCTCAGCCAGACTGCAGTGCTGCAGACTGTTTCCAGGACCACCACGTGGAGGTGGAGTGCGGTCTTGACCAGCTCTGGTTCGCTGGTCCTGACACAAGCAGTCAAGCTATGAGTCGCTGACTGTGTTCACTATTGCTGCGTCTTTGGGTCCCATAATATTGATACATAAGCATTTGTCTCAACGATTCTGGATGTTTAAAAAAAGAAAAAAAAATTAACAAGAATCCAACAACAGCCAATTGGCAATGCTTTCGCTACTTTAACAAATTGGTTACCTTTATGTTTAAGAAATGATTAAGAGAACAACAATGTTAACACTTTAACAAAGAATATTCCTTGTTGAAAGCTGCTTCAGGAATAGAATGTTAAAATAAGAAATGATTGAATTTTAACAGGAATATGGTTCAGAAACTACTTCATTAATTTAAAAAAAAAAAAAAAGTTGAATACGAGGACAGGAGAAGACACTGTTGTTGCATGTGACCAACACTGAAGAAATCAGCTGGTATTATTTATTACTTGTTCTGGAATCCCAGGGTAAAAAAACTAGAGAGACGCCCCTCCCCCCAACATTAAGAAGGTGACTGGAGATAGACATGAAATAGATAAAGAAGTCGTGGAACGACATTGAAGGGAGGGCACAGGTTAGAAGGTTTTGACGTGACCTTGGGTATGGCTTGTGTTCCACATGCAGCTGGAGGTTATTGAATTAAAATGAATGAATAACCGTGCAGACAACAGACATTAGTAGCCCTACGTGGTGCAGCAGGATGACACTGTTCATGTCATGTGGCTGGCTAATAGACACTTACCCAGCTATGGCGATAGCAATGAACTCTCTCTGGCCTTCAGAGACCGCTTTCTGAATGGCTGTACGTTCTGCACACACGCACAAAGGGTAGGCGGCGTTTTCTACATTGCAACCTGTTGAAATAGTGGTGGCAGTAATTTTGGTAGTCATGGAAGTGGTGATGTTGTCACATGAAATGTTTTTGTCGTTGTTGTGTGTGTTTAAAAAAAAAAATGTGAGTTTTGCCCCGTTTTGACGAGGTGCACTCCATTCAGCCTAGACATGATGATATTCTTTTGCCAAACGACACTATCATCATCATACCTATTACCCTTTAGCTCCGCAGGCAGCATAAGCCTAGTAAAACTGAATATCGTCTGCGTGCTATATCGTCTGCGTGCTCTATCTTATCCATTCATGGTCTTTACATGTCTTATTTATACCTTCAATTTTTGTTTACAGTTATCTTCTCCAAGTATTTTGTTATCTATCTTTTGCTCTCTAACTTTATGGCTCTAGAACAAGGACTGCCTTGTACTGCTACCAACAGATTTCCTCAATGTGTCATATCCATCGGTAGCGTGTTTTTCTCTTTTTTATTATTTGCAGAGTAGTAATTTTTTTATATTTGTAGTTTTTATGTTTTTGGTTTGTGTGTTTTGGCATTTTATCTTTTATTTCTTGTTTTATTTATTGGGATTACTGGTATGATCAGGTTATCTCAATCTGCTCCCTATACAACGCCATCGTTTTCTAATTTTTCTTCTAATCTCTTGTTCGTCTGCCACTTATCTGGCTACTGTCGTCAGTTCCAAATCTGTGAACTTGTCGTACCATTTTAATCCTTCTATTCAACGCAAGCACATATTAACAAAATTGTTTTTAACTTCTTAAACGGCACTACAGGGTGTTTCAAAATTATGTATATTCACCTCGAATGCCGATAACTCAAGTATCATTTGATAAAATTATGATATTTTCACATTTAAAGTCACGTATGTTCAAGGTGTCGACGACCTGCAACAGTGCATTATTCACAGCGATGAACAACTGTCTGCCATTCTGTATTGTTACTAGATGAATAGTGAAACATGCAGTTTTAATTTTAATTTGATGTCTCATGTTTCTCACTGTGCGCGTTTTGAAATGAGCCCAACCTTGAATATAAAAAATAAACAAAAATACTTCACGACTAATATATATTATATAATTCTTTAAGAATGTCTTTCTTGCACTCTAAAAATTATATAAAAGTTGTGCGCTTTTAGCCTGTGCACAAACTGCACGACGCTTATTATAGCGCGCATCTTTTCCCCCACCAAAGTTGCAGTTATGTTTTAAATAATAAATAGAAAACACACAGCAAAGTGTCAAAAATCTACAATATATTTTAGTGTTATTATTTCTAATTTGTTGCTTAATCGTTTCCCTTTGATAGAAAATAAATTACGTCCCTGAAAAAAGCCAGCATTAACTTTTTCCCATCAAAGTTGCAGTGTGAAAATTATGTAAACGTGGTGCGCTTATGACCATTGTAATAAATTGCACGACCCTTGAAATTGCGCGCTTTTCTTGCTAATATTTTTCACTACCGGTATGCACAATCAACGTAAATGAAACCGTTTTAAAACAGGTCAATAGATTCAAATACCCGGGCATGTTAATAACATTGCGCAGATGATGCATCTCATTAGTGAAGCGTCAGTGGAAGTACGAAGGAGAGTTCTTCAGCCCTGACACATGAAAACAAGTAGAAAAAGCATCAGGTTAGAGCCAAGCGATACCGCCCTTCCTTTCATCTTGAGACGTCGTCAGTTTCCTGTGATTTTGGCTTTTGCTATGACAATCAACAAAGCGCAGGGACAATCGTTTGACCACGTGGGTGTATACCTACCAGTACCAGTCTTTGCTCATGGCCAACATGTTGCGCTCACGAGAGGGAGGTACCCAACCAATCTTAAAGTATATATCCAGGACACAGCCTACAAGGACAAGATTTTAAAAGATACACGAACATTTACGAGAAATGTTGTTATAAAAGAACTATTAGTTAATTAGTCATTTTCAGGTCCATTAGATCAGTTTCACATCTCTCCGTGTCATTTAGGAAGGCTGCCCCATGGCTTCATATTTAATGCATCCATATAATTTTTACTACAAAGATCTGACGACGGTGACCTGTAATAAAATGACCAAAGTAGAAATAGTGCCGTCTTTAGGACATGTAACAGACAGAGCACACTATAATTAAAAACCCGTCAATTTTGACAGGTTTCTTACTGATCTGATCATGTGACGTATTCTTTCCAGAACGTTGTCTCCATTACAGCTGTTCTGAACGCACCACGATGCTGGGCAAGTCGACCTGCATCATCCAAAGAAAAGTTCAGACTCTCTGTGATGTCCTGGATCCACTGTCGTCTAGGTCGTCCCCTTCCCCCTTTTTCCAGGGACCATGCCTTCCATTACTAATTTTTACAGACTATTATATCTTTTTTATATGACCGAAAAATTTCAGCTTCCTTATTGCGATATATTTAGGAGCCAATGTCCCTCTACATTTAGTGAGTGCAGTACTTCTCTGTTGGTCTTTTTTTCTGTCCAGGGTATTCTCAACATCCTTCTGTAGCACTTCATTTCGAATGATATTATCTTTTTTGCAATATATACTAGTAACTAATTTTGTTCATTCGTATCTAGAATTATTCCACTATATTCTTGCAAAATAGCAAAACTTGATGTTAAATTATGTGTGAGTTATATGTGAGTTATATGTGAGTTATATGCATTCGAATTATGTATACATAATTTTGAAAGACCATGCATGTACAATGAATATGCAAATAAAAGATTACAGATGTGGTTTCAAGGAAGCATATTGAGAATCTAAGTTACATCTAGTCTAATGAAGATGGCGTGGCAGGAAAGTCGGGAGATCGTGCCAAGAATTAGAAATAAGCTGTTGTACTTCCTTCGGTATGTTCTGAGTAGTGGACACATAGATGCCCGTTTGACGTACAGGCAGGGCCAGATTAAGGCCAATTGATGCCCTAAGCTCAGTCCTCCCAATGGTGCCCCTCCCCCTCCCCCTCCCCTGCGCTTCCATTGCTTAACTGACAAGACATTAAGACTCAATAAATGCTGAAGAGACTGAAAATTCAATTCTTCCTGGCCAGACTCCACTGAAATTCATGCTGAAAAACGTTGGTAAGACAGGCAAACATACTGAACTCTAGGTCTATGTCTGACACTTTCAGTCTGTCACAAGATGAATTTAGTGCGTCCTCTTTCCGATCTCTTTTTCACTACCGCAGTATCAGTTACATTTTGTACTGATTTTATTGCGATTTTTTCGAGTCGCACCCTTTTCTTTCTGTTTGCTATGTAGCGGAGAGTTTGTTTGTTTAAACGTATGACACTCCTTGTGGATGATAATACTAAACCTTTGCAGGAGCGGTTGAGAGAATATTATCGACAACCATGTTGGTTAATATCGGCAGCGGCCGACATCAGACATCAGCTTAACACCAATTCGCTCAGCGAATGTGTTTAATTGCTAAACATACCTTTATGTTTGTCTAATATTAATTTACTGTTTACAGGCCTCGGGTTTCCCTTCCTTATGTGTTATTAATGTTTATACAATACCAGAAACCTACCCTCTGTTCTATACTACTGTCCTTAAGTCTTCTATCATTTACTGGACACAGTATCAAGGTCTTTGTCTTGTTTGGACTGACATATACTGCTGTATAGAGGAACAACAGAAGTGATTGCGTCATTAATGGGCTGAGTTGCCCACTGTATACTTCCGGTGTTGTATTGTGTTTCGCACTGATGACTAGTCAGTAAAGCATCCTTTTTGGGGATGCCTAGCTGGCCGTGGGGTCAGTGTGATTCGCTTGTATAGCTAGGCGGAGTTGTCGTACGGAAGGTACGGGGTTCGAACCCTGGGTAAGCCACTCACGTCTGTTGTTTTTCTGTTGTCCAAGTGTTCTACTTCTTTATTTCTTACGAGTGCCTGAAAACATACCTTTATGTTTGTCTAATATTAATTGCTGATAAGGCCAGACCGCACTCGTCGCAAAGCTGGAAATACTGGAGACACCTTATGGACAGACAGGACTGAGAAGATTACTTTAGATAAAGTAATAATATGGTACATCTTACACCCATTGTCCCGTGGGTTCACAGATGCGTTTGTGAGTTGGTACACGGGGCAATCGGATGTTTACAGCTCATTTATAGAAAGGTAATGTTTGAAGTTTTGCACTAGATGAGTCATGCAAAATATTCAAATTAGATTGGTTGATCATAACAAACAGAGCGGGGTAGAACAGTGAATATAACCTGACACTTCAGTCAATCTACTTTACTGTGAGATTCAAGCTTGCCAAAGACATCAGACTTGCCAGTAGTTAGAATTCAGAATTTCCATTTATCGGACCGGACTTTGTGGAACAATCGTGAAGGACTAACATCGCCCAGGAAAACCATTATAATAAGGAAGGCTGAGGAAAATGAAACACACGGAGTCAGAGAGAGAATGAAAGTTAAAATTAACGACTGGCATTTGCCAGCGCCTTTTATTCATCTGAGCAAAAAGTCTGTGAGCCAGGACTGGCGTAAGTTGTCATTTTACATTCTATATTTCTCATTACTAACATGTGAACTATTATGTATATATTACCATGTGAATTTTAATATGTGAAAATCGCTAGTGGAAGTCCAAGTCATTTGAGACTGGCAACCTCGGCGTATAGAATGATGATTCATGAACCACCACTGCACGGGATGGTGATTGCTTTATTGCTAGTTTCTTAAAGAGAACTAAAAGCAAAAGGTAATCCCAAGTTCCAAATGGAACAGGGAGGAAAAGATGAAAGAAATGATGTACATTCTAATTATAATACTTACAGTTTCAAAGCAGTGTAAATGTCTGTGTGAAAATATTCATCTTAAAATTAATGAAAGTTTCAAACTTTTCAAATCAGTGTAAACATAAATGAAAACCTATTCAATTTATAATGTGAACAGTTTTCAATCAGTGGAGATGTAAATGTAAATAGACTCTATCTGTATTATTAACCTTTTCATTTAAATGTAATGTAAAGCTAAAGCTATTCTATTTAAATGTAAAGAAAATTTTATCCCGAGGGATTAAATTTAATTTTCATCGAGGGTAAATTATGAGTTAAATGGGATGGTGAAATAGAAGAAGGGCACACATAAGTATGTGTCGGGAAATGCAATACTCAGGAGAGCGTTTTGTTTCTATTATTTTACAATAGTTATTGGTGGTACCAGCAGAAAGTACTACATCTGGAACAAGAAGGGAACAGTGGCCTGAGCTTTAAGACGAAGGACCAACTATGTAGACTCTCCCTGACACTTCTGGGAAACGAGCTACACCCGACAACCTTGACCAGCGACGAGCGTGAGCAGTGTAAAAAGAACCAAACCATCAGAAGGAGCAGAACCGTCATTGGCAGCAAAGTTCAATATATATGCTGCCACTTGAAAAAAATTACCTCGCGTCACGACCGTGATGATAACTTTTTCTTGATCCATAACTATTCAAATTATTTTCAAACTGTTAAAACTTAAGTGATTATTAAATCTTGTTTTTTTTTAAATTATACAAATTTAACTTCGATTTAGTCATTTTAAAGTTACTGCATGTTTTTCTCAATTTACTAAACACACTCTAAACAGAGCTATACCAAAATAATAAGAATTCCACTGAGTGAATCAGAGGTGGGGTCTTAACGAGCTAAGATTAGTCATTGCTTAATTCTTCACAAAAGTTGTCGGCAGATTATAGAATTAACGTTCTCAAAGCAGCATTGTTTTCGCTCATCTGAATATCTTGTGAAAAGTTCCTTGAGATAGAAGGGTCATTACCCTTCTATTTACAAATCTGCCAAGAGTAATCTTGTGCGAAGGTAGACACCTTTGAAGCCCATATTAGATACTCTTGAGTTTTGGCCAGTGTTGGACCACTACTGCAAAGCAGGGGAGGCAATACCGTCACAGAGTCACTCACCATACAAAAGAAAACGTTGTTGTTGTTTTTTTTAACAATTCGGATTAAAGTCGAACACGTCAGATATTGAAAATTTAAAAAAAATTCGACTAAAGACGACTGTGGCAGTGAAAGAGATGAGAGTTAAAGGCATGATAGCTAGAGGGAAAATTCTGTGGTGCCCTTCCCTTGGTGCCCTAAGCGCGTGCTTATTTTGCTTAATGGTTAATCCCAGCCCTGCGTACAGGTGAAACTAAATGGCAAGAAATACAGAGAACGTCAGAACGAGATCTGACTCTCCGGTTTTGCAATATTATTGTAGGGAACGACAACAACAGATATTTAACTTCTTCTAAATAGTGATGAGTAAAATGATCGTGTACAACAGTGACAATTACTGCTGTTGTCACTTGTCTTTTTATGTTAATTAAGAATATTAACTTATATGAACGCTTTCAAGATTAACTCATATTGTTTATGCTTCTTCGTCTTCGTGGTTCACTGACATATAGCCACATTTATTTCTCTCATAAATTTGCCGGTCTGTTTCAGGTATCTCTCATCACTCTCGTATCACCAGATATATTTATCCCAAAAAGGGGCGGCCTATCTTAATCTTCTCTCCTCGCCATTCCGTTTCTCCCTCAAATAGTCTAATGATGGCAATGCCGTCAATCTGCGACTTTTGTTGAGTCGACAGACTTGGAGGACATGTTCTACAGTTTGTTTGTCTTCCGCTACATGGACACTTGTCTGTCTGCCCGATTTCTAATCTTTTGAACAGATAGTACTTGAGCCTACGGTGGCTGTTTTCAGTCTGAAAATTATCAGTTGATCTTTTCTTGGTAACGAGAAGAGCTCCCCTGTTGTATCCGACTCTTCTCTATGCCATTTGTCTGTAAATACATTTTTGATTATTGCTTATATCCCCTTATACTGCTATGTCTTCTGTTGGAATTTTGCTTCCTCTTTCTTTGGCAAGTCTACCAGTCGTATCATTTCCGTATATGTGGCAGAGATAAGAAATCCACTGTACATACACTTTGTTGAATTTATAGCTAGCTTCCATTAGTGCTTCATAGAGACGTTCTACATTTCATATAGGTGTGTATCGAACAGCGATTAGATATGCAGCTGTTCATCGAATAGAGATTTATCGAGTATTAAACGTACCTGTATAGGTTGTCCCATTCTTGGCTAACAAAGCGGCGCCGACTCTGAAGTTGCTATAGGGACAATAAGCAAACTGCTTGGCATCATGGCTCTTTCTGACAAGGGCGTCAACATCGATGGCTGCCATATTATCTTGTTATATATGCTAAAATCAAACAGTTGGACTGGACTAGTGAATACACATGAATCGAGTTATCAGTTCTTAAGAAAACAAATTTTATTGTAGATGATACATTTATAGTTTGAAGCGAAAGAAGATAATATAGACATACGCGAAGGCATTGGCCTATACTGCATGATAGGGAAACAACAGAAGTGATTGCGTCATTAATAGGCTAAACTGCCCATGGTGGACTTCCGGTGTCGTGTATTGCGGTTCGCACTGATGACCTGTCATCGAAACATCATTTTTTGGTGATGCGTAGATGGCAGGGAGGATAGTGTGATTCGTTTGCATGGCTAGGCGGGGTTGTCGCACGGAAGGTCCAGGGTTCAAATCCTGGGTAAGCCACTCATGTCTGTTGTTTTTCTGTTGTCTAGTGTTCTACTTCTTTATTTCCTACGAGTGCCTGATAACATACCTTTATATTTGTTTCATATTAATTTACAAGATAAATCAAGAATGATCTTTACACAGATCTTCAAGAAATTCCCGCCATGCATGTCTGTTATGTGTCATCGGTTATCTTGTCTTTGATCCACCATCACTGAGCGTTAGCTCTTGGTGATTTTAATGCCATAACGTGAAACTGTGCGGTTCTGGTTAGTTGTTCAGATCTGCAGTATAGGGTATTTTCAATGGTTGGGTTCTTTGGCAATAGCTGTTGGCTCATCTCTTGTAGTGCTGGGCAGAGCAACAGGTGATGTTTCACTGTTTCATATGGGTGTTGGCAGTTTCTACAGTTTGGGCTATTTTCTGGGTCGATTCTATTTCTGTGAGAGTTAAGTAAGCAGTGTCCTGTCCATAATCTGAAAATTTGTGTTTGGTGTTGGCGCCCAAGCTGATTTAAAGCATCTTTCTTAGATGGTGCTGTTAGATGCTTGAAGAGCCGTCTTCCTGTTTTTGACATTGCCCAGGTGTTTAGCCAGTTCTTTTTGCAATTGTTTTTAACTATTTGTTTTGCTGTAGTGATATTGACTGGCTGGTCAGGTTGTGACTGCAGTGATTGAAGCTTGAGGGCTGCAAATCACCAGACCAGAAGCTTTTGGACTGGAAAATACGGCACTTGAAGCAAACCAGGACTGCAGGGAAAACTATTCCCCACTGATGATGGTAGAAACTGCTCACCCACGTCTTGCACACCCACGTGGAAAACTCATAACCAGCGCACAATGCCTAGAATGAGAGTGAGGCAGAACCTACTGGGATAAAACCAAGTCATCAACACCCCCGCCTCACGTGTGCCATCCGTTAAAGTCTTTCAGTGTCTACTTTACCCCATTCTTGTCTTTCTCCAACTTAGTCTCCGTGTGTTTGTCTGTCTCTCTCTCTTTATCTCTTCCAGAACAAGGGCTTCCTTGTCATGCTATTAAAACTCGAATATAATGGTATTAACTGACTCTGCTCTTGAGTACGGTACGGCAAAGGCAGCAAGGGAGGGAACTGGACAGCCTATCTCATGAAAAGCTGAGACTAAGTGTATAGGAAGTCTTTAACACTGTACTCCTCTTCAGCAGTATTTGCGGTGGAGCTACTTTTACTTTTACCTTGACCATTATTGTATGGCGGAGAAATATGGACAATGAACATGCAGGTAGAATAAGACTCTTAAATGTGGCTATATAGACACAACAAGAGACAAGGAACTAGACAGAAATCACATAAAAGATAGGAATAAAAAGAGAAATAATTAATGGACATCAAAATTAGATTTTATATATATAAATATTGATCATATAAAAAGAAATTGTACCGTGCTGAAAACCGTAATGTAAGGAACAGAGTTAAAGGCAAACGTGCAAGTGAAAGACAGCACTAGAAGAGATAGACATGATATAGACTATCAAAATGCACCATCAAGACACGACATAGAGCGCGCTGGAGACCCACTGCAACCGACCTTCAATGCGAAGATTACAATCAATCAATCAATCAATCAATACCCTTTAGCTTCGCAAGGAGCATGGGCCGTTAACAAACAAATGCCAAGTCTTCCTGTCACGTGCCATCAGCTCAAGTTTTTTTCCACGTCTACCTCAACATTTTACTTCTGTCTCCAATTCTCTTCTCCATGTGTTTTTGGTCTAGCCCTGCCTCTCTTACCAGGGGTTTCCAGAACAAGGACTGCCTTGTAATGTTATCAACATGTTTTCTCAATTAAATAGCCTATACAACCCTACTTTTAGGCAACGAAGATGACAGCCGATCGGAACCTGAATCTATAGTCGTCATAACTCGCTTTGTTTTCCAGGTCAACAAAAAGTTAACGTATGGATGGCAAAAGACTTCGTTTTTGTCATACGCCATGCCGGATAAAATAGAAGAACTTGTCTCTCCACAACTTCCTGTACACAGTGCGGCATTACAGTTCTGTTGTTGGCTCCTTTCCATGCCATGAAGTTAAACCGTCCAGCATCTTCTCTGTTTGTCTTCCCGTCGTTCTTGTAAAGTACAAAAGGGGTTCCGAATTCCTCCATGTTCCCTGAAAGTTGGTAGACCGACTGTCATACTCAGCCACATGTTCCCTGAAAGTTGGTAGGCCGACTGTCATACTCAGCCACATGTTCCCTGAAAGTTGGTAGGCCGACTGTCATACTCAGCGACATGCGACTTCTAAGTATTTTGAATTTAAAAAAATCTTCAGTAGAAGAAATAAAACTGACTTAAATTGGCACGAATGTTATCTCCACTTGAGAAGAAGTCTTCACCATTCTTTTGCGGGACTGTCATTACATTTTTCTTCCTTTCTTTTACTTCTCATCAAATTTAAACGATCTGAGTTCTCTGAGCTGCTTTTGTAGTTGTTCATTATATATTATCTCTAGTAAAAATACTTACAAGTACGTCAGTACACGATGTGACAATTATTTATGAATGATGTTTGTAACTTGGTTCAGACAATGCACTCTTGATTTGTTCATCCAACTGACGAGAAAATGGGGATCCTGTAGTTTATATAGATAGCATTTTAATAACTAATTGTGCTCGGTAGCCAAAAGATTAATTATCGAAGATAGATAAATGATTGTCAAAACATTCAGAAGAGATACTGTTACAAATGACAAAAACAAAGTATACCGTACAGTGTTCCAAAATTCGTTACGTTATTAAGATAGCTGTAATATCCTTATTTTTTTGTCGTTTATTATTTTTTTTTTTGCAGATTGCAAAAGATTAACCTTAATAGTCTGCGAATGAAATTCTACGCACATAAAAGTAAAAATAAAAAAAATTAGGGGAAAAAAAATTGAATGAAACAAACAAAAAAAGTTGCAGCTATTTCTAATTAGTTGATGCTTTTGAAACACCCGAAACAACGTACAATCCTAATCATACTTTGTAAAATTGTTTTGAATTAATGTAACTTCATCATTTTTTAAAGACTGAGCAGGGGTTTACAACCCCTTAGGGTTCCTTAGGAACCTTAGGGTTCCGCGAGAGGTCGCTAGGGGTTCCGCAGAGATCTTGAATGAAAAAATAAAAATAAATAAAAGTCGTTTTTTTTTTAACTTTGCGTACCGGGCAATATTAGTGCTCGTAGTCGTGGGCAGCGACCGAGCAGCCCTGTATGACATTGTGCAATAGGGCCGTATTCCCTGTTGCACACAATGTTATTGTCATTGTTAATCAGAATCGACCTCACTGCACTCCGGGCAAACCCATAGTGCTCAGTCTCCCTCAGCAAATGTCGAAGAGTATGAATGTTGATTGTACCTGTATTTATTAGCATCTTGTAGAGTAGAAATTTATGATCAGACTTTTAAGCCTAGTTGGATAAGGTTAAAACAAAACCAAGAAGGAAATTAACAAGGAAAAACTGAAATTTCTTCAACTTTCACTACTGACTTGCATTTGAGTTGATATCCTGTCTGGCGGAGAGCGAACCACACAACAGAACAGTAGGCTAACAAGTTTGCCAAAATAAAAAGATCCACCGAAAAAAGCATTCACAACTCAAAAGAGCATTGACAATTTTTATTGGATAATACTTACTGATCACGATAAGGTACCGTGAGCTGAAGATATAATAATGTTTTTGCAGTGGTTCTCTGTGATGAAAATTATTTCAAGGGTTCCTCCATGATAAAAATGTTGAGAAAAGTTGGACTAGAGAAAAGGATCTATAACATTCTTTGTTTCCTCATCTTTGTATTCTGTCACCGTGGGGTTTGCCCAAGCATTATTCATGCTATTGTTAAGGTGAGATAAACAGGATAGCTCACAAGAGAAAATAATGAATGAAAATAATAATATTGCTAACTGACAGCGGTTCAGAATACCGGCTCACGTTAATTAATAGTGAGTGATTATCTCGAGTTGTAAATAGAAAGTTCGAGAACAAGAAAAAAAAGGCTCGACCAATAAATTTAAGTAAAAAGATTTGGGTCAGCGAATCAGAAGAGTGGCGAGAGAAAAAAAAACCACGCGAAATGACCAGAGGTCATTTGATGACAGTGAGTCCTGAGTTGTGCTTCAGGAAGAAGGTGTGATCGCTGAGCGGGACAAGATGAACCTTCTGTGGTTTTACAGGTAGGGTTTATGTGAAAATGTTTAGATGTCCAGCCATAACTAGCCAGTGTTATTCTATCGGGAGATAATATTTGATTCTGTAGTTCACAGTTAAGGTGTATTTCTGAAAGGGAGATCAGCGCTTATGCTGTTTTTGTAAGTATTGAACTATGATTATATTTTTGCACAGAGTAGAATTTTTTTTACGACTTTGTACCAAGAAAACGGATGGTTATGAGCATATAACGACTATCTGTAAAGTATCAAAAGGCTGTAAACATTTGAAGGACACTAGAGATATTATAGAGGAGCCATATTGAACAAGGTTTGAAGTATCCAGAATTGCATATGATTTTCAAGAAAAAGTGAATGTCGACTTACATAGAAGAACTTCAAATATGCTCTCTCACTTGTAAGTATCAGAAGGGTGTGCATACAACTGTTTTATGCATGAGATGAATTTTGTTGCTAGGAGCAGTTATAGAGACCTGTCTGACCAGTTCGTCGAGGAAGATATTTAAGTAACAAATAAAGTATGGAATGCTAATAAAGAGCATTGGTATATGAGGAAAGAGGAGCAGGTTTTGGGAAGACTAAGGAAGTCTACAGGAGAAAAGAATAGGTTAAAGAGGAATACGGAAGTTACGAGACATAGAATTCATGTATGAGTTAACCTGAAGTACAAAGACCCAGTACAGGCTTCTGTGAGAACTCTATCATTTGAATGACCCATTATACCTGTTGTTTTATTAAGTTATTAAAAGTTTTTGAAGGATCAGAGTGAATTTGATTCCATCTTTATGAGTTGCTGTTCGTATGCCATGTACATTTACACTACCACTATACGAAGTCACTATTAACATAAAAGAAGGAACTGAACGAACCGAACCTGAAGGATACAAGAAAAGGTTTAGAGTATCATCCAGGAATTTACACCTCTGGCGAAGATGGCCAGTAATGATATCAACTAAATAACTTGGAAGATAAAAGAAAGAAGATTTTAAAAAAAGTTGTAAACTTAAATCATATCACTAATGGTGAACATCTGCCACCTAGTTATATAGCGCTGTTACAATTCTTTACTTGAAGAGACTACGAAACATAGTGTTCTTGTGATGCCATTTTTATATGTGTCCATAGAGAGAACGAACATTTAATTACCTGTTACCCACCTTCAATCTTTCTCCATCACATCACTGTCCGCTTCTTATGGCGCATAGTGCCACGGCTGTAGCTGATCATGTGTAGGAAATCTGCACCACAGCACACGTTTAAAGCTGCGGCGGTGGTTTATGTTTTATACGAGGAAGTTGCCAGGTCTATGCACACCTTCATATTAGCATCCTGTTCTTCTTCTTCTTCTTCTTCTTCTTCTTCTTCTTCTTCTTCTTCTTCTTCTTCTTCCTCGTTCGCCTTCAGACTTCCACATTTATGACTCTAATAAAGGCAGTAGTCAACCCAAGGTTTCCGACATCTCCAAACAGTTTTTCGTTGACAGAAGTGGGTTGTTGCCATATGCTACTCCGTTCATTACTGTAGGTTGTTGGGCAGCATCCTGTTAAGACATGCTTGAGGAGGATGTCCTAGTCTTTCATCATCTCCTCAGAGACCCACGAAAAGTTCCTGGGGCAGTTTTACTTCAGGCGTGAATTAATTCATTCATTAAGTTCACGCAGCCTGGCGTTAGCAATCATGTCTCTCCATTTCCTACGGTCTCTGGAGTCTCTGATAGTTTTTCTGTGCTTGTAGCAAGGTGATCGACATCTTCAGTCTTCTTTTTTATGCCACGTATATAGAGGGACTGTTGCGTGCATATTTTGACGCACATTTTACAAAAATTGATATGGCTATTTGATATGGGAAAATATAGACATGCATTCATTTGTGTATGAAAATGCTGTCTATGGTAAAAGCGAGATAATCCATGTTTGATTCACACTTTTGATTATAGGAGTAATCGTTCTGGATATTGATCCGGCGCAAGGATAGTGCGCTTGCGTTTGTACTTATTTTTTAGGGCCAGAAAATATATTAATTTGCTTATTGTGTTTATGGCCTGAATTCATATGTATTACATATTATTAGTACAAGTAGAATCAGTCCTATATTGTATATTTTGGATGGGTAGGAGGGACTAGATTCTTGTATTCCGGTCTAGCGGAAGTATGAGTTGTCTTGACAAGTCGTGATGAGTTCCGATGTACTGCTTACAAATGGCGGGGTACGTTTTTCTAGAGCTGGTCCTTTCGTCAGAAAAAAATGTCTCACGAAGTGGTTTTTCTTCTGAAGGAGATGGTGTCTCTACGATAGTTTGTGTTAGAGACTCTCCTTATGTCAGTATATAGATGATTCGGACTCCAGGTAAACCCAGCTCCTATTTTTGATGATCTCTCGTCGGTTAGGCCTAGCTTGACTTTTGTGCTTCGCTATGCTAGTGTCGTGTTTTGTATCGACGAAGATGACAGATTTTCCTGCAGCGGTTATGGCTACGTGAATTAACCTGATCACCGTAGAGCTGTATGGAAACATTTATGAAATCCTTTATATACCCATTATAAATTAACTCTGGCTTATATTCTCCTTCCTATGAATGAGTGAACGACAACTCAGGGAGGTAGCCATGTTGGATTTCGGTCATCATATGTTTTGATCACTGCCAAGAGAACAGATTATTTATCTTATTATCGGACAGTGACAGAGAGATCTCAATCTTGCTAGAAACCCCCTTCGTGGTTTCATAATCTATACTACAAACTATGGACGTCAAGTAACTTTAGTTATTTATCGATTCCTTCACTGACGCGTTTAGTCAGATAGGGGAATGCGGCCATAATGTATCATGACATTGAACTTTGATGTACTGCCATTATTTCTGAATGTGTCATGACTTCAGATCTGCTATGTATACCTACAAATTGATATGTCAACGAACCATGATGTACTCGTATGTCCCAGTGTGTACGTCTGAATAAATTGAGTAAACTAAGATTCCAGCAGTCTGCATTGGTGCCTTGTAGACAAGTGTGAGTGGTTATATTGGTCAGCACACGAACAGTACACCATTCGCGGTAATCACACTCTACACTTCTACTTCATACATACACCATCCTGCGTCGGCTGAAGTGACCAAGTTTAGGGCCTGCTTCCCCTGGAGCCTTTGCCTTCCCTAACTCAGGACTAGGGTGAGTTACCCATTTACAGCTGGGTAGACTGGAGCATGCCTGATCTCAACAACACACCACTCTTCCTTACAGAGCAGACAGACTGATACTTTACAGTGGTGTACTACAGGTGTAGTAAGAAATAACGTCTTTACAGTGGCGAGCCAGATTCCTGGGTCCAGCTTACGCAGTTTTGTGTTGAGAATCACAGTTTACAGCTGAAAGAACATTTGTTTGAACACATCAACACCAGTAGGACAGCTATACAGTCGATGTCAGCTTGACCTGTATTACCGATAGGATGCTGTATCTAGGTCAGCGCTTGTTGACAGTTTTTTCGCTGTACAGACAGTATTACACAGGACAGTGGTATCAAGTGTAGAAAATATCTGGAGCAATATTGTTGACATTTCTCAACGTACAGAAGAATCACAGTGTTGTTGAACATAAAGTGCATAGTTCATCGTTGGATCTTCATATGCTCAAAAGAGAAAAAATTGACAGTGTAATAGTTTAGAATTAAATCTATTACTGAATAAAGTGGCAAGTTATTATTATTTAAATAAACTGTGCCTGCTTTACAACACTATACCTGCAACACATTCCATTCATGACATAAATTATATTGTATGCTATATGCTATTTATGCTTACATGTTATTTGTTATGTATTAAATTAGTTTATGTTCTGTGTGACTAGTACAAGGTATGCCGAGTTACATTGGTCTGGTACTAGTATTCGATAGGTACACATTTTCTTAATTGGAAATTTGTTAGCAACAATTTGCTGCTATTTCTGTTAGTTGTGATGAGGTGTTCTTTTCTTCGTTGTTTTTGTTAATAATTTTGTGTTCCTTAGTTTTGTTTGATTTGTTTGTATAATTGTAGGTCTCATCTTTTCTTTCATTTCAGTTTTTTACACCCTTATGTTTATACACTGTGGCGTTATTTGTCTTGTCGTTTATTATTGCAGTTATCATCACGGTTTCTGTGATCATTTTTTTTCATTTCTCCTATTTAATTTAATTTGATCTCTGCAAATGTGTTCATATTGTCTTTTCTTGTTTGTCCTTTGTAATGTCTTTAGTTGACATATGACGTATAGTGGTATACACTGATAGTATAGTACAGATCAGTACTTTCTGATTGTTATTGTTATAAAACAAAATGTACAAGACCTTTGTAAGGCTTGTCTCCCAAAGTGATTGGTAAAGGGAAATATTTTTTTCCACAGGTACTCAAGTGATCTTTGATTACATTGAGGTATACAAGACCTTTGTAAGGCTTGTCCCCACAGTATTTGAGATACAATTATTGTTGTCCACAGGTACTCAAGTTATCATTGGTTATTATAAACCATACAAGTTTGGACTAAGACTAAGTCTATGGTATAGACTTGTCTCCCATTAACTTGAAAGAGGGTAATTTATTTACTTTTTCAGGTTTCTGATTTAAGAAGACAATATGTCTACATTAGATTATTTCATTGCACAAGGAAAATCTCTTGATAAGACTGGAAAAGACTTAGAACAATGGGCTGTTGCTCAATATGACAAAGCATTAGCTGCAGAAGAGAAAAAAATTGCTGCTGCTGTTGAAGAAAGAAAAGCTGCTGCTGAGGAAAAAAAGCTGCGGCTGAGGAGAGAAAACTTCAAATAGAAGAAAAAAAAGCTGCTGCAGAAGAAAGGAAAGCCTTAGCTGAAGAAAAAAGATTAGAAAAAGAAGCTGATACTGCTGCTGAACTTAAGAAATTGCAGATGCAAGTGGAGGAAAGGAGATTTGAGGCAGAACAGAAGAAATTAGAAGCTGATGCAGAGCAGAAAAAATTAGAAGTTGCTGCTGCTGCAGAACAGAAAAAACTAGAAGTTGCTGCAGAACAGAAAAAATTAGAAGCTGCTGCAGAACAGAAAAAACTAGAAGTTGCTGCTGCTGCAGAACAGAAAAAATTAGAAGTTGCTGCTGCTGCAGAGCAGAGAAAATTAGAAGTTGCTGCAGAACAGAAAAAATTAGATAGAGAAGCTGAAGAGAGAAAAGCAATAAGAGAACATGAGTTTGAATTAGAGAAATTAAAATTGACATGTATGAGTAATGTTAATCAGGCATCTGGTGGTAATGGTAAACCCTTTGTGTACAAGGTCAAGGTACCAGCGTTTAACCCTACCAGTGATGACATAACATTTTGGCTTTCTAGATTTGAACGGGCTTGTCGATCTCATAATGTTGACAAATCACAGTATGTGAATCAGTTGTCTGAAAATCTAAAAGGGGAGTCTCTGAGTAAGTTATATTTTGTTGAAGAGGCCGACAAAGATAATTATGATGCTGTTAGGGCAGCTTTGATAAAGAGATATCAGCTGTCTGAGGAAGGTTACCGTCTTTTGTTTAAAACAATGAGACCTGAGGTAGGTGTAGAATTCTCAGATTTCATCTCAAAAGCACGAATTACACTTTCACGATGGATTGAATTATCCAAAACAGAGAAAACATTTGATGGTCTTACGGATTTATTGCTAAGAGACAAGGTCATGTCTTCTGTAAATAAATCATTCCTAGAGTTCTTACATGAGCGTAAACCTAGTACAATAAAGCAAATGGAAGAATATTGTGACCAGTATGCCACGGCACACCCTGACATGATTCTTAGTAACTCTAACATTAAAGAGAGTATGCCAGTTGCTTCGGCAACAGAATATAATCAGAATTACTCACACAAATTCCAAGGAGCTAAAAATAAATTTGATAAAAAGGTTAATTGGAATAAGTATCAAAACCAAGATAACCACTCAAATCAGAGTTCTTCTTCGAAGAACTGGAATCGGGCTGATAGTCCTCGACACGCGAGGGGTACCCATAATGTTAGAAATTCTCGGAAAGGGAGTAGCTATAGGAACTACCCAAGTGCTTCATGGAGACAAAAGAAACAATATTACAGGGATACTCAATATAATGAGCATGATGATTATGATCATGAATATTATGATTCAAACCCAAATAGGGGTTATAACAGAGGCAATAATAATTATAGAGACAATTATAACCGAGGTAGATCACAACACAAAAGACATGGTAAATCTTATTACCAGGCTAACTCTGCACAACAGGAGTTCCACGACACCGATAATCAGAATAATGATAAAAAAGACTCCAATAGTGTAGCAAATTCCGCTTTCGATTTTGCTAGAGCATCTGAGTGTTCGCAATGCAAAACATTATTCGATCCAACCACAGTGTCTACTTTAAGCTGCGGTCACCCACTTCCCGCTCTCCATGCGTCAATTGCGCATAATGGAAGGGGTGCTCTTGTCTTTAATAGGGGCCTAATAGATGGTACTCCGGTATCAATTCTTTTCGACTCGGGGTGCACTACCATTGGAGTGAGGCAATCACTCGTAAATCCTTCTCGAGCTACAGGCAATATAGTCAAATGTGTAACATTTGGTGGCACATTGGAGAAGTACTCCACTGCCATTATCAATATTGCTACGCCTTTCTTTACAGGAGAGGTGCAAGCATGTCTCTTGCCGAATCCGATCGCTGATCTTATCATCGGTCGCATTCATGGAGTGAAAGAATGCACTCCACAGCAAATTTCTAATTGGGAAAATGTTAATATGCAATCTGCTAATGCAGTAATCACTAGGGCTCAAGCTCTTAATATGCCACAATCTTCACATTCTGAAGATAATGATGCGCAGATCCAAGATGATCCCTTGGAGATTTCCCACGATTCCTTTATCAAACAGCAGGAAGATGATCCTACTCTAAAGAAATTCTTTACTCTGGCAACAAAAGGTGATCCGAATAAGGATACAAATCGTAAATCTTGGATTACGATGAAGAATGGCGTACTTGTACGTATGGTACAAGACTCCGCTAAGTCCATTCATTCTCAAATCCTTGTGCCTAAAAATATGAGAGTTAAAATCTTACAGCACGCTCATGATTCGCAGTGTGCTGGACATATGGGTTTTTCCCGTACTAAAGCTAGAGTTCTTCAATCTTTCTTTTGGCCTGCTGTGAATAAGGACATACGAATCTATTGTCGATCTTGTAAAGTATGTCAAGAGATTAAATCCAGAGGTCCACGCCATGATGCACCTATTCAGGCTGCAGACATTCCCATTCGGCCATTTCAAAAAATGGCGATAGACATCATTGGTCCATTTAAGATAAAGTCTGCTAGAGGACACCAATTTATTTTGACGTGTGTTGATATGTGCACACGTTGGCCGGAGGCTGTTCCTCTAAAGAGCATAACTACTGCTGATGTCGCAGATGCTCTTTGGTTAATATTTTCTCGTCTGGGGTTTCCAGCAGAAATATTATCCGACCATGGTACCCAACTCATATCGGATACCATGTCTCAAGTAATGTCGACTCTGAAGATAGAGAGATCGCTGAGTAGTATTTATCATCCTATGTCCAATGGGATGGTGGAACGTTTGAATAGAACTCTGAAAAACCTACTAGGTAAGATAACAGAAGATCATCCTCAGGATTGGGATAGGGTTTTACCCGCGGCTCTCTTTGCATATAGAGAGGTCGCCAACGAACATACAGGATTTTCTCCCTTTGAACTTGTCTTTGGCGCGAAACCGCGAGGTCCTATGTCCTTACTTCATGATCTTATAACTGCTGATAATATTGTCGATGACACAAAATCCTCTTATGAATATGTCATCGCACTTAGACACAAGATTATTGAAGCATGCAAATTGGCAACTGCTTCTTCTGAATTTGCGAAACAGAAGGCAAGGGAATTTGCCAATAAAAAGAGATGTTTGCGTCAACTTTGTCCAGGTGACAAAGCATTTGTCTTGCTACCTTGTAGGGAAAATAGACTTCTCATTTCTTGGAAAGGTCCGTACGATATAATATCAAAAGTTTCCGATGTTGACTATATCGTCGATATTGACGGGAAGCGTAAAACCTTCCACATCAACATGCTCACGGAATTCCATGAACGTCCTGATTATTTACAACCTGTTTTCCAGGCAACGGACGATTTTCCAGTCCAACATGGACAGTACTCATCTCTGTCAGTAATACAGGATGAGGAAACGAGTTTCTCGGATGTAAATTTACCTTTTCCAATGATTCCTCTTCACTCTAATGAATCATGGAAAGATGTTGCAATTTCTCCAGAATTATCTCCAGGAGAGCAGAAACAAGTTTCTACTATGTTAGAACAATTTCAGGATGTCCTTACTGACATTCCTGGTCAAACTGATGTCATTCAACATGACATTATTCTTACTGACCATAGTCCTATAAGAGTCAGACCGTATCCTATCCCGATACATTTTCAAGCACAGGTAGAGAAAGAGTTAGATGAGATGATAGAGTTAAAAATTATTGAACCATCCACATCAGCATATTCTTCGCCGATGGTTATAGTACGGAAAAAAGACAATAACATACGTCTTTGCGTGGATTATCGCAAATTGAATCAAGTGACTAAATTCGATGCTGAACCTATGCCTTTACTAGAAGAGCTACTTACGAGACTATCGAATTCTCACTTCTTTACTAAACTCGATTTGTCTAAGGGATATTGGCAAGTTCCACTATCCGAACACGCCAAACCGTTTACTGCTTTTTCGACGCCTAGGGGTCTATTCCAATGGAATTTCATGCCTTTCGGTCTTATGAACGCCCCTGCTACATTTGTACGCATGATGCGTCGAATCCTATCTCATCGCTCAGATGTCATTGCGTATCTTGATGACATCTGTCTTTTCAGTGATACTTGGAACGATCACTATAATGGTATAAATGAACTATTGTCTATCTTACGCGAGCATAACCTGACAGCGAAACCATCGAAAGCATGTATTGGTTTTAGCGAAATATCTTTCTTAGGACACCGTGTTGGTCATGGGTTCCTAAAAACAGAAGACCATAATACAAGTAAGATACTTAACATTTCTATTCCTAAGACTAAAAAGCAAGTACGAAGTCTCTTAGGTCTAATACAATTTTATGGACGATTCATCCCGAATCTGTCCTCCATTATGTCACCTCTTTCTTCCTTGCTAAAGAAAGGGTCTCCTAATGTAGTCCATTGGACTCAAGAATGTCAATCCTCTTTGGATAAGGTTAAAACTATGTTTTCTACTTCACCTATCCTAGTATTGCCTTCTAAGGATAAGACATTTATTCTTCGTAGTGACGCTTCATCCACCGGGATTGGAGCTGCACTAATGCAAGAGTACTCTGGAACTCTGCATCCTGTGATGTATATTTCTCGGAAATTAAATGCCGCAGAGAAGAATTACTCGGTCCTAGACCGTGAATTATTGGCTATGGTTTGGTCAATCCTTAAACTGCAAAGATTTCTTCTGGGCGCGCATTTCATTGTGGAAACTGACCAGAAAGCTCTTACGGCTATTCAGAGTAAAAATCTGAAGAGCGCGAGATCAACGCGATACGCGATTGCTCTACAGCCATTTCATTTTTCGGTGCGAGCTATCCGTGGGTCAGAAAATGTGATGGCAGATATTTTGTCTAGATGCCCACATGATTCATAACTGTTATACAACTTTGATACAGTTGTTTCTATGTTGAAATGTGTACACATATGTAATATATCATATATTGATTGTAACACTACTTAGCGGTTCATTGATATTTATTCACCGCTGATCTTTCAATGTTTTTCGTCTTTGATGATCATGATGTTAAGATATCTTAGATGAAATTTATGTATAAACTAATGTGGAAATTGTGTCATTGCTAATATTGTAGTATGCGTTGGTGACACCTCTCTGGAAATATTTATACTTAGAGAAGTACTTTCTCTAAGGTCATAAAACTTATGCTTATCATCTGCGCATTGTTATTGGTGCGTTGTGAGCCTATTGTATGTTGCTCCTAGATGTATTTCAAAAAAAAAATGTACCATTTTTTTTTCCCGAGGGGTGTGGTAATCTGTTGCGTGCATATTTTGACGCACATATTACAAAAATCGATATGGCTATTTAATATGGGAAAAATATAGACATTCATTCATTTGTGTATGAAAATGCTGTCTATGGTAAAAGCGAGATAATCCATGTTTGATTCACACTTTTGATTATAGGAGTAATCGTTCTGGATATTGATCCGGCGCAAGGATATTGCGCTTGCGTTTGTACTTATTTTTTAGGGCCAGAAAATATATTAATTTGCTTATTGTGTTTATGGCCTGAATTCATATGTATTACATATTATTAGTACAAGTAGAATCAGTCCTATATTGTATATTTTGGATGGGTAGGAGGGACTAGATTCTTGTATTCCGGTCTAGCGGAAGTATGAGTTGTCTTGACAAGTCGTGATGAGTTCCGATGTACTGCTTACAAATGGCGGGGTACGTTTTTCTAGAGCTGGTCCTTTCGTCAGAAAAAAATGTCTTACGAAGTGGTTTTTCTTCTGAAGGAGATGGTGTCTCTACGATAGTTTGTGTTAGAGACTCTCCTTATGTCAGTATATAGATGATTCGGACTCCAGGTAAACCCAGCTCCTATTTTGATGATCTCTCGTCGGTTAGGCCTAGCTTGACTTTTGTGCTTCGCTATGCTAGTGTCGTGTTTTGTATCGACGAAGATGACAGATTTTCCTGCAGCGGTTATGGCTACGTGAATTAACCTGATCACCGTAGAGCTGTATGGAAACATTTATGAAATCCTTTATATACCCATTATAAATTAACTCTGGCTTATATTCTCCTTCCTATGAATGAGTGAACGACAACTCAGGGAGGTAGCCATGTTGGATTTCGGTCATCATATGTTTTGATCACTGCCAAGAGAACAGATTATTTATCTTATTATCGGACAGTGACAGGGAGATCTCAATCTTGCTAGAAACCCCCTTTCGTGGTTTCATAATATATACTACAAACTATGGACGTCAAGTAACTTTAGTTATTTATCGATTCCTTCACTGACGCGTTTAGTCAGATAGGGGGATGCGGCCATAATGTATCATGACATTGAACTTTTGATGTACTGCCCATTATTTCTGAATGTGTCATGACTTCAGATCTGCTATGTATACCTACAAATTGATATGTCAACGAACCATGATGTACTCGTATGTCCCAGTGTGTACGTCTGAATAAATTGAGTAAACTAAGATTCCAGCAGTCTGCATTGGTGCCTTGTAGACAAGTGTGAGTGGTTATATTGGTCAGCACACGAACAGTACACCATTCGCGGTAATCACACTCTACACTTCTACTTCATACATACACCATCCTGCGTCGGCTGAAGTGACCAAGTTCAGGGCCTGCTTCCCCTGCAGCCTTTGCCTTCCCTAACTCAGGACTAGGGTGAGTTACCCATTTACAGCTGGGTAGACTGGAGCATGCCTGATCTCAACAACACACCACTCTTCCTTACAGAGCAGACAGACTGATACTTTACAGTGGTGTACTACAGGTGTAGTAAGAAATAACGTCTTTACAGGGACTGTACTTGTTTTATACCACGTGGTAAGTTTATCGAGGGGTCGTACATTTTTTATACCACGTGGTAAGTTTATCGAGGGGTCGTACATTTTTTATACCACGTGGTAAGTTTATCGTGGGGTCGTACATGTTTTATACCACGTGGTAAGTTTATCGTGGTTTCGTACATGTTTTATACCACATGGTTGGTTTATCGATGGGTCGTACATGTTTTATACCACGTGGTAAGTTTATCGAGGGGTCGTACATGTTTTATACCACGTGGTAAGTTTATCGAGGGGTCGTACATGTTTTATACCACGTGGTAAGTTTATCGAGGGGTCGTACATGTTTTGTGCCACATGGTAAGTTTATCGAGGGGTCGTACATGTTTTATATCACGTGCTAAGTTTATCGAGGGGTCGTACATGTTTTATACCACGTGGTAAGTTTATAAACATTTTTGAGTAGAGTTCACAGCTGATATGATAGACAGAGCCTACTATTTGTACTCCTTACAGAAACCAAGACTATACGTCTTATGGTTGAATAGAAGCCCAGCGAAGATTGTATTGTTTAGTAATCGCTATTCAGGCGGTATGTTTGGCATAGATGGATATGCCTTGCTTATGAGAAATAACACAGAGGTTACCTTGTTATAGAGGCCCGCTACTTGCGGCCTGATTCTGTCGCCATAGAGGCCCACCTTTTGCGGCCTAGATTCTTCACCAGAAGAAGTACCTGGCGTGTGATGCCAGAAGAGCCATAAACTTTTGTTAAGCAATTGAGAGTCCGCCCTTTTCGTGCGGCATATTTGCTAGGGGTACCTGACGCGCTTAGTCAGGGGTACCTGAGCTTCAGTATGAACAGAACGTAGATTGACAGACCATTGTCATTAGCATCCTGATGTATGAGCTGATCAAGATTTGTGATGCCAGATATTTTCAACCATATCCATGTATGTGATGTCCCTGATCCATGTGCAATTGACTGTGCTGTTGATGTCACCGTATGTCTCGTAATAAATTGTTGAAAAGGTCATCAGTATTACCAACGTTTACTGACTTCTACATGTGGTTGAGTGGGTGCATTGTGAACTTTTCCAAGAGCCTATACGCATTCGTGTCCATCATCTTATCTGATGTCTACTCACCCACACATCATGTCAACCCACACACTTCTACGAGCACTACGCACTTGAGAGCCTGTATGGTGTTTGAGAGAGAGAATCAACATTACACCCTGTCAGCGCCTCAACGCTTGGTGACCCAAATATACACCACAAAATTGTACTGTCCAGGTTGACCTCTTACATTCAGCATTAACATTCGGTGGCTGAAATAACACTTAACATTCTGGTAGGCCAGACTCGTGGGGTCTAATCTACGAAGTGAACTGTGGTAAATAGGTCAACCACCGACACCAGCTTGGTACTTGGCGCCTCATACTGCTAGATGGTTGACAGTTACTGCAGAAGTTGATTTACACTGTGCTACACATATAAACACCTTGCAACACTTTGACAGTCGACGATGTCCATCTGTGTGAACGATCATGTTACGTCGTTTACGTTCAAGCTCCTGTTGTAAACAGTTCCAGCTGTTGTTTACAAGCTACATCTAACAGACATCCCTTTATATATATCAACGTTGGATCTTCTGGTCTCAACTGTGTTGGCGAGAATGTCTTAGTAGCTGTACTTTGGAGGCCACTTCCTGTTGTCGTCGTTTTTGTAACCTTCGACGGTGGATCTTCTACCCATTGCTGTCCAGTGTTGTACTTCATTGTTGTCTAAGGGCCAGGATTGTACTTAAGATAAGTGGCAGTTTGTTTTTGGAAACTGTACCAGCAGGTGGAAAAATTACGTGAATACCCTTCACGGCAGTGTAGAACCAACGACTCAGCCTGACGTCAAGTATTGTGCAGTAGTGGTTTTATACTCGCCTATTTAGTACAAGTCAGAGCTGAGTGACAACCAATATCTCATCTTACACAGCATCACCAGCTAATGGAAATTATCTTACTGTGTTCTTAAACGGAGTACGCAGTTCCATCAAAAGGTCTCAAACCAAAACCAACCGGATTACGCACCGAGTTTCATATACGAGGCTGTGACGAAATGGAAGACCTCTATCGATCTTTGGTTCTCTCCGGCAGTATCGGTACATTAGTGGCACTGATTTTTATTATGTGCTATCAATTATCGCACTTTGCGTTCTTTTCTTTTCTTTCTTTCTTTCTTCTTTATTTTTCTGCTAAGTAGCGCAGATATTTGATTTTATCAAATCACACTGTAGGCGATAAATATCACATTTGCTTGACGCTACCCAGATTTGTGGTTATAGGCGCGGCAGATTAACACGTACATCGGTCAGCGCTATCGGCTTAAATCACCGATAAGACACGGAGTTTGCGCACTCATACGACAGATAACAAAATTACTGTCTGTGTGACACATGTGGGCAGACAAGAATGATATAATCGCTTCCGGTCACTTGGTTAAAAGTAATCATGGATTTATTACATTTTAGACAATATGAGTCTACAAATGCCAGAGTCCGCTGGGAGGACAACATCAGACAATCTTTGAAGGACCGAGGACTAGAATGGAACCAGGCCAGGAAGAAGACAGCTGATAGAATGGTCTGGCGCTCTCTCTTCCAAACCTCTACACCTCACGGTAGAAGAGGAACGACTAAGTAAGTAAGAGTCTACAAATGTGTTGGTGAGAGTGTATGCAAGACATCATATTACCATATACGGGAGACGTGACCTTTTGCAAAATTTTTCCATGTGGGAAATATTTTGAAAGTGCCACCCAACCTGTTTGAAATGATTGGATCTTTCTGATTAGATTCATAACAACATTGAGGGGAATTTAGCCTGACCATTTTCGCAGTTTTATCTCACTGTGAATTTCAAGCTCGCCAAGACAACCTCGCCAGAGTGAAGACTAGATTCATAATTCCTATGTGTTAACCGGACCTTTTATTGGAGAACCAGATAAGACTTACAAAGCACAGGAATTTTTTTCAAATTTTAATAAGGAACACCGGGACTAGGAAACTGAAAAAACACGGAGTCAGAAGAGGCAATCTATTGTAAAATTAAAGACATCTCAGACGCGTGTAAGAGAACAATTCGTCTCTTTTATTCATCTGAGCAAACAAGTCTGTAGCCATGATTGGCGTACGTTGTGATTTACATTTCATATTTTATTACTAACATGTGAACTAACATATATATGTATATATTACCATGTGAAGTTTAATATGTGAAACTCGCTAGTGGATGTCAAAGTCATTTGGGGCTGGCAACCTCAGTATCTAGAATGATGATTTATGAACCACCACTGCACGGCCTGGTGATTGCTTTATTGATAGTTGTTTAAAGAGAACTAAAAGCATAAAGTCGTCCCAGGTTCCCTATGGAGCAGGGAGGGAAAGATGAAAGAAATGATGTAAATTCTAAGAATAAGACACATTTTCAAAGCAGTGTAAATGTCCCTATAACCATATTCATTTTAATTAATAGAAGTTTCAAACTTTTCCACATGTGTAAATGTACATGAAACTTAAATGAATTTATATTGTGAACACTTTTCAAACAGTGGAGATATAAATGTAAATCATATTATATCTGTACGTTTAACCTTTTCATTTAAATGTAATGTAAACCTAAAGCTATTCGGTTTAAATTTAAAGGAAGTTTTATCCCGAAGGATTAAATTTAATTCTCATCGAGGGTAAATTCTGACATGGGATGGTAGAATAGAACGGGGGGCACATAAATGTGTCGGAAAAACGCCATACTCAGAAGAGCGTTTCGTTTCTATTTCTATTACCAGTTTTTGGTGGTATCAGCAGGAAGTACTATCTCTGGAACCAAGTGAAGGTAGAAGTGGACTGACGTTTTGCGAGACGCCATCATAAGAGAGTCTTATAGACAGACGCAGAACCAACTTGGCCGTTACTCCTTGACGTTCTTGGAACATGCGGTGCCAGAACTTTGACCAGAGACGAGCGAGAGCAGAGTGAAAGGAACTGACCCAGCGGGATAAGAAACTACCATTGGCAGCTAAGTGAAAATACCCGCTAACCAAAAGTGACCTCCTTTATTCAGTTAAATCCCATCCAAGTGATGACATCCTTTTCATAAATATTCCAATTATTTCTTTTAAACTGTTAAACTTAAAGTGATTATTAAATTTTGTTATATGTAATGTTACAAATTTAACTTCGATTCAATCCTTTTAAATGTACTACATGTTTGTCTCAGTCAAAGTTACTAAACAAACACTCTAAACAGAGCTATATATATTATAATAATAATTCTACTGATTAACTCAGCGGTGGGGGCTTAACGAGCTAGAATAAACCATTGCTAAATTCTTCATAAAAGTGTCGGCAGATTATAGAATTAATGTGCTTAGCGACAGCCAGCATTGTTTTCGCTTATCTGAATATCTTATGAAGGCTCCCATGTGATAGAAGCTTTACTACTCTTCTATCAACATTTCTGCCAAGAGTAATCTTGTGTAAAGATAGACTCCATTGAAGCCTATAATAGATGCTCTTGAGTTTTGGCCACTGTTGGACCACTACGGCAAAGCAGGGGAGGCAATACCGTCACAGAGGCACGTCTACTTTAATTCGCCGCGCCGGATAAGAGCGCCAATACAGACGGTTGCCCTGAGCTGACCTCGACTCGTTTGCCTTCTGGTCAGTACGACCCCTGTGTGTATTAGATGTCAGAGAAAAGACAGAGTTTATCTACAGCCGATCTTGTTTTGTGTGTGTGTGAAAACGGCTTATGGATACCGTCTTCAGTGGATTTATAAATTATCCCCAGTTATGGGCAGAGACATTGAGACACTGACTTAAGTTATTTTGAAATTTTTCACAAGAAGCGGAAGGATTGTTAACTCTGTGTTTATTTTCCGTGTCGGGGCCCTACTAGTTGGTTTTATTTTCCTTGATGTATGAATTGATGCAATTTTTAACTTTGTTATTTGATCAGTTATTGTTTGCTGAGATTTTTATTATTTTCTTCTATACAAGCTAAATAAAACTTTAATAAATTTTAACCTTTTGTTAATGCGCTGTTCAAGACCTTCATCCATACCTATTTAAGCTCTTACTATTTATGTATCTGTCTGTGAGAAAGAATAGAGAGAAAGTGATACTTAAGACTACATAAGTGAGTTGTGGGCTTGGAAAGAGTGATAGCGTGAATAGACCTCCTTCCAGGTCGTCTTAAGTTTTCCCTAATTTCACACCTTATGTGTTTTCTCTATAAGTCTTGCAGTTCACTCAATTTGTCTTACTCGACAAATGCTCTAAAATTACACACTCACGACAAGGGGTCGTACTTCCTTTATACCACGTGGTAATTTTATCGACGGATTGTGCTTTTTTTATACCACGTGGTAAGTTTATCGAAGGATTGTACTTTTTTATACCACGTGGTAAGTTTATCGAAGGATTGTACTTTTTTTATACCACGTGGTAAGTTTATCGAAGGATTGTACTTTTTTTTATACCACATGGAAAGTTTATCGAGTGGTCGTACTTGTTTTATACCACGTGGTAAGTTTATCGAAGGATTGTGCTTTTTTATACCACGTGGTAAGTTTATCGAAGGATTGTACTTTTTTATACCACGTGATAAGTTTATCGAAGGATTGTACTTTTTTATACCACGTGGTAAGTTTATCGAAGGATTGTACTTTTTTTATACCACATGGAAAGTTTATCGAGTGGTCGTACTTGTTTTATACCACGTGTTAAGTTTATCGAAGAATTGTGCTTTTTTATACCACGTGGTAAGTTTATCGAAGGATTGTACTTTTTTATACCACGTGGTAAGTTTATCGAGGAGTTGTACTTTAAAATAAATATCATGTGGTAAGTTTATCAAGGGATTGTACAGTCTCCCTGTTCTTCTTTTGGCGTTTAATTTACCAGTTGTTACCTGCTTCAAATGCATGGAGGCATATCTGCAGTCATACTTAAATCTTTTTTTTTTTTTTATCTTTTAAATGCAAGCAAGACTGGAGAAACTAGAGCTTATGACCAACTCAACCCATTTAGGAGTGGCAGAAAAGTCACAGGAAAAGCCTAGATCTATGTGTATTTAATACCAAGGACTCTTCAATTTGGTATTGACTGCAAAAGAACTAAGCTAAAAGCTCAGCAGCCGTAGTTAAGCAACAACAATAACAACAACAACAACAATAATCTGCATCAAATACTTCTCTTCTAATGAAATGTCCAAAAGACTTTGAAAGTTTGAGCCATAGAAGACAAAATACGATTTCCTGTTCATTTTTGACCTTTGTCTTTAGACAACTATGTGGTATAGGCTTTTATCAGTTTCATCCATGGCATCATGCCCGTGGCAATTTATTCCATCTCCTTGTCTGGAACTTCCTGAGCCTTTTTTTAATAATGAGTAATTTCAGTAAATTTCTCAATAGTGTGGGTAAGCAATACATATCTCAATAGCATGGGTAAGCAATAAATTTCTCTGCAAGCATGGGTGACACAGCGTATTTTATATTAAACACACATACGTCTTAGTCCTCGAAATACTAAACAATAGAGCGGGGGATGGAGTGGAACACGTTCAAGTAATAACCAACACGTCATATTCCCAACTCTGTCCAATGTATTAAAAAACCGTGGCCACAAAATTACAACAATATATATATAGACAGCGAAGTGTATCACAATCATGAAAATCCCAGATCACAAAATGCATTAGATTCACAGAAATAAATATCTTCTCGCACTCGACACTTCAAGTCCACCATCATCCCAAAAACCTCGTCGCTCCCTTGACCCCCGTTTCTTCACTGCCCCAATCAGAACTCTCCTTGCATTCACCCCTGACCGCTGACCTAGTAGTTTCGTGTTGTCAAGTTCAGACCACTCTACAGACTGCATCTCATACACGACTGACATTACGCACCTGCTCCCAGCGGAGCACAGACAGTCCACAGCTGTGACAACGAGTAAACAATAGATTTCTTAACTAGCGTATTCAAGCAATTGCACAACTCCCGAATTTAAGCTATAAACTACACAACAAGCGTGTTTAAGCTATAAACTGCACAACCAGCTGGAAGAGAAAAATAAAGAAAGTTTAAAGCAGTTGGTAGACATTATTTTTAACGTTATTGAATGTCGCCGTGCCCCTCACAGATATGCGTTATAAAAAACGACGCTACATTTGTTGCTCTGAAGTTCTTAAGTCCAGTTTTCACAGATACGATAACAAGATTGAAGGTATCTCTGCCGAATGCTATATTAATTAAATCGGTATCTATAACCTCATTTACGGTTATCTTCGGAATCGTCATCAGCTTTATAAAAAAGAGGACACATTCATATGCTTACATAAGCCAAATGTTTGTATTATCACAAGATCGTAGTGACATTTATTAATTCACTCATATATTTATGTCTCTTTTCGTTCTTTATGGGACATGACGTCATCTTGCTGTTGCTGTCAGGGTTTCTGTAGCAACCTATTTTACATGATGAGATTGCCAGCTCCATGTACAACCTCATATTAGCCTCCTGTTACGACATGCATGAGGGAGCAGGAGTCCTATTTTTGAGAGATCACGAGAAATTTCACAGGGTGGTATATTATCATAATTACCCTTCAGATACAACAGCAGCATAACGTTCAACAAATTCTTGCCAAGTCATCCTAGGTGAAATACTGATTCTGTTTTTTGCTGCTAGACGAAGGTGGTGCTAAACTGTTAGCTGTAGTCTCTTCTAGTTATAACTGATTCTGTTAGTTGGGGCTAGACGAAGGAGGCTTTAGACTGTTAGCTGTTATCTCTTCTAGTTATAACTGATTCTGTTTGTTGGTGCTAGACGAAGGAGGCTTTAGACTGTTAGCTGTTATCTCTTCTAGTTATAACTGATTCTGTTTGTTGGTGCTAGACGAAGGAGGTGTTAGACTGTTAGCTGTTGTCTCTTCTAGTTATAACTGATTCTGTTTGTTGGTGCTAGACGGATGAGGCTTTAGACTGTTAACTGTAGTCTCTTTTAGTTATAACTGATTCTGTTTGTTGGTGCTAGACGAAGGAGGCTTTAGACTGTTAGCTGTTGTCTCTTCTAGTTATAACTGATTATGTTTGTTGGGAATAATACTCCTTTGATGTGACAAAATTCAGCTGCTTTTACCTGGTGTTTCTTTGGACTTGTTCTTCTCTCTTCTGCTTGTTGTATGAGCTTCTTTTTGCCCAATCTGAACCAATGCCGCAGAGAGCATCTCCACTTGATCTTATTGGTAGCTTCATCCTCCCAGGCTGCGTTATTTATGTCCAGTGCCTTGGTATCTCTCTTGCACACGTCTTTAAAACTCAGCTGCGGTCGCCCAGCTGTGCCTTTACCATCTGCCAGTTGTCCGCAGAAAATATGTTTCGGGATACGACTATCTTCCATGCTGCGAATATGACCAAGTCAGTGTCGTCTGCGCCGTCTTTGGGGTGTATACATGCTTAGAAGTCCAATGCTTGACAGCAAAATTGTTAACTAGAACATGAATTTACAGGAACTGTCTACGGACAAACTAGACAGTAAAAGGTAGCACAGACAGCATTACTAATGGTACATACACCCAAAAGGTCATGTTACGACCACAATGTCTTCGTTAGGGGCTAGTTCACAAAGGCAATATTGAACAAGAGAGGGTTAATTAATTTTTATTTGACTTCATTTTTCTCCCCATCAACTTACACGTGCTGGTAATCCACACAGGAAGAGGCAGTGTTTGTTTTCATGTGCGACGTGTGTTATGGTGGTCATTATTGTGTGATTTGATTTCTCTGTTTGTTGCCCTATTCTTAATGTTCCTCTCATGTGATCTGTTCTAAATTTGGATTTTGAATTTCAGTTCCATGAAGCATGCGCCTTAACTAAGTTAATGCCAATAGTTTCTATATGCGCGCGCGCACACACACACACACACACACACGCACGCACACACACACACACACACACACACACACACACACACACACACACACACACACACACACACACACACACACACACACACACACACACACACACACACACACACACACACACACACACACACACACACACACACACACACACACACACACACACACACACACACACACACACACACACACACACACACACACACACACACACACACACACACACACACACACACACACACACACACACACACACACACACACACACACACACACACACACACACACACACACACACACACACAGTCCCTTGTTGTTCAAAGACTGAGGTTATCGCCACGAAATTTTTAACACTGAAATCTCAGGGTCGAAAAGGTCAATATTTCTAGTTGTATGAAAACAGCGCTATAGGCTTCAATACAGACGACGTCATCAGACTACTTTTGATATACTGTACTGCTTCGATTTTAAGGAAGTACGGAAAGAGTTTATGTGCGACTAAGTACATTTTTGGAACTGTGTTGAAATGAGAATCGTCTTAGTGCGTTGATTTCTGAGAGGGGAATTGGATCTAGAATCAGTGCTCCAGGCAGCCACCAGAGCTTGTTAGTGGCCCGGGAAGAAGATTCGAATCCGTATTGGTTGTGTAATCTTAATGGATATGGAAGTATTTATGGAATAACGTATTGAATAACCAGGATCACGTGACTTCTCAACTTTCCATCACTGATCATCTTTATCAATTAAGTAGCTTATTGTCTCCTGTATCGTCATCATCATTATCACCCTATAGCTAACTTTAGAGGAAGCACGGCTTTCAGCCAGGTCATGATAGATTTTTTTTCCAAATAGTATTTTAAAAAACATAGCAAAACAAGGAAGTGGGACAGAGCTGAATAACATTATATGATTTTCATTTGCCTCCATTTCTACTGTCAAATCTACATAGCTTCGTTGGTTATGATGAGGTTATTCACTGTAACTTTATTTATTGTTTTGTATTTTATTGACAGCGCTGAGTTATTTACAATTAATTGAAGTGTTTATTTGGTGTGAGTTATTTAAATCAGATTTTTGTTGCTTGGTTTTAAATGTTCTAACATTTCATCATCATCATTAGCTGCCATTTCCTAAAGAGCCTTCAACAAACACGCCCCAAAATCCTCCTCTCCCGTGCCATCATCTCAAAGTCTTTCCATGCCTTCCACATTAATTTAATCTCTGTCTAGTTTTCTGCTCCATGTGTCTTGTGGCCACCATCCACCTCTCTTACCGTGTGGACTCCAGAACAAGGACTGCCTTGTAACGCTACCAACAGGTTTCTGAAGTGCATGTCCTATCCATCGCTAGCGTATTCTTCTCATTTTTGAAAATTATTTTATGTGCAGGTAATTTGATTTTGATTTATGTCTTCTGAAATTTTTTTTTTAAAATGTGTGCTTGTTTTATTTATTAGGTTAACTCTTATGGCCCCTGTTTTTAACCTTCTTGTGGTTTATTAATGATTATAAACCAGGCGCTTAGGGTCATCACGGGGGCAATGAAATCAACGCCTATAGTGGAGATGGAGAAAATGGGGAGGATACAAGCACTGAGAGAACGCAGAGACACGAAAGTGCTAACACAGGCAGAAAAGTTCCTCTGTATGCCGAGCCATCCAATGAAGGACAGATTCCAAAACCTAGCAATGGGGCGACTGAAAAGAAGCAGCTTTATCCACCAGGCCAAACGATTTCGTAGACAAACCTCAGACCTGCCTGAAGTTAACAGCCCCCTAAAGTCTGTGCCAGAACAAACCCCTTGGAGAGAGGAGCATGGACTACCAGTACACATCCACACAAAAGTGAAAGGAATATTCGACAGGGATGAACAGAACAGCGTGCAACGTAGGACAGTCACTCTCAGTTTCCTGGATGATGAATACCCACAGGACCTCTGGGTCCGAGTATACACAGATGGGTCAGCACAGAATGCAGTAAAGAATGGAGGAGCAGGAGTGTACATAGAATACCCAAACAACACTAGGGATACGGTAAGAGTACCAACGGGGAAATTCTGTAACAACTATGATGCAGAAGTCCAGGCAATCAAGGTGGCAACTGAGAAACTATTGAACACCAATCTCGGTCCACAGCCTGTAGTATTCCTGACAGATGCAAGATCAGCACTCCAAGCACTTCAGTCCAGAAAATTGCCAGTTATACAAGCCCTACTTTCTGAACTGTGCAACCAGCGCAGGGTCGCCATGCAGTGGATACCGTCTCATTGTGGAATACCAGGAAACGAGAGAGCAGACGGACTGGCTAAAGAAGGTGCTGCAGACGAACAACCGGATGTACCAATTACGTACCATCAGAAGAAAAAGATGATCAAATCTATCAGAAAGCCACCAACATCAACGCAGGATGACTACCAAGCTATGAACAGATCAGAACAAATAGTCATTCTGCGCCTCAGAACAGGACACAACCGCCTCCGCAGCCACATGTATACAAAATTTAAGATTGGCAATTCAGCCATGTGTACATGTGGACAGGCACCCCAGACAGCGGAGCACGTACTGCAAGATTGCCCCGAATATGATATATTGAGGCAAATCCACTGGCCCAGAGAAACAACACTGGAAGCAAAACTATACAGACCTCTGTATGAACTACAAAAGACAGTGAAGTTTATACAAGAAACAACATTGCAGATATAGACAATATAGTTCAAGCGAACGAAAGAAGAAGAAGAAATTAATGATTATGTTGGAGACTTTAATAAAGTCACACCAGTCTTGTGACCTTTGTTCGAGGTCACAGCAACAGAGTATAAACTTTCGAAAACAGAATACACAGATTATGAGAATCATCGCAGCAAATGATAGGCTGATTGCACTTTGGAGAAACATTACTACATGATCTGGACTTTAATGAGGTGTTGAGCTGCAGCACCCCCTGTAAAAAAAAAGGACTACATACTGTCTCTACTACATTATAATACATAATCCGGACAGATCAAAAAATACAAAAAATTGAGGTTACACCGGAAGGGTTAAATAAAAAAAAAAAAAAAAAAAATTATCCAACACCGTATTGTGAAAAGGGCAGCACACGATGACAGTTCACGTGACCTTGACCTCTTATAAGCGAATGCTTGTTATACAAACTGCAAAGAGGCCAGCTGCGATTGGGTCAATTTATTTACTAGTGCTGCAACGGAACACAGCTCAAGTGCAATGAACTCTAATTAAAGGGAAGTTACAATGAAAATTTTAAACACGAGAAATAGCAGCATACATGTCTGTTTAACCTGGTTTGAGACTCGGGAAGCTGCTTCGACTGACAAGGATTACTCCTAGTTGCAGTAAACTTTTAAAATAACTTTTCAGAACTTCTTGACAGATTTTAGATGAGATAAGACACTAATCATTTGTGTCTGGGTTGAGATTTTACACGGTGGTCACAATTTGTGAGTGTTAAGTATAGTATTTCAAATGAATGAACAGTGCAGCACCCCCAATGACAACCCCCTGGAACCGCCACTGACTTATACATATATTTTGGCAGCAATGTTGGGCGCATCGACGATTACATCAATTTAAGGAATAAAGGAAACGAGAGGGGGCGCTTTAGTTGCATTAAGAAATATATGAAGTCAAGAGAAAGCCCGCGTGTAAAGTGGAGCAAAGAATAGAACATTGTAAATTTCCAAGCATGCCGTGAAGGCGACTAATGAGAGTTGGTTATAGCGTCGGATACCCGTCCTGCAGGAAGTTAAGCTGTAGAAGTTTGGCGAGCATTGACAGGTCAATAGACGGGTTGAAGAAGACACGGAAATATCTTGAACGAATGGCGCAGAGCACGAGGATCTGGCACACATTTGTTGAAGGCCTGTGCTCCTTGGGAGCTGAATGGTGATGGACGAATGAAAAGAACGTAAGCATCTCCGAAGTAAAACAAAAAATTAACTCAGTTGCCAACGCAGTCCTAATGTGTGGTTCTGAAACATGGAAAACAACAGAAACGACAAGTATCAATTTACAGACTTCCATTAGTGGGCGCTTGTGTAGAACCATCAACACCATTTTCTTGTGCGCGACGTAAGCCACAACTGCAGTTGTTCCCCGTTACAGAAACCTTCACCAAGCGTTCACGTGCTATCGTCGTGGTGGTTTCTATGGCAACTTGTTTTACATGATGAGATTGTCAACCTCATGCACAACGTCATATTAGTTGCCTTTTACGACATGCCTGAAGGAGCATTAGGCTTGTGCTTTCTTTGTGTCTTCCGAGACCCATGGGAACTGCACGAGGCGCTTGCATAGAATAGGATTCAAATGGTGTGAAAAGATCCCCAACATGGAACTGATAGAAATGCTAGCGAAATACGGGTTGAGGAAAACACGTTTGCATGGGATAGAACACATTGTGGAAACCAACTTATAACATTACAAGGTAGTCCTAATTCTTGTACCCTTAGTTGTTCCTCTTCTACCCTGTCTTCCTCCTGGCCTTGTTCCAATGTAGTCCTCGGTCCTTCAGAGATTGTCTAATGTTGTCCTCCCAGCGGACTCTGCGTCGTCCTGGAAGTCTAGATCCCTGGCTCTTAGTTTCCCATACTTGTCGTGGTAGCCGATCTTCTCCCATTCTGTAGACATGGCCAAACCATCGTAGTTGGGACTGCACTACTTGGGTCTTAGGGGCAGGGACTTGAGGCTTTGCCGTATCGTCTGTTTGCAGACCATGTCTCTTCTTGTTACGTCAACCACCGTCCTCAGATACCTCATTTCTGAGTTTTTGGAACTGGCTTTTGTGGGTTTAAGTCATAGGTGGTGCAGTGTACAGCCAACTTCTTCTTGCCAACTTCTCTTTTGCTGAGGAATCCTCTATTTAAAGCCTGAAAAGTCCTCTAGCTGCTGCTCTTCGAGAAGCCAACTCTTCTTTGATGTCTCCCTACAGGATCTGTTCTCCCAGCTTAATCTGATGCCTTCTTTCCTCTCATTATTTCACCATAGTTTTTCCTTTGACGCTGCTGATTAGCATCCTTCTCTTCTCCATCTCTTCCTTCCAGGCTTGCAGGTTGGATTGAAGATGAACCTCTGATTTAGCAATCAGAGTAACATCATCGGCAAATGCCATCCCTGAAATAAAAACCTGTCTCATCTTCCAGTATCCCACTAAATACTTTCTTGTCCTCTCCTTATATGCGTTGATGACATAGCCCATGAGGAGTATGAAAAGATAAAGGGACAGAATATCACCCTGCCTTACACCAGTGGTAATACTGAACTCTTCTGACTTATGGTTTGCCGTCCTCGCATAATTTCTGCAAGACTTGTAGAAGCTCTGTATAGCATGGATCAGAGGTACTGGTATGTTTTTCTTTGCCAAGCAGTCACAAAGTTTGCTCCAGGGGACCTTGTCAAACGCCTCCTCCAGATCTAAGAATTCTGGTACCCACAGGGTAAAAGAAAGAGAGGAAGCCCAAGTATACAATGCGAATTGAAAATGAGTCAAAAATAAAAAGGACAAAGAACAGGGAAAGAACTGATTGGATGGCACAGGAAATAATGGTATGGCATGAATTATATGAAAGTCTTATCTATCGCATACATCGCATTGTATACAGGTGAACTGAAAAATCATAACGATGATGGTGATGACGAATGTTGTTTTACAAATGAGATATTGATGGAAAGTTGGTCAACACTTACATCAACTTTTGAATAAGTCGTCAGCGCAATTTTCTATTCACACATTCTGTACATCTAGGGGTACCATACGTCCTCATTTATGCGGACACGTCCTCATTTTGGGGGGTAAAAATTACGTTTTTTCTTCAATCTGGTCCCCCCCCCCCCCCCCTAAAAGTGGGAGATTTTCTACAGCGTAGCGTTAAATTTAGAATTCAGAAGTTGGCTACCCGACCAATTACATCGGCAATTGAGTAGTGTTCCCACTTCCGATATTACATTGTAACATCGCTTTTCGATAGCCCAAAAAATCGACCACAGGAATAAACAAAAATCGCCCAAAATAGCCCAAGTCACCGATATCTAGGTTTTTCTTTTCAAAATTCAGAGTGGCAACGCTGGTATCCATCATTACTTATTCTACTTTGACCTTTGACAAAACTAACCTCAATCTATACCAATCGACTGCAATTTTAGTTTTATTCTTGTTGTTCATTGAGTAAGTAATACTATAATCTGAATGATTATACTTTTATTGATTTGCTTGTACATGATGATATTGATCTGATAGCTGGATCAGAATCAGAACTTCAAGACCTTACCTCTAGACTGGAGAAAGTAACAAGAACGTATGGGATGGAAATTAATATAGAAAAAAGCAAGATATTGGTGAATAGCCATAAGAAACATGTTCCGACCAACATTACGTTAAATGGGCAAACGTTAGAAGAAGTTAACACCTTTAAATATCTCGGGTCCACTATATGTAGTGATGGAAGATCAATTAAAGAAATCAAGACAAGACTTGAAATGGCCTCAGCTGCCATGACAAGGTTGAATGTGATATGGAAAAGTAACATCAGTTTTCCTGTGAAGATCAAATTATACAAATCACTTGTATTATCTATTCTCTTGTATGGGTGTGAGGGCTGGACACTCACTGCAGATACGGAGCGAAGGATTCAGGCTTTCGAGCATAAATGTTATAGAAGAATTTTGCGCATTTGCTATAAAGAGCACAAAACAAATGTCTATGTTAGAGAGAAGATAAACACCTATGCAGGCCACCAAGAACCACTTTTGTCAATAGTGAAACGTCGAAAGCTTGCCTGGTTTGGGCATGTAACTCGTCATGACTCCCTTTCGAAAACGATCCTTCAGGGAACAGTCGAAGGTAAACGGAGAAGAGGAAGGCAGAGAAAATCCTGGGCTGATAACATCAAAGAATGGGCAGGACACGGTTTTTCCACACTTGTACGCATTGCTGAGGATAGAGAGCAGTGGAGGACCCTGTCTGCTGATGCTTCCACCATGGCACCCCTACGACCCATGACGGGTTACTGGCTGAGATGAGATGATGATGTACATGAAAAGTGGACCAAATTCTTTGAACAATAAAGACAAGTAGTTACTGAACTACTGCACATTGCTCAATATTTTCTCCCTGTTCCAGGACATAATGCTAATATTGAGAGGCTTTTTTCTTTAATGGAAATGTGACAGTGGGATGCATTTATTAATAGTTGTCCCTTTTCTTTTGTTTATGTACTCCAAGTTTGATCTTGACTGACTTAAAGTCCGCCAGAGGTTGTTCTTTCTTGGGTTATGTCTAATTGGTTTCAAGTCCGCTCGTTCCTCTTGTAAGATGTTACATTTGGAGATAATAGTGGTGTGAATATTTCAGTCTTGTATATTACATCAAATCTCTCCAACTGATAAGTAATCCAACTAACAGCTTTGATAGTAAAAAATGAATTTTTATTTGAACAGAACTGTTAGAAAATCAACTGTCAATATTAAAACACAGGTTCATGTATTCATTTCAAGGCAATCTCAATTTTCAATGTATATGATGAATCTACCTTTTTTTACTTCTTTCCAAGGCGGCTTATAAAATTCCTCTTCATCATCAAAATCTTCCTAGTTCTTAGTGATAATTATCTCATAGTTGGGCACGTCGTTTGAAGGTTGCCTTACAGTATTTATTTGTTCCGTTAAAAGCTTCATTTATTTTCAAGTACAGTTGACATTCAAAAATCCGGCCATCGATAATGCGGTTCCTTCAGATTTCCGGCATGGATTTCGGAGCGCATTTTAAAATTTACCGCGTTGGCGCGCCACTGTTTTCTGGAGCAGTTTATGTTTTGATGCAGCTGTTGGGTCTTGCTTGCACGTGTTAACAGGCATTCCTGCTCATTCCTTCTCATTTTATCATTTATTTGCTGCTGTTTAGCCCCATTATGGATTCAGCAAATAAAAGAAGTGGTGTAAAACGTAAACATCGTGCATTGTCGATCGCAGATAAAGTGTACAGGTAGTCATTTTCTGTTAAATATATACAGAATATATAACCATAAAAAATCCGGAATTTTCAAAAATCCGGCACTCCTCAGGTCCGGAGGTTGCCGGATTTTTGAATGTCTACTGTATCATTGCGAAAGACTGAGCTGAAATAAAAACAATATAAGTCCTTGGAACTACTTACGTAGGCCTAGATGAATCACTAAGATAACATCTGCATGTGCAGATTATACACAAATAAAAACATCTCTTCCTGCGTCTGCATGTATCGATTCTTGTTAAATACATCAACGTAGGAGCAAGACGGTCACAAACATGTTTTAATGCAATGCTCAACTCCGTACAACTAACCTTTAGAATCTTAGCTATTTGCCGGCTTCTAGTAGTGCGTGCTGCTGGCCACGTTTTATTGGTCAAAGCTTTGTCTATTAATTTATTTATTGGTCATTCTATCATGTTATTTTACGGGGAGTGAGGCCATTCCCATCTACGTCACTAATCTCCATGGCAACTCCCGCCGAATACTGGCGTGGGTTATGTCAAAACTGATATAGTTAATTTCACCTCACTTCACCCTGCACTCAGTGTATCACGGGCTTTTTTATATTTGTTTCTTTTTTTATTTGTTAAAAAATCTTGCTTGCTTCTTTTCTATAATAGTGAATGATAATTTACTTACTTACTTACTTAGTCGTTCCCCTTCTACCGTGAGGTGTAGAGGTTTGGAAGAGAGAGCGCCAGACCATTCTATCAGCTGTCTTCTTCCTGGCCTGGTTCCATTCTAGTCCTCGGTCCTTCAAAGATTGTCTAATGTTGTCCTCCCAGCGGACTCTGGGTCGTCCTGGAGGTCTGGATCCCTGGCTCTTTGTTTCCCATGCTTGTCGTGGTAGCCGATCTTCTCCCATTCTGCAGACATGGCCAAACCATCTTAGTTGGGACTGTTCTATTTGGGTCTGCAGCGGATGGGATTTTAGGCCTTGACGGATCGTCTGGTTGCGGACCATGTCTCTTCTTGTTACTTCAACCACTTTCCTCAGATACCTCATTTCTGAGGTTTGGATCTGGCTTTTGTGGGTTGTAGTCATTGCCCACGACTCGCATCCATATGTCAAGACTGGGACATAGGTGGAGCGGTATACAGCCATCTTCGTTTTCTTACCAACCTCTTTCTTGCTGAGGAATCCACGATTTATGGCCTGAAAAAGTCTCCCAGCCGCTGCTTTTCGAGTGGCCAACTCTTCTTTGATGCCTCCCTTTCGGTCTATAATAGCTCCGAGATATTTAAAGTGGTCGACCTGCTCCAGGACCTGTTCTCCCAACTTAATCTGATGTTTTCTTTCTTCTCGTGATATCACCATGGATTTTGTTTTAGAGCTGCTTATGACCATCCCTCTCTTCTCCAGCTCTTCCTTCCAGACTTGCAGGTTGGATTGGAGATGTGCCTCTGATTTAGCAATCAGGGCAACATCATCAGCAAATGCCAGCTCCGAAATATAGACCTGTCTCATCTTCCAGTACCCCACTGAATACTTTCTTGTTCTCTCCTTACATGCCTTGATGACATCGTCCATAAGGAGTATGAAGAGGTAAGGTGATAGGATATCACCTTGTCTTACACCAGTGGTGGTCCTGAACTCTTCTGACTTATGGTTTGCTGTCCTCACATAATTTCTGCAAGACTTGTAGAAGCTCTGTATAGCATGAATCAGAGGTGCTGGAATATTCTTCCTTGCCAAACAGTCCCAAAGTTTGCTCCAGGGGACCCTGTCAAACGCCTTTTCCAGATCTATGAAACAAAGATGGATCTCACTCTTATACTCAAGGGCCTTTTCACTCAGCTGTCTGAGTGTGAAGATTAGGTCTTGAGTACTTCGGTTTGCTCGGAATCCGCACTGGACCTCATCCAATTGTGGCTCAGCTAGGCGTCGGAGTCTCTGCTCTAGGATTCTAGAGTAGATTTTACCAGGGACACTGAGAAGGGATATGCCTCTATGGTTTCCACATTGTCGATTGTCACCCTTTTTGAAAATTGGTGTTATGATGGCAATCTCCCAATCCTTTGGTATGGTCTTGTTGCACCATGCTGCCTGTAGGACCTTTAAGAGTAATAGGTCGCCTGATGCTCCCATGTACTTAACCATTTCTGGTGTGAATGATAATTCTATTATTTTATTATGATTAGACTCTAGCACGAATAAATGCTATGGTAGTAGGTCATACGGCCACAGAAAGTCAGTGGACAAAGGACAGAAACCGATTAATTGTTGAATGTTTTAAATGAATATTACAAGCTCAATACAATTATAAGAATGTTTCATGTAGAGTCCCATACATATCATCTTCCAGTATCCCATTGAATACTTTCGTGTCCTCTCCTTATATGCGTTGATGACATACATAGTTGGAAATTCAGACTTACTGAACAAAATAATGTCAAGTGAAAAGTACAATGTTAAAGACTGAATATTTAGTGATGGTGAAACAAATAATGCTGGATGGAAAAATTATTAAAATATACATTTTATGAAGATAAATTTTTTTTAAAAATTTATTTGGTGAAGTATTTCTATATAGTGTACCAGGACTCTTGACATAAATGTATTAAATTAGTGAAATTAAGGTCTCCTCCTTTGTGTCCGCCTTTTCTCAAAAATTGTCCTCCTTTTTTGTCAAAAATTCAGAAAATGCCCTATTTAAAAAAAAAAAAATATGGTCATCCTAAATTAGCATTCATACTCTTCGACATTTTCTGAGGGAGAAAGATCACCTATGGGTTTGCCCGGAGTGCAGTGAGGGCGATTCTGAATGACAATAACAATAACAACAAACTCTACGTCTATTCTTTGATTTCTAGTGTGGGCAGACAACACCACTTTCAATCGTTTCCCCGCTAATTTACATGAATTATTTCCCTTAAAATGAGACGTTACAGACATCATGAGTATTCATTCATTTCCGAGACAAATTTTAGAACAGGTTTTAGTCAGCTGTTTTAGTCAGATGTTTTAATCAGATGTTTTAGGTGAAGATAGACAGCACAGTCGTATGTATGATGGATTGATTTTTAAATTATTATGTAGATAGCAAAATAAAAAGATCGGATAGACATAGACTGAAATTTGGAGATTAGATAGATAGATAAATAGAAAGATAGATAGGTAGGCAGACAGACAGACAGACAGACAAATAGATAGATAGATAGATAGATAGATAGAGAGATAGATAGATAGAGAGATAGATAGATAGATAGAGAGATAGATAGATAGATAGATAGATAGATAGATAGATAGATAGATAGATAGATAGATAGATAGATAGATAGATAGATAGATAGATAGATAGATAGATAGATAGATAGATAGATAGATAGATAGATAGATAGATAGATAGATAGATAGATAGATAGATAGATAGATAGATAGATAGATAGATAGATAGATAGATAGATAGATAGATAGATAGAGAGGTAGATAGATAGATAGATAGATAGATAGATAGATAGATAGAGAGATAGATAGATAGATAGATAGATAGATAGATAGATAGATAGATAGATAGATAGATAGATAGATAGATAGATAGATAGATAGATAGATAGATAGATAGAGAGATAGATAGATAGATAGATAGATAGATAGATAGATAGATAGATAGATAGATAGATAGATAGATAGATAGATAGATAGATAGATAGATAGATAGATAGATAGATAGATAGATAGATAGATAGATAGACAGACAGACAGATAGATAGATAGATAGATAGATAGATAGATAGATAGATAGAGATAGAGAGATAGATAGATAACGAACGAACGAACGAACTTTATTTTCAAAGGGTTAAGAATTGGGCACGCAGGCCCGTCTGACATTCTGCCCTTCCTCTCTCTCTCATCATGTATACTAATATCCTTTCATCCTCACATTTACTTTAAGCATTATTAAGGCATTTATCATTATAAAAGTAATATTACATTTGCAATAGATAGAGAGAGAGAGATAAATAGATAGATAGATAGATAGATAGATAGATAGATAGATAGATAGATAGATAGATAGATAGATAGATAGAATAAGAATACACTCATGCTTCGCGGCAGGTTTCCAGGGGAATACCTGCGGTTGTACCTCCATTTATTACACATAAGGAAGGGAAACCCGAGGCCTGTAAACGGTAAATTAATATGAAACAAACATAAAGGTATGTTTTCAGGCACTCGTAAGAAATAAAGAAGTAGAACACTAGACAACAGAAAAACAACAGACATGAGTGACTTACCCAAGACTCGAACCCTGTATAATAGGGGAACAACAGAAGTGATTGCGTCATTAGTAGGCTGGACTGCCCATGTAAATTTCCGGTGTTATGTCTTGTGGTTCGCACTAATGACCCGTCATCGAAGCATCATTTTTTGGTGATGCCTAGATGGCAGGGAGGATAGCGTGATTCGCTTGCATAGTTAGGTGGGGTTGTCGCACGGAAGGTCCTGAGTTCGAGTCTTGGGTAAGCCACTCACGTCTGTTGTTTTTCTGTTGTCTAGTGTTCTACTTTTTTATTTCTTACGAGTGCCTGAAAATATACCTTTATGTTTGTCTAATATTTGTACCTCCATGCTCCATACCGAGAAAAGAATGAAATGTTGACAACTTTTGACATGTTCTTAAAAGTAAAAAAAAAAAAAGTTCTTAAAAGTCAGTTGATTGTGGGTAGGCCATTATCTCTGACAGATTTCCAGATAATGGAAAATTTAATCAGCAATATAGCTCGAGTGTTTTACGGCTTTTGTTATTTGTATTCTGTCATGATATCTTGTAAATCCTGCTCTGCAGGCTAAATGTATGAAGACATTTATTAGAGAGGATACAATGAGAAGTTCCTCAAATTGTTCCGTTAATCCGCTCCATTTGTTTCTTTATTTTACTATGCCATTTTCATTTTTGTCTTTCATGAGGTCATTTGCTTTCTTGTATTTCCGTGTTAGCTTCGTTGTGCTGTTGTACAGGTCCCTCATATTTCATTTTGTTGCAGCTTCCTCAGTCTCTCTTACCAGCTCATCAATGCTTGGAGGGTATATCTGGAGTCATCTTTATCTGACCATCAGCAATGCACAATACTACAGTACACATACTGTGACGACATCTTGTCGCGTAATTTTACGCCTCTTCTTTCTCTCCTACATTATCCATTTACTTCTTCATTTTTTTGTCCACACATAAATTTGTGCCCCTCCGCTCATTATATTTGGTGTGGTGAAGTGGGATGTTATAAATATTTATAGGGGACTTAGTGTACTGACTGAGATCAGCTGTGAAGGTATCTATATCTATTAAGAGTAGTGTATTATAGATAACCTTACTTGCTACCACATATCTATATATCTCAGTCAGAATTATTCTGGAATAGTGTGATGACTACGTTATGTGTCTAGGGTATGTGTATGATGAAGTGTAAGTCACAACAACAGACAGATAAACAATTTAATTTAATCCACTACTCTTGACAACACTGTGACACTCACATACATATAACACTCTATGAGAATATCTTAAGGAGTCACTGATAACTTTTCAAATAACAATATGTATTCATGGTTATCATAAAGGTATATGTGTCCTGATTCAAATACAAAGGAACCAGGAATCACAATCAATTTTAATTACAAGTATATGTACAGACTTTATCAATATGAATATTGTAGTGACATATATTATTAAAATATCCTATGTGTGTCAGTTGTGTAGTGGTAATATGAGGTAATACTGGTTTTGTTTTGTTCAAGCTCTGTTGGTATTTGTCATCATGACTTCAATAGTTTGTCTTTTGGGACTAGTATTGGAGATGTTCTCAGTTCCTGATATTAAGACAATTAAATTCCCCTCTGAATGTTATTTTTACAAAGTCATTTCAAGATGAGGGGACATAATGTTGAGCTCAGCTGGCCAAATCAGCTTATCTTGCGTGATGGCGGCAGGAAAGGACTCCTCTGCTCGAATTCTCCTCTGGGCTCTGGAGACACCTCACTGATAGCTAAATGGACCAAGGAGTATGCTGTCCGACTCTGGATTCAGCAAAGCTCTGACCAGGTGCTGCTCAATACCATCAAGACCACGGTCCCTGAAAACAAGAAGGATGTACCTTCTACTTCATAACTAATTGATACTCTAGTTCTACACTGAGCACAATACAACACAAACATTGAGTTCAGAGCGTTAGGCCAACTGTCAGCTTCATCTGAAATACTTTATACCAGTATTACCCTCCTTAATGGTTACTACGCCTCTGCACTTCCAGCATTATTTCTGTCTAATCAATCATCCAGGTGTCAGTGTACTATTTGGCCATTCCATGCCGTTTTACTTCCCTCCGACACCCTCTGTTCAGGCTGGAGCATTATAGGCTTTATCTCCTGTTTGCCACTGAACTACACATATATATACAGGCATAAATTAACAATTTACATTCAATTTTCATTAAAAGATACTGAATGGTTCAAGCTTACCACAATTTCATGGAAATAAACACAGATACGTTGATTAGCAATGAATTCTGGCACAATTACTGGCACAAATTCCCATCTGCTTATGTTCCAGGCTTTTATTTAACACAAATATGAGCTGGCTTCAACGCACTGTTGCTTTATCAAGATTATTTGCACTAGTGGTCTCGAACTAACGCTCCTAAGTGAGTATATCAGCGAGTCTAGCCAATGAGGCCACGTTTCGACAAGTGTTTGAAAAAATGTTACCTTTTCACGTCTCCCCTAACAACGAAAGATAGTATTTATAGCCCGACCAATCGTGGTTAGTCTTTCATTTGTTGCGCTCCAATCAATTTGGAGTTTACATGGTAGGCTAATTCTGTAACGTAAGATTTTTTTCAAACACGTTATAAAAAAATTTTATGAGCAGAAATGATTCCATGCTGTCAGGCATCCCCACTATTTTATTTTGGGTATAATTTATTAATTCCTGGACTATTTGCGTAACGTTTTACATATTCTTTGTCAGCAAGCCCTAAGGAACCCAAATATACAAATTTAAAAGAGCTACGTGGCTGCGTTCAAAATATGTATTTTCTACCTCCTGTTTCGAAGATGTGCTGTCTGGGTACTGTTATGTTTTCATACGTAAACCCATATAATGTTATCTTTCCTAATAAGCGTTTTTTATGATTTTAAAACCTAACTCTGGGAAAGGGTAGTGTATTTTATCACTGTCCGTCTGAAAAAAAATTAGTGCATGTAGACTTACACGCGTGATGGCAGCATTTGTGTATCGCGCGAAGCGTGTTTAGTGTTCGGCTTTCTGCCTCTCCCTTCTCGCTATCCTTTTGTCCATCTGTCTTTTGATCTTGGTAACATAGTGTAGAAAAAGACATGAATGGAATTTAAAATTTAGGTCAACTTGCATATTTCAAGGTTTTTCTTAGAAAGGCAGCACATTTTATTGTGTGTTTGGGAAACGCGTGTATGTTGCAGAAGGCCTTTAATATCAACGTGAAAGCGTTACAATTTGCATACGCAGTAGAAAACAAGGGGATTTCGAGTACAGTCATTGTGACAGCACTGTTCTTTACCATTCTTCTTCCTTTATTTATTATATGTATTTATTAGGCTTTATATTTACTTGATAATTTATATATGTGGATTAGAATATTCCACGACACCTCCCCTCTTAAAACAGACATTATATGTCAGTCCTTTATTCTATATTCACATAGAGAAATTTATTATTATTTCTGGGGTTTACGGTGATTCTCATCACACGGATGGCGGCTTAAAAAATCCGCTCCCAAATTGGTTTTTCCAGATATATACTCAATGCTAAAATTATATGGAGCCAAAAGTAAAGACCATCGGAGTAACCTGGAGTTCTCATGCTAGCCTGTGCTAGAAACGATAAAGGTTTGTGGTCTGTTTGCAACTTAAATGCCTTCCCATATAGATAAATATTGAATTTCTTTATCGCCCATATTACTGCAAGACATTCTTTTTCGCTAGTTGAGTAGTTGATTTCAGCTTTATTCAACTTTCTGCTAGCATATGCCACTGGGCTTAATTCCCCATCCAATGCATCTGATTTCTGTAGTAGAGTTGCACCTAACCCAATATTACTTGCATCCGTCCTTACTATGAATTCTTGACTTAAGTCAGGTAATTTCAAAATGGGTTTACTTGTGAGCTTTTCCTTCAATTCTTGGTAAGTCATTTCACATTGTGGTGTCCATGTAATGCGATCTGGATGTCCTTTACGTGTCAATTCAGTTAACGGTGCACATATGGAATTAAAGTTTTTGATATACTTCTGGTAGAAACCACATAATGAGACAAAGGATCTCACGTCCTTCTTGGTTTGTGGTCTCGGGGCTTTCTGTAGTTTCTCTAAATTCTTTGGGTCAGGGGTCATGTTTCCCTGATAAACTGTGTGTCCCAAAAATTCCAATTCTTTACATCCAACGCAACATTTGGTTGGTCGGGCTGTTAAATTTGCCTCCCTAAGTCGATCAAACAGCATGTTCAGAGAGTCAATGTGTTCCTCAAATGTTTCTGTTGCTATAAGGATATCATCCATAAAATTTGTTATACAGGGATTATTCAGAGGATCCAATAATTTTCTCATCATTCTAGAGAAGACACTAGGCGCATTCTTCAATCCAAATGGCAATCTATTAAACTCATAGTGTCCTTCTGAGGTACTAAAAGCTAGGTATGGTCTAACCTCAGGCTTTACTGGAATCTGATAGTATCCTTTACTCAGATCCACTTTTGAGAAATATTTAGCTTTATTTAGTCTGGCAAACAGCTGATTTGTATCCGGCAATGGATCCACCTGTCCTTCTGTAATAGCATTCAGTCTCCTGTAATCTATACAGAGTCTATGTTCTCCAGAGGGCTTCCTTAAGAGTACAACACCGGAACTATACGAAGACTCACTGTGCGAAATAATTCCTTCCTTCAATAGATAGTCTATCTCTTCCTTCAAAGCTTTCTCCTTAGCAAACGGAATCGAATATGGTTTCATACAGACAGGTGTGGAGTCTATTAGTTTCATATCATATTCCAATAGGTTTGTATGCCCTGGTCGGTCTGTTAACACCTCTGCATGATTATTTAGAACCTGTTGCACTCTCTCTTTCTGAGTTTTCGTTAAATGTGTACTGATTTTCACCTGTGCTGCTGTCTCACAGGGGTGTAATGGATATTCAAATGATGAAAGTGGTTCCTTTTTCATCTCCATGGCGATGGACAAGGTCAACAAGTGTGTCTCTTCCTGATGTTCTCTTTCCCAATATTTCTTCAGGAGATTCACATGATAGATTTTTTCTTTCCCCTTCTTATCTATCTTATAATTTGTTCTAGACACCTTCTCTAGAACTGTATATGGACCCTGCCATCCAATTTGTAACTTATTCTGACTCCCAGGCAAAAGAAGCAGTACTTTCTCTCCCACAGCCAAATTTCTGTCTTTCGCCTTCCTGTTATAATAGGCAGCATGTTTCTTCCTGGCTTGTTTCAAATTTTCATTGGCAAGTTTCCAGCCAGTTTTTAACCGAGTGGTCAGCTCATTCACATATTGGTATGAAGATGTAATGTTTTCCTCTGCCTTTTCATCAGTCCACGTTCTTAACAAAGCTACATATGGACCTTTAATTGTGTGGACCTATTTGTCCATGCACCGGTATGGTCTCTTCCACTCGAAGCTTTATAGTGATGATTTTTCCTCCCAGAATTATCATTCACAAAACGACCGCTACCAATTTTTCTTTTGGGGCTTTCTCCCCACTTAAAATTCTTGATGAGAGATTTCCTCTCTACATCCTCTTCCTCCAGTTTGTTTAAGTCCGATTGAGGGATTTTCGGCTTATCCTGGGGTAAGACATCTTTTTGCACTCTCCGCATAGTGGCCATTGTAAAACAGTTAAGTGAAGCTTGTCCGTGAAAAGGGGCTTCCCATTCCATTTGGTCCACTTTATCAAATCTATATTTCTTTTTATTATCAGGCCTAATTTTGCCCCGTGGCGTGTCCAGGTCCTGATCCATGTTCCCACTTGTGGGTGTTCCCTCATGTGCTATGCTACACCTTTCTACAAAATTCTCAATGTCCCATCTTGCTTTGGGCCAATAATAATTGTGAGCCACCTTTTGGATGATGGTACCTATTTCTCATGGTCCCCATCTGGTTTCACATGTAGGCTCCTTATTAAGTCTGCCCTATATCTTTTAGGAAGAACCAGCTGTCCGTGACCTTTGGATCTAGCTCCAGTCTTCCTATACATCAACTTGTTTTTCATGTAAAAATCTCCCTTGCCTGGAGTTGTATGACAAGTTGACAATTTTCTGAAACAAGGCTTGAGTGTTTTATCCCCAGCCTGTGCCTTCCTCATCTCTTCTGGAGTGGTATCTAACATAATATCCTCCTCCTGTCTTGAGGTCGACCTGACCTGAAGGGTTGCCATATACACAGGTTTCCTTCTGCAACGGTCAGTGTCATGATTGTCCATCTGACAATTCTTACACCACCTTTTTCCTTGGTTGAAAGATTTTCTTTCATCATATTTCCTTTCATCGAATTGTGGGAATTTATTTTTATTTTCATACCGTGGCCTATCAAATTGGTGCTTACCTTTATTTTGATCCTTAGGATCAAATTTATTAAAGTTCTGTGGTGCCCTAAAGTTATCCACTTGTTTCTTTTTATTACCTGTTACCTCTGCTTGAGCTGCTTGATACCTTTCAGCAACATTTAGCAACTCACCCAGCCTCTCTGCACCTTGTTCCATGAGAAACTTTCTCAGGTCTGGAGCCATGGACTCTCTTAATTGCTCTATAAGGACCATTTCCTTAAGATCTTGGGTTTTCCCCAGAGAAGTCCATTTCTCCAAGTATGTCTCTATTCGTGCAGAGAACTGGTGATAGGTTTCACCTGACAGTAGTTTAGCATTCCTAAATTTTTTCCTATAAAATTCTGCATTCTTTTCATACCTTAACAAAAGAGCCTGCTTTAGCATGTCATAATTTTCCTGATCACCTCTGCTCATTTTTGCAAAAACTTCATAAGCTGCCCCACGAAGTCCCTGAGATAACTTTAAGCTCCACCTTTCTCTCTCTAACCCATACGTGGTAGCTAATAGTTCATACCTATTTAGGTAGCTCTCAATATCATCGTCTTTCTCAACAAAATGATCTAAATGAAAATTCATAGCTGAGGTTGAGGCTCCCTGAGTAACCGTAGCATCAGAGGCAAAGGGACTGGCACCATTTTCAGGAGCATGGCCTTGAAACTCAAACTCCCTTAGTCGTAACTCATGTTCCCTTTGTAATCTTTTCTCCTCCTTTTCTGCTTCCCTCTCTGCAGCTAATCTCTTCTCTTCTCTTTCTGCAGCTAATCTTTTCTCTTCTCTTTCTGCTTCCAATTTCTTAGCCTCTTTGTCAGCCTCAATCTGCAACCTCTTAGTCTCAGCCTCAGCTTGCAACCTCTTAGTCTCAGCCTCAGCTTGCAACCTCTTAGTCTCAGCCTCAGCCTCAAACTGTAACTTCTTAATTTCCTTGTCAGCCTCTAACTTTCTTTCGGCCTCTTTTTCTAATCTTCTTTCTTCGCGTTCAATAAATTTGTCACATTCCGTAGTGACATAGGCAACCATAACTTGCCCATCTAATCCTAACTCTTTTGCAGTCTGAACAGCAGCAGATCGAAATTTGGCCAGGTCCGCCATTGTCTATCAGGTAAATTTATACAATGTCTAACCAACAATTTAATCTCTAAATATATCTAATGGACAACACAGGCACCGTGAGCTCAACCTTATTTAATTCCACCCAAGGATACCTTTTAATTCTTATATTCCCTGAAGTGAATTACCCCCAATATTTTTAATAGGGAAAGATTCAAAATCCCAAGAGCGAGACCCCAATATATGTGGTGAAGTGGGATGTTATAAATATTTATAGGGGACTTAGTGTACTGACTGAGATCAGCTGTGAAGGTATCTATATCTATTAAGAGTAGTGTATTATAGATAACCTTACTTGCTACCACATATCTATATATCTCAGTCAGAATTATTCTGGAATAGTGTGATGACTACGTTATGTGTCTAGGGTATGTGTATGATGAAGTGTAAGTCACAACAACAGACAGATAAACAATTTAATTTAATCCACTACTCTTGACAACACTGTGACACTCACATACATATAACACTCTATGAGAATATCTTAAGGAGTCACTGATAACTTTTCAAATAACAATATGTATTCATTGTTATCATAAAGGTATATGTGTCCTGATTCAAATACAAAGGAACCAGGAATCACAATCAATTTTAATTACAAGTATATGTACAGACTTTATCAATATGAATATTGTAGTGACATATATTATTAAAATATCCTATGTGTGTCAGTTGTGTAGTGGTAATATGAGGTAATACTGGTTTTGTTTTGTTCAAGCTCTGTTGGTATTTGTCATCATGACTTCAATAGTTTGTCTTTTGGGACTAGTATTGGAGATGTTCTCAGTTCCTGATATTAAGACAATTAAATTCCCCTCTGAATGTTATTTTTACAAAGTCATTTCAAGATGAGGGGACATAATGTTGAGCTCAGCTGGCCAAATCAGCTTATCTTGCGTGATGGCGGCAGGAAAGGACTCCTCTGCTCGAATTCTCCTCTGGGCTCTGGAGACACCTCACTGATAGCTAAATGGACCAAGGAGTATGCTGTCCGACTCTGGATTCAGCAAAGCTCTGACCAGGTGCTGCTCAGTACCATCAAGACCACGGTCCCTGAAAACAAGAAGGATGTACCTTCTACTTCATAACTAATTGATACTCTAGTTCTACACTGAGCACAATACAACACAAACATTGAGTTCAGAGCGTTAGGCCAACTGTCAGCTTCATCTGAAATACTTTATACCAGTATTTACCTCCTTAATGGTTACTACGCCTCTGCACTTCCAGCATTATTTCTGTCTAATCAATCATCCAGGTGTCAGTGTACTATTTGGCCATTCCATGCCGTTTTACTTCCCTCCGACACCCTCTGTTCAGGCTGGAGCATTATAGGCTTTATCTCCTGTTTGCCACTGAACTACACATATATATATACAGGCATAAATTAACAATTTACATTCAATTTTCATTAAAAGATACTGAATGGTTCAAGCTTACCACAATTCATAGAATAAACACAGATACGTTGATTAGCAATGAATTCTGGCACATTTACTGGCACAAATTCCCATCTGCTTATGTTCCAGGCTTTTATTTAACACAAATATGAGCTGGCTTCAACGCACTGTTGCTTTATCAAGATTATTTGCACTAGTGGTCTCGAACTAACGCTCCTAAGTGAGTATATCAGCGAGTCTAGCCAATGAGGCCACGTTTCGACAAGTGTTTGAAAAAATGTTACCTTTTCACGTCTCCCCTAACAACGAAAGATAGTATTTATAGCCCGACCAATCGTGGTTAGTCTTTCATTTGTTGCGCTCCAATCAATTTGGAGTTTACATGGTAGGCTAATTCTGTAACGTAAGATTTTTTTCAAACACGTTATAAAAAAATTTTATGAGCAGAAATGATTCCATGCTGTCAGGCATCCCCACTATTTTATTTTGGGTATAATTTATTAATTCCTGGACTATTTGCGTAACGTTTTACATATTCTTTGTCAGCAAGCCCTAAGGAACCCAAATATACAAATTTAAAAGAGCTACGTGGCTGCGTTCAAAATATGTATTTTCTACCTCCTGTTTCGAAGATGTGCTGTCTGGGTACTGTAATGTTTTCAAACGTGAACCCATCTATTGTTATCTTTCCTAATAAGCGTTTTTTGTGATTTTAAAACCTAACTCTGGGATGGGTAATGTATTTTATCACTGTCCGTCTGAAAAAAAGTTAGTGCATGTAGTCTTACACGCGTGATGGCAGCATTTGTGTATCGCGCGAAGCGTGTTTAGTGTTCGGCTTTCTGCCTCTCCCTTCTCGCTATCCTTTTGTCCATCTGTCTTTTGATCTTGGTAACATAGTGTAGAAAAAGACATGAATGGAATTTAAAATTTAGGTCAACTTGCATATTTCAAGGTTTTTCTTAGAAAGGCAGCACATTTTATTGTGTGTTTGGGAAACGCGTGTATGTTGCAGAAGGCCTTTAATATCAACGTGAAACGTTACAATTTGCTTACGCAGTAGAAAACAAGGGGATTTCGAGTACAGTCATTGTGACAGCACTGTTCTTTACCATTCTTCTTCCTTTATTTATTATATGTATTTATTAGGCTTTATATTTACTTGATAATTTATATATGTGGATTAGAATATTCCACGACATTTGGTTACCTTTTTCCATACTGCGATCGTGTCATTTCACGAAACGTGAAAGTATTTGTTGACTTTCTACGCAATGCATTTCCACCAGACAAAAATGTCCAGGTCTGTGCGTGCTTCATCGCAAACGCGTTCAGCCACTTTGGCGGAGAATACACAGAAAGCCAGGTTGGTAGTGTCTGCATCAGCTACAAGTTTTAGATTATCCCAACGGTAAACTTGGGAGAGGAATAATCACTCCCGTCCAGAGATTGTCTGTGATAATAATTACAAAAAAACCCGTCTGGGTAGACACATTAGCAAGGACACTATCTTGCAGGGATTAGTTTACAAGTCTGACTTGGAAGGTTACCTAAGAGTAAACGGCCGTATATGAAGATGAGGTAATGTGTTCAAATTTTAAAATCATTTTTTAAAACACGAGGGTGAAGGTGATAACGAACGCTGCGACGCACTTCATTCTTGCTCATGGATTGGATTAAATCATAGCAGGAAATATACATTCGTTCTCATTGGAGGCCGGTCAGAAAACCACTTGGACGCGTGGACATGAAAACTGCGATATAACGTAGCACATTCAAGATATAAGACACTGCATACCAAAACCGTGAGAGTAGACAGCCCAGACAAAGTCAGGAAAGAATTGTTGCGTGATAAATTCTCGCAACATCGTTTTATTTCAATATCTATTTTATAACGCAAGGGCAACAACTGCTTGAAATTTATAGTTACTTTTCTCGGTAAGCATTTGTCTTCTCGCGTTGGTATCGAATGCAGTTAAGTTTGAGCTGTGGTCATTTTGCGCTGGACTGCGCATGACTTGTCTTGCTTCTTGGTCGATCGGTTTCCGCCCACCACTAGTGGAGTGAGCGATTTGGAATGGCGAAAGAGATGCCTCGTTGAAGAGGGGATCTCCGCTATTTTTTGTTCTGTCAGGGATGTGTAGTCCTCTTAATGGATATTTCGTTTATTCGAGATAATACCTCTAGTGTTCCCCACATGTCGGGAGGCGTGATATTTCTGTGTATTTCATGAAAGCAAGGTAAATTGACTTTTTCATTAACTCTATCGATTTTTGGTCGTGAACGATTTCTGGTTCATAGCCTGTCTTCGAAAGTCGTCGTCACGAGATGTTTTCCTAGCTCACATGTCGCTGTATTGTGCTGCATCGGTTGATGCAGGTCCCAAGGACTATTACTTGCTACTTGGTTACCTGAACTAGGTTTGAAAAACCTTTGTTATCTGGAGGATATTTTTGAGGACATTATTTATACTTCGGCAGACGTGTCTGTCTTGCTGAAGTCAGATTAAGGAGAGTGAACTGATCTCATACATCTGGTTATCTCCTGGCTGTTATAGAAAAGGATGGAGTTTTTCACCTGACTACATTTACAGCACTATGAAATATAACATGCATCTGACTCATCATTGTAATGCTGTATACCGTCCATTACTGGATTGAATGTTGCTGTGATAATGACTGTTTGATGTGTCTACATATTCGCGTAACCATTTTGTCACTGTGGCGTCCACAATAAATAATGAAGAAAAACGTCAACGGCTGTTTCAAGAATCATTGACTTTATACGTCGTGAGTTTACTGACGTCCTATGTGGATTGCCCTGTTATTTTTGTATGAACATTGTTTGACTGAACACATCTGCACACTACACAAAACCAGACATGCGAATACCATCCATCATCATATGGCATCACGCATCAGAATAGAGTAAGGATTCTGAACTTATAGGACCGGTCAAAACGTATTGGGGCATCTTCTGAAACATCAGTAGAAAACCTCAACATTATTAATGTAGCAAAGTTGATTTTGCTGGGGAGGTTATGATGGTATCCTAAAAGAAGGAAAAGGTGTCTGCTATAACCGTGTGAGGTCAAGCACATGTAGGTCTCTGACTCTATAGATGATGATGATGAATTATATGCAGAGAACCTAACGCTACCTCCCTAGGTCTCACACGGTCAATCTTCTGGCTCTAGTGTATGGTGTATGGTGTACCTAGTGTCTAGGGGAGAAATGAATGATGGTACACAACAATCAAACACTTTAAGTTTCTATTAAAGAAGTTAATAACTAGCAGTTAAGTTTTTCTTTGAACAAATATTTACAATTTATTTTGCCTGTCCATTCATAGCTTGTGGACAGGTCTTTGAAAATAAGGACAAGATAGTTTACAGAATAGAACAATTAAAAATGTTGGGACAATTTGCCCAATAACTAAAAGTTATTATGTATTTATAAATGTCCTTCCTGTTTGAAATATTACAGAGTTCACTTTATTTATCTAACGGGAGAGTCACTGTATATGAGGGCTGTAGTTCATCCTACCCCCATAAAATTCCTGTGTAATATCTTGAAACACAAGAAAATGTCAGAGATGCCCCAGATGTTTTACTCTTCACCTGGGAGTCCTTGTTGTAAGATAATTCAATGGGGAGTTGCAGAAATTTCAAGTTCAACACTCGCCAAAGCTCCTACTGGATATTCGACAGCATATAAGTCTGGTTGGAGATTGGTTGGCGTTTATAAGCACTCAGCAGGTTTCCTGTCACCAGCCGGCAACAGGAACATAGACCCTCTGCAACAAAAGGACACCCTGGTCTTTTATCTCTGATCATTTATTCTAACACTTAATTCCCTACGTGGGTATGGGGGTCAGCCTCGCGTGCCTTACAAATGCACTCGCCCCGAATTGTGCAGGACTCCCACCTGGTTGTGACCACACCTCAAGTCCTTATAGTAGATACGCCACTGTACGTTCACATACTTTTCCTCCATACAATAATGTGGAGTAACCACATTTCCTTTGATATGCTATTATCTTCTTTTCTTTTCAATTATATTTGCTTCAGGCATGTAAACAGTGTTCATTGAACACAGAGGCTTGCTAAACTATTTTAATACAATAATATGTCAACATAATCGTAACAACATACATCAGTTAGACACCGTTTAATGTGAGGACTCAACAATGTCTGCTTCCGACATGTCCTTCACTTTTTCCCCAATAGCAGTATCTAACTTTGTAGTTGGACCAAACATATTAAATTTCATAAAATATCCTTACCACAATCAAGAAATATATATAAACAAATGACGCTGATTTGGTAAAGAAATGGCCTCAGCTTCCTCCGAACTGCACAGACTGTGAATTTATTCTTTATTTAAGTTTAAAATTAACACAGCTGTTTTTCAGCGTATCTGTATACAAATTTTAGTTCAACTGGCAATGAATAGTCAAAGCCTTTTGCTAATATCTACCAGCCTAGCCAATCGTACGTTCTACTACTTGAATTCAAATGCAGTTTGAATGAAAAACCCAAAATAATTTTGAATAACTGGTGGTCGATTGGCCCGTCTGCTCTAGTCATGCCCAATACAAAAGATATCACGTTAGGATTACATTTCTCCTACCGTTCCCCTTTCCCATTCATACTCTGTTCACCCCAAGCGAATTTGAATGTACCTCCCTGCCTCTTTTTCCAGCTCGCGTCCCCCTAACGTTACCAAAAAAACATGAGCAGGAACGCCAGTGTGTCTGGTCGTGTGTTCTTAGATATTAGTATTTCTTCAATAACTTCTCTAATACTGGGAATATCATATTATTTAAAGTACATTCTTACTCAGCAAACTCTACGTCATACTGCCATATATTTCTTATGGGGAACTTCATAATGGTTTAAAATTTCCAATTTATGTCATCGTCCATCGTCAAATAAAATTTTACACAAGTCCGCCATCTTTCCTCTCCTTCGTCTTGCGTGCATGTATTTTTCAAATAACTAACTTGTTTTAGTTACATCAGAAATGCTACCACTAGGAGGAAATAAAACTGTCTGCGTGGTTATGCCTTGGCTGGCTTTTCCGCAGTGTGAATATATGCGTTGCAGACTGTGTCATCGAAGCGGGGTGTAGACGGGGCGGGTTTAAGAATTTGCGTTACTAATTAGTATTTTATCGTGTAATACTACCAAAAAATGTAAGGATTACTACTAATTTTGCTACAAAGTTGACAGAAAGTGTTACTTCAGATAGCTATATTGCGGCATGCTTCCGCCAATAGTTAATTGTAAGGCTAGACTACAAAGTGTATGCAGCAGATTGGGCAAAAATTAACCATTAGTAGTGTTTCTCGAAAACGAAACTAAAGCGTGTCAGACTTTTTCCGTGAAATCGTTCTATAGGCTTAGCACTGTGCAAAAAGCAGCACTGCTGGCTTCGAAGATGCCAACCTTCAGACACATGCGGGCTAATGTATTTATTATCGTTTTATGCCTAAATCGTACCGAATTGAGCGTTTATTCTCCCATATTTTGCTACAATTAATACGAAAACCTGAATCCTACAGGACCGCTCAGAAGTCACAGTGGGATTCTAAATAGAAATAATACCCCAGACGCGTGTTTGAGGCATCTTTATCAAGTTGCCAAGACTTTTCAACTAGGCAAGAAGTCTAGATTTCACAACTATTTGGGGTGAGTTGTACCATATATTTTATACTTTGAATTTATTAACATGAACCACCACTGCAAGAACTGGTGATTGCTTTATGCGTGTTTCTCATATAGAACCAAAAGGAGAGGTAGTCCCAAGTTACAAGTGGAGCAAGGAGTGAATGATGATGACATCATGTGTAAATATGTATTATCATTCGTAATAAGTTATATGTATTTTTAGACATGTTCACCCAGGCACAAGCCATTGCATTCTCCGCTGTCTCGACATACTTTTCGCTCAGACTAACTGAAAGTAATGGTGAATTTTTATCATATCCACTGAGCTATAATGAATACTCAGAGGGGATAAAATTGCTGAGAAAAAGAGCCGTTGGAAGAGACAGCAGGAAGACGCCTGATTAGTATCAGAGAACATTAACGTATCAGAGGCTTTGGGTTAATTCAAGGGTTAACAATTGCTAAACGTTGAGAATAACTGCCCAGGCAAAAATATTTTATGTCCTGCTTTATTCACCACCATGAAAAAATAAATGAAATATTCTTCTCGGATATTCCGAGACAGTTTGACTAGTTTCTTAGGGCTCAAAAGTGTCTCAGATTTATATATCTTTTATCGTTTGTCGCTTCCATTTCTTTTTTCCTTTTTAGCTCCAGAATAAAAAAGTAGCTAATTAAAAAAATCTTCATGAGCTTAAGAAATTAGAACTCTCCGTTTTTCTAGACAACTTAAAACATGCAAACCAGATGAAAAATCTAGTTATGCTTTAAGAATAATTTCAGAATTCAATCAGCATTTGTTTCTGCCAGAAATTAATATTTTTTTGTGTCGGTGCAACATTAACGCGCCTTCGCAGAGACATCTGTGAATTCGCTGTTGATCGTTTTCCAATGCACAGATCACACACAACAGTGAACGGTTTTAGAATAATCTGATTCCGAAACGGAAAATGTATCTATTTCCGTTCTTCTTCTTCGTCAGGTACCGTGTCCTCTGGCGTAGGTGATCATGCGTCTTCATATCTCCCGCTCTGCAGTACGGTAATGTTTATCAATTATGTTATAGACTTATGTCCATGCTACCATGTCAATGTCTTCTCTCTTTGTAGTATTTTTCCTTATTTTTGTTTTGCAATCTTCCCAGTTGTCACAAAATGATTCACCTGTCTTCTTCTCAGAACATACCCAAAAAAAGCGGAGTAATATAAGTAATCAGCTTTGAATTCTTGCAGGACATCCCCCGTCCTCTTGTTAGCTGTCCATGGTATTGTTAACTTTCTTCTATAAAACCGCATCAAATATCTTTTGTGTTTGTTTATTGATTGTCCATGAGTAACTTTAATATAACAGGATTAGCTTTCTATAACACAGAATAGCTTTAAAAAAAGCTCTGTTTAATGATTATCCATGACTCACTTCAAAATGATAGGATGGGCTGTATATAATAATCAAGATTTCTTTTTCTTACTTCCATTGACAAAGATGAGCTGCGTAAGATTAACGTTTTATTTTATAAAACGTTTATTTTGCTGGGTCTACTTTACCTGTCACCACAGATGTGCATCTTCCATCTGACTTTATGAACGTTCTTCGGTATTTGAATCTTTTGACGAATCTAAATTGTTTCATTTACTTTTATGACCACTTCGAGATGACCACTACTTCTGTTTTTTTGCTGTTTAGGGTATGGTTTTTATTTTCACTCTGTGTCACTATTGTATCAATCACTTCCTGCAACTCGTTTTCACTTTTTGCTAATAAGATGCTTTCATCAGCGTACCTCACGTTGTTTATATTATGTCTGTCAAATGATACCCCTGCCATTTCCTCTACGGATCTCAAATTTTTCCTAAACAGAGGAAGCAGATTACAAGGATTTCAGAACAATAAATCATTGTCAAAAACGGAACTTTTAGCCGTGGCTGTTCCCTGATCTGTTTTGAGAAACATCGTTTTAAGGGTAAATTTTGAAACATTTGATTAATGCGGTCAGATAAATTGTACGATAGAAAGATAGATAGATAGATAGATAGATAAATAGATAGATAGACAGACAGACAGACAGATATATATATATATATATATATATATATATATATATATATATATATATATACACACAGACAGACAGACAGACAGACAGATAGATAGATAGATAGATAGATAGATAGATAGATAGATAGATAGATAGATAGATAGATAGATAGATAGATAGATAGATAGATAGATAGATTTTTGTTTCGAAACTTCCATATTTTGTACGATCCTATGATCAACTGATACGAACATATTTACAAAATATCCAGCCTTCGCATGCAGCCTCCCCCGGAACACATCAATCCACTCACACATATTTTGTGTGTACACGTCCTAAGCTACTAATAATCAGAACGATGGCAAATGTACGAAAGCCTGGTTTGTTGCTGTCCGCGCTGAGTGGATAGTACTGTATTTATTAAATTGTTTGGGGTAACATATATCTAAATGAGCATCGTATGGTATTACTACAACAACTAGAACAGTGGTCCTGCTCTGTTGACTAGTTGTAGCTAAAATCGGGGTTTACTGTACGTGTTTTAAAAGATATATTACTGCTGTAGCAGAGAGAAGATTGGTTCCGTTTAGCTGATAATTTGCGACATTATCGCTGTCTTTTTCCGCTTAGTTGACATTGTGATTTTTCGTGAGTATGTTCAAAGAGATCATTCATATTGTTTTGACTGGACTATCTTCACAACTTATTATATTTAATATACACGCGTATATACATACATACGTAGAGAAGTATTAAGAACTGTCATATGTAAAGGCCACACAAAGTCTGTCTTTGCTGTCTTCCTCAAATTCATCGATTCTTTCATGAAGCAGACTTTTCTTGTACTGTACACGTTTTTACTTTATTAGCTTCTTCAATGTCCTAATTCTTTTGCAGATGAAGGACTTTTGTGTCAATATAAATGTTTCGTGTCTGTGTGCCAAATGACGAATACGGTCATATTTTTAATGTGTAAAATACTCCAGGTTACTTGTATAACAGTGTGCAATTTCACAGATTTATTTTGCGGATACGCCATGTCGAAACATATTTATGTTGTGGGTACGCCATGTCAAAACATATTTATTTTGTGGGTACGCCATGCCAAAACATTAATTTGTGGATAAGCCGTGTCAAAACATTTATTTTGTGGATACGCCATGTCAAAACATATTTATGTTGTGGGTACGCCATGTCAAAGCATATTTATTTTGTGGGTACGCCATGCCAAAACATTAATTCGTGTATAAGCCGTGTCAAAACATTTATTTTGTGGATACGCCATGTCAAAACATATTTACTTTGTGGACACGCCATGTCAAAGCATATTTATTTTGTGGATCCGCCATGTCAAAACACTTACATTTTATTAACTACCAGTAACAGTTCTATTCCTAACTGTCGTGCATTTATCTTAACTTGGTGAAACACACAAATAAAACAACAAAAAACAAAATATGTCGTTTGTTAATATGTTATTTATTCATTGTCATTCACGATATACTGAAATTATTATGACGAGTAATGAAAACGATCTGCTGAGGTAACAACTTTATTGTAAATTAATTTTTCTTCCTAACAACGATTTTGTACCTTAACAGAAAACTTTAGGTAAGGGAAACAACTTATTCTTGATGAAGGTACATTAACTCAAACAGTGAAGATGAAAGCGAGATTTTCTTTCATTTGAAAGAATGACTTGCTCAGGAAGCATTTCAGATATTAGTAAAACAATCTTTAAGTAGCAGAAATTTTTTCTTTCTCCACAACGTTTTATAATTGTAATCACATCACACAGGAAGTACTTGTATGTCTTCTGCAAAATAATAGTTGAGCAGACGAGAATGTGGTAGCTGATAAATATAATAAATTTAGTTCTAAGAGATTACAATATCTATTGTTGCTGTACTGAGCTAAACTTTGGATGGCTGCTGAAGAATTTATTTGAAGTCAGGCTTTTCATTAGCGTTTGGTTCTTTCATTATCTGTAGAGACGCTTGTGCCGAAATTGAATAACTAGATGTGACGAAGTAATGTGGAAATGTTGGTTGATTCTCTTGGATACTTAGAGGTGCGGAAGTAATATGGATAGCTAGTTATACTCTTGGATGGTCGGTTATCCTCTGAATCGCCTTGTGGTACGTCCACCAAATAAGAACCTTCTGGCGATGTTCAGTGCTGGACCTGGGGTACTCACGTTAATCGAGGAGACGGTTGACTTAGCTGGCGGGTTGGCAGTTGGGCCGACGTACGGCGGAGAACCGGTTACGTTTGCTGGTGGGCGGCCAGTTACATTAGCTGGTGGGTAACCAATTACGTTTGCTGGTGGGTAGCCAGTTACATTAGCTGGTGGGTAGCCAGCTACGTTTGCTGGTGGGCGGCCAGTTACATTAGTTGGCGGGTAGCTGGTTACATTAGCTGGTGGGTAGCCAGTTACGTTTGCTGATTGGCAGCCAGTTACATTAGCTGGTGGGTAGCCAGTAACGTTTGATGGTGGGTAGCCGGTTACGTTCGATGGTGGGTAGCCAGTTGCGTTGTAGTTTGATGGAGGATGAGGATGATAGTTTTCTGAGCCAACTGGATGACGAGACCTCCTGTAGCGATCCTGTTGATGTGAGAGTTTAAACAATTAGTCCGTTAAATGGTCCTGTACATATTATTTACTTATATTTATGTACTCTTTACACAGCCAGCAAAAACAATCATATATGTAAATATGTGCCTCGTGAAGTTACCGAGGGTCTGCTTGAGACAACCATTTTTTTTTTCATGGTGGACTGTAGAAAAAAAAAACAACTTCTTATAGTCAATGAAGCACATGTAAATACTTTTTTGGACCTCTGTACAATTTTATGTTAATATTCTTATACAAAATATTGCTTCTATTGTTTCTCTGATCCGTTGTTCATGTTTGTTGTGACGATACGGTTGTGCGATCTCAAGTCTACTCCGGCAGAAATGCATTACATTCCCGTGAGAGTGATATTTTCTTATTTTTCTCTCCCCTGTCATTACTATGTGGCATATTTTATGCACCATTATTTACTCTCTATGCTGGATCAGTAGGATGAAGTCTCTAACACTCCATTCCCATACGGAAGTATTTGCTATGGGACGGTCTTTATCTTGTTTACCACTCCTCAAACTTATTTACGTTCCGCCAGGTGAATTGGGGTATTATCGTAACAATACCCAGTCATTATCACCGGTCAGCGAGCGAGATTCTTATCATGAAAAGACGGTCTCGCCCGATCAACATCTATCGAAGCCAATATTGTCTGTCTGAGATAGCCATCTGAGGTGGACAGATTACATAGGTGGTAGATGTGTTTATCGTTTCACGGGACCATCCCTACGTGTGATTATCACGATAATCTGTCTGGAGAGACAATGTTGGCGATAGGTAGCATCTGGACACCAAATGAGCTCACAGATGGTGTTTATGAGTTGAGCAGAAAATGCTGGCTGAAATCTGACGCAGCGATATGAAGAGGTCACGCGTGGATATTAAATTTAATATTTTGAAACACGTGAGGGTATTTTTTTGAATTTGTAGCACTACTTCCCACGTAGTGCTGAACGAGATTCGATTGGATTGGTTGATGTGAGAGGCCGGAATATAAAATGTATCTCATTGGAAAATTAGCGGAAACACAGCTAGAATTTGAACTGAGGATTTTGAGATATAATGTAGTGAAATCAAAGTCAGTACACACACTGCATCGCAGACTAGCGACTCCTAAAAGCCAGAAAGAAAAAGGAGACATTGGACTTACAAATTCCACAACTGTAAGTAACAGATCGAATATTGGACAACTTAGGAATTTACAAGTAAACCCGCATTTTTAATATACAAGAATGGAAACTTAGGAATTTGATCTCCAGTCACAGGGGAATTAAACAAAAGTTATCCCAGTCCAGTGATTTTTCAGAACATCCGCCGTCAGAGGAATTAACTCTAATTTCCCAGACCAAGTCATAGAGGAATTAAACAAAAGTTTTTCCAGGCCAGTGATTTTGCAGACCACCGGCCGTCAGAGGAATTAACTCTAATTTCCAGACCTAGGTGATTTCGAAGCATCTAATACAGAGCTGTGTTCAGTCTAAATCTGTGCAAGGAGATTGTGTATTCCCAAAAATGTTGGGGTAAGTGTAAACAATTTATTTACTAATGTAAATTTTACAGGTTTCTTGCTAAGTGGTTATATATATGAGGCTGGCAACCTCAACATATGAAAACAGTATATGCATGAACCACTACTGCAAGAGCTGGGGATTGTTTCTGATTAGTCGTGCGCAAACCCGACAGCATAGGTTACCTCAAGACTCCGACTGGAGCAGTAATGAGTGATGATTATATCATGTGTGCCTCGTGTAGCATATCATTTTTGAGATGTATATAACTGTTAATGTTAGTTCAGGCACGAAGCATATTCTCACTGTCCAGATATATTTTACCCGTTAATCCTCAGAGTAATATTGGTGAATTTTAACCAGCTTCTGGGAGTTACGTTGTACGTGCTCGAGAATTAAATTCTTATTAGAGAGTTTAACCTTGGTGGGTGGACAACGGAAACGTGAGCCTGTTAGAGTGCTCCAAACAAATGTACTTAGCAGAAGGCATTTGTTTTTCTATTTTTCGAAAGTTCGTGCTTACAATCCGTCAGACGATTTGTGGTACTAACGCCGCTAGTATGAGAGAAAAGCATCCATCCTAACCGCCTACCGCGGAAGAGAATGTGGAGAAGGCTTTCGTCATCACAGAATTGAAGAACGACAGCTGCAGGAGTCAGCTAGAGTTACGTTTCTTGTAAAATAGGCGAAAGCAACGGACTTTTTCTAAATCACCACCTACGTCTCCGTGACGAAAATATTTATCTAAATTTCACCAATCTTTCCATATTTATTTTAACTGTTAAACACTAATTGATTATTAAAATTGTTACATGTTGTTTTCAAACTAAAAAATCATAGTCGCTTTAGTTTTATATGTAGGAAAGCAAACGTATGAGCCAGAATATTTAATACATATATAAATACCTAGACATATATTTACCTCTAAACAGAGCTATACCTTATAAGAGGGATTTCGTTGGATTACACCAACTGGGGGATTGAACGGGCTAAGTCATTGTTTAAATCCTTCACAAAAGAGGATGGACCAGATATAATGCGTTAACAATTGTTCAGCCCGAAGCAACATTGTTCGTGACTTCTGGAAATATCTTGTGAAAGCTCCCTTAAGGTAGAAGTGTCATTAATCTTCTATCTACATCTCTGCCAAGAATAATCTTGCGCGCAGGTAGATCCCTTGGAAGCCAATATTAGATACTCTTGAGTTTTGGTCACTGTTGGACCACTACTGCAAAGCAGAGGAGGCAATCCGTGACATTTGTCATACAAGGGGACTGATATAAGGTTATGCATGAGGCTGGTAACCTCATCATGTGAAACAAATCACCACAGAAATCAGAGCTGAAAGAGCTTATGTTTGATTGGTTCATGCTTCTTCCAATCGGACCAGTGCAGTGGTGGATGGAAAGGGCGATGAGGATAATGTAGATATGTGGAAGATACAGAAAGAGAAAGAAGGTCAGAATCATACAGGAAGTACCAAAAATAAAATATTATCAATTTCATTTGGAATGAACATTCCAAAAATTCAGAATCAGGGACATCCATATAAGGACATTGTTGGGGTCATTTAATGGTGTGAAACCAAATCTCGGTAAAGTTATTCTTTCGCGGATTGTTTTCACACCATGTCGAACTTCAACTAAATATATAAAAGATGTGAGTATGTTTTAACGGTATGACGAGAGTTTGTTCGAAAGATGAGGTGGGAGGATTCTGCTTAATGCTTTGATAGCCTGCGGTCGTGTTCGTTTGTGCGGCCATTGCCACTAATGAAATTGTGGCGCTGCCACTAACTAGTATATGTCTGCTCGGAAAGTGTGATAAATATATTAATAATTCAGAGTGTCCACGGGTTCGATGTAATGGCCCCGTTATATAAACCAGAGTATTCACGGGCTGGATGTATTACCCAATTAAATGAAACAGGTTAGTCTGTGACAAAACGTTTGTATGTGTTCTTTTGGTGGCTCTCTCACACCTTCAGCCCTCCGGCAGTATCATTTCTTATTCTTCATTTTTCTTTCCTATCGCTTATTATTTGGCAAATTTTTGCCCTGTCATTCATTATTTTGCTCTATACTGAATCTAGTAGGGCGAAGTCTCTAACACTCCACTCCCCTACGGTAGTATCTGCTATGGGACTATCTTTATCTCTTACATTTGTGCTTTATCACTCCTCAGACTTATTTACGTTCCGCTAGGTGAACTGTGGTATTATCGTTACAATACACGGTCATTATCACCGGTCAGCGGTAATACGTGTGTCGCTTTGAGTCGCCTAGCCAAGCTTTGATAATAGACGATCCTCGTTGGAAAACCATATTGTTTGTCTGAGCGGCCGGCAACCATTTTCTTTGACTGTCTGAAGAAGGCACGAACACACAGGTGATAATGAGATAATAGTTTCACGGGCCCATCCCTGTGTGTGATTATCGCAGATAATCTGTCTGGGTAGACATCTTGGCAGAAGACATTACGCCAGGCAAACTTGGTCACATGTTGTTTGTGAGAGTGCACAAGATGCCACCGGAAATATTACATCTTATTATAAAGAGGTCAAGCGAGGGAATATTAAATTTAATATTTTAAACACGTGGCGGAAATTATGAATTTAAACACCCCAACCCACGTAGTGCGGAAAGAGCTTACGATTAGATTGAAGTGAGAGCCGGAATATATAATGAATCTCATTGGCAGGTTTGCCGGGAAGTACAATCTGTGATGTGAACTGGAAACTGAAAATAAAATCTAGTGAACTCAGAGACACAGAACAGACAGCTTCGCAACTTCAAACGAGCAACTCACAAAAAGCCAGAAAGAGAAGGATCGGACCTATAATTCCATACTTATAAGGGACAGATAGAATTATTTGGGAAACTTAAAACCTTAAAAAGTAAGCCCGCTTTTATAAATACAGAGACTGGAAACCTAGGAATTGGATCATCAGTCATAAGAGAAATAATATCCCAGACCAAATGATTCATAGAACACCGACATAAAAGGAATTTCTATGACGAAATTGATTCGAGAGCATATGCACCGAAATTGCTCGTGTCCATCCGAAACCTGTGCAAGGAGATTGTGTATAACCTAAAAATTTGGGGTAAATTGTGAAAATTTCTTTTACAAATGTGAATTAACTTGTGTTCTTCCTAAGTTGTTATATATGAGGCTGGCAACCTCAACATACGAAAATAGTATATTCATAAACCACTACATCAAGCGATGGTGATTGTTTCTGGCTAGCCGTGCGGAAAACCCGTCAGCAGAGGTGACCCTAGACTCCGACTGGAGCAGTGATGAGTGATTATTACATAACATGTGCGTCAAGTGCATTTTGTGAGATAAATGTAGCTTGTTAATGTTAGGTCAGGCACAAATCATTATTCGCGCTGTCCAGACACATTTTCACAGTGAACCCCTTCAGGAATAGTGGTGATTTCTATTCATCTTTCCTGAGTTACCCTGTGTATACGCAAGAATTTAATTCTTCTGAGAGATTAACATTGGTGGGTGGACAGCGAGAGGACGCGCCTGTTAAGCTTCCAACTCAGTGTACTTAACCGAGGCATTTGTCTTTCTATTTTTTCTAAAACTACGTGGTTACAAGCTATCAGACGGTTCGAAGTACTGAAGTTACTACGCCACTCGTGTGAGAGAAGTACACTCATAACCAAGAAGTGACGAAAACCACAGCTGCAGGACTCCCTTATAAAAGTTAAGTTTTCGTGTAAAATAGGCGAAAGCAACGGATTTTTAAAAAATCAATCCTCACCTACGTCTCAATAACGAAAACTTGTATTTACAGCAAAATTTCACCAATCTTTCCATATTTATTTTAACTGTTAAAGACTAATTCGTTATTAAAATTGTTACATGTTGTTTTAAAACTAAACAATCATAGTCGCTTAAGTTTTTATATGTATGAAAGCAAACGTATGAGCCAGAATATTATATATATATATATATATATATATATATATATATATATATATATATATATATATATATTATATATATATATATATATATATATATATATATATATATATATATATATATATATATATATATAATATTCTGGCTATATATATATATATACTTAGACATATATTTACCTATAAACAGAGCTATACCATTTGTCACGGAGTGTTTTGAAGGGGTTTTGCATGTGTGAGTGTTCTAATGCTTCAGCGGGAGTTTATTGGTCATATGAGTTGTTGAGAGTTGGGAATGCATGCCTTGTGATAATTTAGCTACAAGCGGTGTTGTGAGCATTGCTTAAGACGGGCTGCTAGCTTTGGTCATGCGTGAATGGAGCTCAGTGGAGTGTGGAAGGTTTTCACGTGTTTGGTGAGTGTGGGTGAAGGGGTGCAGTCAGAGAGAGTAGTGTGTTGGTTTAGACGTGTGTTGAGTCAGTAGAGAGTTGAGTCAGTAGAGAGTTGAGTCAGTAGAGAGTTGAGTCAGTAGACAGGAGACAGCGAAGAGCGTAGAGAAGAGAATGGTGGATGTCTATAGTAGTGCGCGAGTAGAGGGCCAGAGTTGTGTTGTAGATGTTGCAGTAGTTATTCATGAAGTAGCCTATTTGTGGCTGTTTTTATTCCGAGAAGCAGAGTGTGTGCGGATACTCGGGATTTGTGATGTATCTAAGATTTGTAATGGCCCTGCGTCTATTGTGACTTATTGTGAATATAATATATTGTTAGAGATTGACATAGCTGTTGGAGTTGTTCCTTAGACAGTGAGCTAGACGAGCGGTGTATAAGTGTTGTCTGACTTTCTACATCCATCCACATACACCTTACCCGTCACATTGGGGGTTCGTCTATTTGGATGTTACAAGTGAACACAGGGTTGTACAGCACTGAAGTGATCTGAGGTCATTTGGTCAGCAGCCTATGGTTTGGTTTTCAAGCAGCGAAGTGTGACAACTGTAACTGAACGATTCGACACTGTTCAAATCTGGGTCAGATGTCAGCTGTAACGTGTGCTGACGAATGAACAGTGTGCTAGGAATGCTGTGTTACAGGTCTGTTTACATCGATTGCTTGCAGCTGCTGTGAAACAGTGTGTTGTGACCAGGGGAATATGTGTTGACCAGAAGTAGAGCTGTGAAGCTGTCGTGTTGCCGTGTTCTACTCGACACAGTGTGAAGTGGAAAACACGAGCCCTGTTTTTCACTGTAGGTAGCCGGTGAGCCTACAGAATCTGAACTGAGTGTGTTGTGCCTGTGAAGTGTGTCGTCTTCATTCTTTCATCGCCTTGGGACTTGCTGAGGACATTATAAACAGATCAACACGCTTGGAATTTAAGTATTATTTAATTGTTCTGTGAATATTTAGATGTTGCTCTTTTATTACTCTGAGAAGGTGAAATAAGGTACTTATGTAACATTCTTTCGTGCTCTAGTATGCTAATGTTCTAGTAGTGTGCTGCACTAAGTTTTTAGTTAAAGGTAATTGGTGTTTTATATAGTGCTAAAAGTGTATTTCCTAAGAAATCGGTAGTTCTTCTCGTATTCTGAATATTTCTATTTTCACATGTAGCCTCTTCTCTTTGGTTTTGCTACTTTCCTCTTCAGTAGTATCACTTATTTTCTACTTCACTTTCAGTGTTGCTGTTCTACTGTCGTGAGTTTTCACTCTTTATTTACATAACCCTATATTTGATGTAGGTTTAGGTTAAATTACAGTTAGAACTAATCGTGTATCTGCTTTACCTATAACTGTGCTAATCCTATCTGTCATCTTTCTTCTAGTTCTTCTGTTCCATTTTTATTTTGTTTTCTATTTGCTTGAATTATGTACTAAGTGTGTATTAACATATTCCTCACAGGAACTGTTGTAGTGTTTGCGCTTCTCACAGTTACTGCTGCAGAGGTGACTTGGAGACAACAGATCAGATCAGTTTATTGCCATAGCCTGCCATTCCAGTACACCAGAAAAAGCTACGTAACCTTAGTTTGTTTTGGTTCATCATTCTAAGGCCTTAATTCATTTATTTGTCCAAATTGCTCTATATTCTTCCCTTGTATTCATTGTTTCAGTATTGTTGTTGGACGTGACGATTATGTTATTTGTTTGTGTTTTGATTTCATCTGTAGGATTTTGCGCTATTTATTCTTAGAAGGGGTCATATCCTGTGGGCAGGATCAGTTGTATTCCCTTCACGAATAAAGTGTGCATTTTTGCATTAGTTGTTTACGTGCAGTTAGTTGTTAGTTGTGTGTTATATTCTCTCTTTGGCGTTCTGTGTATATGGTGTGTTCTTCAGTCATTTTCTTCTTACACTATCCTGTAAATACGTTAAATTTTTTCAATCTCCTGTTTTCGTGCGTTATAGAGGTCGGGTACTGTATATTTCAATATTAATTCTGTCACACATCTTTCCTTTTTCTTGTTACCGACCTACCAGTTTGTTGTTTGTTAAATTAGGATGTAGTACTTATCATCATTAGCATAGTGGTTAGTGCACTGGCTTCCTAGCGCAGTGGTCTATGGTTCGATCCCCAGATGAGGCGGGAATTTTTATTCCACAAACGGCTCCTGGGTCGACCCAGCCCCAAATGGGTACCAGAGCAACTCTGGGAAGGTTAAGGCGGTCGGCATGATGCCGACCACATCACCCCTAGTGTGCCGACGGTCCAGATAATATGGGCCTAACACCATATTCCCAATATGCCTCAATGGGCATGTAACGGGTTCCTTTACCTTTTTTTACTTATCATCATCATTCGTGTCATTGTTTGTTTTGTAGGGCTAATAATTTTTTTTGGGTAGACATTGAGTACAGTGAGTAAGGTGTCATCTTAGTAGTTATTTAAGATATTATTTTGAAGTCTGAGCTATTTTGACATTTTGGTTAGAGTATTTGAGGTGCATATAAGTCAGATATATTCATAATCATGTCAACACTTATGGATTTTATCCTTGTCGGTGAAAGGGTAGGAAAATCTTGAGAAGATCTCTTAGCGTTTGCACAGGCTCAATTTAAAGAGGTGCAGGAGAGACAAGAACGACATGAAGAGCGAGAGAGAAAGAAAGCAGAGGAAGAAACTAAGAAAGCAGAGGAAGAAACTAAGAAAGCAGAGGAAGAGACTAAGAGATTAGAGATACAGAGAGAAATGAAAAAGATAGAAGCGGACAAAGAGGTATCATTGAGAAGACTCGAGTTAGAGAAGACAGGTGCAGATTCATCATAAAAAAAAGAATACGGGTGTCATAAAATTAACAAGTGATACAACGTAAAAATATCTCCAAAGGATAAAATGTAAGGATAAAAACATAATGCGTAAGCTGCTGATAGTACATGATCGCCCTGACCGCGGGTCATCACCCTCCATAAAAGTTGACTTGTTAGACGGGAAATCAAAACGGTTACCATTTGGAGGGATGAGAACGACGGATCAAAAGGAAAAAAAAATATGACTGGAAAAAATTGCGGGAGACTAGCAAGGCTAAGGAGACGCAATTGGGGGGGGGGGGGAACGGAGGAAAAAAGTCACGTTCCCCAAGTTGACATAAAGTAAGGAACTCGACAGAAGGGACCCTGGATATGATACGCCACAGTCATTTATTGGATGCTTTTGCGATACCAAGCCTTTGATTTGAATTCAGCGGCTAAACGCAGATGCTTGAAATATTACAAAATTTAAAAAGTAACTTTTCTTAATATTAATGTTAGGACTATAAAAATTAGATGGCCGGATGGCCCATTCTGAGCAGTGAAATAATATGTTTTTAATTTTACAGACGGATAGATAATAATGAAAATAATGACAAAAGACAGTGTTGTTCACAACAGCGAAAGACTGCATTGAATCAAAAGTGTCGCTATTTGCACAAAAATCGCGACCTTGAGACGCAGGTGTTCAAATCTACTTAGCATGGAAGAGAAGGGATACTGGTGGGAGCTGTGTCTAAAAATAACTTTTAACGACAAAATTTTGGAGGGGAGAGAAAGGTTGGTTCAAAAATCAAGTACGTTTTGTAAAAAACGCAAGTAGAGACGGACAGACTAACAGATAAAAATCCATACTTGACTGAAGCATGACTGAAATGACTTTAGTGTAGGAAATTTGAATTAAAAAAACCAAGGCATTGATTGGCCACAGACAATCATATTATCCGCGCTCAGACGAGCTTTTTTGCCATTCCTCAATAGTTGTCCAGTGATAGACACAGTAAATTTCAAGTGTGGTGATTTCCAAATGAAATAAATTGAAATAAGTTCAGGGACGCCATACTATAGCCAGCAGCTCAGCTGAGTTTTGCTAGCATTTCTGTGTTCTTTATTCATAATCTGAGCTGTGAGTTCGATCTTGACACTAAGGTGGTGTCAAATGCTGATTAATAATTGAAATGAGGACCCGTGCAGTGTACATTTCGGCAGAACATCTTTGTATTGTTCAAGCACGGAGAGGTGGGGCCATCATATTCCAGCACCAGAACAAATCTGGCAAAGTTAAGTAGGCTAGCTGGCCTGCTGAACTTACACCAACTTCATAAAACTAGCACCCAAGAGAATTTACTACTGAAGCATCCCATTTCCTTCCATCTTTAATGGACAATGTTTTTGTAGGCATAAACAGGGAGGGATGAAGCCACCCCAACAGCACATCCATTCATAGTTTTCCCAGGAAAATTAACATTACGAACAGTAATACTATAATTAATCTTGAAGATTGCATATGTAAACATCTTTCATTTAACATGCCCTTTATTCATGCCATTCATTCATAAATTTCAAAATCTTTGCATAAGTTCTGGCCAAAATAAAACCTTGGTTCAGAACAAATAAATTTAAAAAAAGATTTTCTATTCTAAATTTAACCAGCTGAATTTAGTTCATTGTGTTATAAATTTTATTGATAGTATTAGACTTAATTAATATCTGTGTGTGTTTGTATATGTCCATACAACACATTGCATTCAGTACCCTAGATTTTAACGTAGCCACATTCATTAGTAAAAAAAAAAGATATGTGTGAGGTCATAAAGTGGTAGCACGAAAGGGCCTTCTGTATATTCACAGCTACAATTATCTCAGGAGCCTTCACAGCTGACCTCACGCATCACACTAGGTGATAACACCACCATACAATACCATCAAAATCCACTACATATATTGGGGGCTCGTCCGGGATAATTAGCATAAACAGTAATATAAGGATCTCCTGGTGGGAGAAATAAAATTAGGGGAACAAAATTGTAAAATTCCCTTAAAATTAAAAGTGTCCCTTTAAATTAAAAGGGCAATTAGAAGTTGGTGAATCTTCACAGCCAGTAATAATTAATTAGTTAACTGGTTAGTTAGAATTAGTTAGACTATAGTCATAAGAAGTACTTAGTGTATTTACTGGTTAGAGATTTATCTTGTATATTATTATATTGTCTAAAAAGTATGGCGGAGCTAGCAAAATTCCGATCAGCTGCTGTGCTGACCGCAAAGGAGATGGGAATGGATGGTCAGATTTTAATTCAATACGTAACGGCTGAATGTGATAAATATATTGAAAGGGAAGATAGAAGGTAGCTGAAGAGAAGAGGTTACAAATTGAGGCGGATAGAGAAATTAAGAGGCTGCAGATTGAGGCAGAAGACAAACGACAGCAAAGGGAGGCAGAAGAAAAAAGATTGACTGCCGAAAGGGAGGCAGAAGATAGAAGGTTGCAAAGGGAGCACGAATTACGACTAAGGGAGCTGGAATTACAAGGCCAGGCTCCTGAAAATGGTGCCAGCCCTTTTGCCTCAGATGCTACGCCCAGTCTGGGAGCCTCAAACTCAGCTATGGGGTTTCATTTAGACCATTTTGTTGAAAAAGACGATGACATAGAGGGGTACCTAGGACGTTTTGAGTTATTAGCTACTACATATGGGTTAGAGAGAGAGAGAGGTGGAGTTTAAAGCTATCACAGGGACTGAGAGGTACTTCTTATGAAGTCTTTGCTAAAATGAACAGGGAAGACCAAGACAATTATGACATGTTAAAGCAGGCTTTGTTATTAAGGTACGAGAAGAATGGTGAATTTTATCGTAAGAAATTTAGAAATGCCAAACTGTTGTCTGGGGAGACATACCACCAATTCTCTGCTAGACTGGAAACCTATTTGGAGAAATGGACTGCTCTGGGGAAGACCCAAGATCTTAAAGAAATGATCATGATTGAGCAATTGAGAGAGTCCATGGCTCCAGACATGAGAAAATTTCTCATGGAACAAGGTGCAGAGAAGTTGGGAGAGGTTTTAAATGTCGCTGAGAGGTATCAGGCAGCCCAGGCAGAGGTAAGTGGTGCTAAAAAGAAGCACATAGACAATTTTAAAGCTCCACAGCAATTTAATAAATTTGATAATAGAGAGCAGGGAAATAAAGGTAGGACAAACTTTGAGCGGCCAAGAAATGACTATCGCGACAGAAACTCACAGTTCAATGACCAAAAGTTCAATGAAAGAAAACCGTTGAACCAAGGAAAAAGATGGTGTAAATGGTGCAAGAAAGATAACCATAACACCGAATTTTGTAGAAGGAAACCTTCAAACATTGCTGCAATGAAGTCGGGGACGCAAAGATTAAAGGTTAATCCTAATGGACAACAGGAACCTTATCACCCCCCAGTTTGTGAGGATGTTATTTGTAATGGGGTCACCATAAGGTGCCTTTATGATACAGGTTTGGATTATGATTCAGTTGTGAAGTCTAGCCTAGTGGACCCAAGTCAGTATACCACAGAAACAGTGGAAATACAAGGGGCGACTAAGGACATACCACTCATGACACTTCCCATCGCAAGGATAACGGTGAAAACTCGCTATGTGGAAGGAGAAATCAGAGCAGCAGTGATAGATGAACCAATCTACCCTCTGATATTGGGGTGTAGATACGTCTTCTTGGGGAATCCCGAGAGACCTGTGATCATGGCGACAGTGCAGACCAGGTCACAGAAGAAGGAGGAAGAAGGTGAACCTATAAATGCTCATCCAGAGGAGATGAGGAAGGCGCAGGCTGAGGATAGGACAATCAAGCCATGTTTTAAAAAATTGCCCAAATGCCACACACCTCCGAGCAAGGGGGAATATTTCATGAAGAACAAACTATTATACAGGAAGGCCGGAACTGGAACAAATGGTCACAACCAGCTGGTTCTTCCCACTTCATATAGAGATAAAGTGATGGAACTCGGGCATGCGATTCCCTTCAGTGGTCACATGGGGATCAGCGCCACAGGACAGCGTATAGCTTGTCATTACTTCTGGCCAGGGATAACGGAGGATATAAAAAGATATGTCAAATCCTGCCCAGAATGTCAAAGGGTAGCTCCAAAGCACTGGACTGCTCCTGCAACTCTAGGGGAAATGCCCATAGTGGGAACACCTTTTGAGAGGGTTGCAGTGGATATTGTGGGACCTCTCACTCGGACCAAGAGGAGGAACAGTTACATCCTTACTCTGGTGGACACTTGTTCTATGTGGGGAGAGGCGGTAGCCCTGCCATCAATTGATTCAAAACATGTAGCAGAGGCACTACTTACAATATTTACCCGATTAGGATTCCCGCATCAAATCTTGACGGATAATGGATCTCAGTTCAAGGGGAAACTAACGGAAGAAGTTTTTAAACTATTTCAAGCCAGACACTTTCATTGTAGTCCGTACCATCCACAAGGGAACGGCCAGGTAGAGAGGTTCAACGGGACTCTCATTTCTATCCTGAGAAAGCTGGCACACGAAAAACCGGATCTGTGGGATCAATTCCTGCCCGCCGCATTGTTTGCGTATCGGGAGGTACCACATAGTTCAACCGGGATGGCTCCCGCAACTCTGCTATTTGGGAGGCCAATAAAAGGTCCTTTAGAAGCTTTATTAAGGACCTGGACAGATGAGAAGGCGGAAGAGACTGTTACCTCATCGTATCAATATGTGAACGAACTGACCACTCGTTTGAAAGCTGGATGGAAACTGGCAAATGATAATTTGAAACAAGCCAGGAAGAAACATGCAGCATATTTTAATAGGAAGGCAAAGGACAGGGAACTGGCAGTCGGAGAGAAGGTGCTGCTTCTACTACCCGGAAGCCAGAATAAATTACAAATTGGTTGGCAAGGTCCATATATGGTTCTAGAGAAGGTGTCTAGAACAAACTATAAAATTGACAAAAAGGGGAAGGAGAAAGTTTATCATGTAAACTTGTTAAAGAAGTATCTGGACAGACCACTCCAGGAAAGCACCCCCTTATTGACCTTGGCTATTGCAACCCAGATGCAAAAGGAACCACTCACCTCACATGAATACCCATTACATCCTTGTGAAACAGCAGCACAGGTAAAAGTCAGTAAGCACCTGACTAAAAACCAGAGGGAGAGAGTTCAACAGGTTCTGGAGGAACATACAGATGTATTAACAGATAAACCAGGCCATACAAATTTGCTACAGTATGACATGAAACTGGTAGACTCAAACCCAATCTGTATGAGAGCCTATTCTATTCCGTTCGCGAAGGAGAAGGCATTGAAGGAAGAAATAGATTATTTGTTGAAGGAGGGGATTATTTCGCACAGTGAATCATCTTTTAGTTCTAGTGTCGTTTTGTTGAGAAAACCGTCTGGGGAACACAGACTGTGCATAGATTACAGGAAACTGAATGCTGTCACAGAAGGACAAGTGGATCCATTACCAGACACAAAACAGTTATTTGCCAGACTGAACAAGGCAAAATACTTTTCAAAGGTGGATCTTAGTAAAGGCTATTACCAGATCCCAGTGAAGCCTGAAGTGAGACCTTATTTGGCTTTTAGCACTTCGGATGGACATTATGAATTCAATATGCTACCATTCGGACTGAAAAATGCTCCGAGTGTATTTTCAAGGATGATGCGCAAATTGTTGGATCCCCTGAATAACCCATGTATCACGAATTTCATGGATGATATTCTCGTCGCCACAGAGACATTTGAAGAACACATTGAAGCTCTAGAAATGTTATTTAATAGACTTCGGGAGGCGAACTTAACTGCTAGGCCAACAAAATGTTGTATTGGATGCAAAGAGTTGGAATTCTTGGGACACACTGTATATCAGGGTAACATGACCCCTGATCCTAAGAACTTGGAAAAACTGCAGAGAGCACCTAGACCACAAACAAAAAAGGACGTGCGATCATTCGTGTCGTTATGCGGATTTTATCAGAAATACATCAAAAATTTTAACGCTATTTGTGCTCCTCTGACTGATCTGACTCGCAAGGGACTTCCAGATAAAATTATTTGGACTGCACAATGTGAACTAGCGTTCCAAGAGTTAAAGGAAAAACTCACTAGCAAGCCTATTCTCAAACTGCCTGATTTGACACAGGACTTTGTCTTAAGAACCGATGCAAGTAATGTAGGACTCGGAGGGGCTTTGTTGCAAAGATCATCTTCACCTGATGGGGAACTGAAACCAGTCGCTTATGCAAGCCGCAAATTGAATAAGGCGGAACAAGGATACTCCACAAGCGAAAAAGAATGTTTAGCGTTAATCTGGGCAATAAAGAAGTTTCAAATCTATCTGTATGGTAGGACTTTTGTGGTGGAGACGGATCATCAGCCTCTCGTATTCTTATCTCAGGCTAAGCATGAAAACGCAAGATTGCTGAGGTGGTCTTTATTGCTTCAACCTTATCAGTTTAGTATCCAATATATCCCAGGCAAATTGAATGTCGGTGCAGATTTCCTCAGTCGGCACCCCTGTGATCAAAATTAGAGTAATGGCAGACGTGAGGAGAGATTTTATCTATGTGTATCACTGGTTTTAGAACTTGCCGTAGGCATGTTTTCAAGTGGGGAGATGTGTCATAAAATTAACAAGTGATACAACGTAAAAATATCTCCAAAGGATAAAATGTAAGGATAAAAACATAATGCGTAAGCTGCTGATAGTACATGATCGCCCTGACCGCGGGTCATCACCCTCCATAAAAATTGACTTGTTAGACGGGAAATCAAAACGGTTACCATTTGGAGGGATGAGAACGACGGATCAAAAGGAAAAAAAAATATGACTGGAAAAAATTGCGGGAGACTAGCAAGGCTAAGGAGACGCAATTGGGGGGGGGGGGGGGGAACGGAGGAAAAAAGTCACGTTCCCCAAGTTGACATAAAGTAAGGAACTCGACAGAAGGGACCCTGGATATGATACGCCACAGTCATTTATTGGACGCTTTTGCGATACCAAGCCTTTGATTTGAATTCAGCGGCTAAACGCAGATGCTTGAAATATTACAAAATTTAAAAAGTAACTTTTCTTAATATTAATGTTAGGAATATAAAAATTAGATGGCCGGATGGCCCATTCTGAGCAGTGAAATAATATGTTTTTAATTTTACAGACGGATAGATAATAATGAAAATAATGACAAAAGACAGTGTTGTTCACAACAGCGAAAGACTGCATTGAATCAAAAGTGTCGCTATTTGCACAAAAATCGCGACCTTGAGACGCAGGTGTTCAAATCTACTTAGCATAGAAGAGAAGGGATATTGGTGGGAGCTGTGTCTAAAAATAACTTTTAACGACAAAATTTTGGAGGGGAGAGAAAGGTTGGTTCAAAAATCAAGTACGTTTTGTAAAAAACGCAAGTAGAGACGGACAGACTAACAGATAAAAATCCATACTTGACTGAAGCATGACTGAAATGACTTTAGTGTAGGAAATTTGAATTAAAAAAACCAAGGCATTGATTGGCCACAGACAATCATATTATCCGCGGTCAGACGAGCTTTTTTGCCATTCCTCAATAGTTGTCCAGTGATAGACACAGTAAATTTCAAGTGTGGTGATTTCCAAATGAAATAAATTGAAATAAGTTCAGGGACGCCATACTATAGCCAGCAGCTCAGCTGAGTTTTGCTAGCATTTCTGTGTTCTTTATTCATAATCTGAGCTGTGAGTTCGATCTTGACACTAAGGTGGTGTCAAATGCTGATTAATAATTGAAGTGAGGACCCGTGCAGTGTACATTTCGGCAGAACATCTTTGTATTGTTCAAGCACGGAGAGGTGGGGCCATCATATTCCAGCACCAGAACAAATCTGGCAAAGTTAAGTAGGCTAGCTGGCCTGCTGAACTTACACCAACTTCATAAAACTAGCACCCAAGAGAATTTACTACTGAAGCATCCCATTTCCTTCCATCTTTAATGGACAATGTTTTTGTAGGCATAAACAGGGAGGGATGAAGCCACCCCAACAGCACATCCATTCATAGTTTTCCCAGGAAATTAACATTACGAACAGTAATACTATAATTAATCTTGAAGATTGCATATGTAAACATCTTTCATTTAACATGCCCTTTATTCATGCCATTCATTCATAAATTTCAAAATCTTTGCATAAGTTCTGGCCAAAATAAAACCTTGGTTCAGAACAAATAAATTAAAAAAAAAGATTTTCTATTCTAAATTTAACCAGCTGAATTTAGTTCATTGTGTTATAAATTTTATTGATAGTATTAGACTTAATTAATATCTGTGTGTGTTTGTATATGTCCATACAACACATTGCATTCAGTACCCTAGATTTTAACGTAGCCACATTCATTAGTAAAAAAAAAAAGATATGTGTGAGGTCATAAAGTGGTAGCACGAAAGGGCCTTCTGTATATTCACAGCTACAATTATCTCAGGAGCCTTCACAGCTGACCTCACGCATCACACTAGGTGATAACACCACCATACAATACCATCAAAATCCACTACAACGGGAGTATGTACAAGATGAAACTCCCAATTTTCAATGAATCCATAGATTTTATGGACTGTTTTTTGGAGAGGTTTCAAATGAAGGCAACTGCCTTCAAGATTAATAAAGAACAGTGGGGATCACTGATGACAGATTATTTAAGAGGGTCAGCATTAAAAACAGTTTTCCAATTAACTGTGGAGGATAGATTAAATTATGACATAGTGAAGGAAACTTTGTTACGCAAGTACAGGTTAAATGAGCAGGGTTATCGGTTAAAGTTCCACAGTGCGATGCCAAGTAGTGAGCAAGATTTTGCGGAGTTTATCGCAGATATTAAGATGTTATTAAACAGGTGGATTGACCTATCGGGCATTGCTAAAGCCTATGTGATTTGATCTTACATGATAAGGTGATGTCTTCATGTAGCCCCGATTTGTTGGCTTTTTTTCAGGAGAGAAAACCGGAGAATATTTCAGCAATGTCACAGTTATGGCAACAATACGCAACAGCACATCCAGACAGACCGATTCATAAATCGGCTGTGCCAGAAACATTTACGACATATGTGGCCAAGCGTAGTTTTGAAACACGACCATATCGGAGACAAAATTCTCGCAGTGGGGAGAGACCTTATGATAGGAAGGCAGTGAGTAAGAGGTGGACAGAGACAGACTTCCATACATCCCCCAGGAAACAGCAGAATATGACAGAATCAGGTAATAAAAGACCTTCTAGCTGTTTTAAATGTGGGTCACCATGCCATGGAGCAAAGTTTTGTGACACGCCTGAACCTCAATCTGTGGCCGAGCCTCAGACTAGTACTAAGGGTAGTCCACTGAAGAGCCAGCGTGAGGATTACAGATGCTTTCTATGTAATGGTATTGTCCACCTTCAATTTGATTGTCCTAATAGGAGGTTTGAACGCGCAAATTCGGTGGTAGTCTTAGATACCTTCAACAGCGAGAGTTGTGAAGGGTGCAGACCAATGTTTCATAAAGATGAGACACCAATTCTAAATTGTGGCCATCCACTTCCATGTTTATCGGCAGTTCATACAGAGGGTAATCTAGTCTTGCATTCAGGTTACATAGGACGGGAAGTTGTATCCGTCTTAAAGGATACAGGATGTACGACAGTTGGGGTGCGGAGATCGTGTATTGAGGAGTCTTGTTTGTTGGGTCAAACTGTTAAATGTATTACTTTTGGGGGTAGAGTTGAAGTCTATCCTCTAGCATTGATAAATATTGATACGCCATTCCTGTGTGGCAAAGTGAAAGCTTTTGTCCTTGAAGATCCGGTCGCCGACCTGATAATTGGAAATATCCGTGGTATCAAAGAGTGTGCAGATGAGGATATCAAACTATGGAAGCACAAGCATAGAGATGGTCCTTATGGAGGAACGACAAAATTGCAGGGAAAACCTAGATTAATTCCTGTGGATAACATGTCATCTGATAATGCCCGGGTTGCTGATACTTCAGTATTAAATTTAATTTCACCACAACAAGAGGATGTATTGCTTCCAAAACAGTTTGGTCAACCAGAAACTAACATTGGGATGCATATCATATCAGCAAAGGAATGGGGTGAGCGTAAGATGAATATTCCGAAAAATGCAGTAAAGGAAACGAAGGTGAATTTTACTTTGCCAGAAGAAGGTGAATCTGTCAAATATCCTGAGACAGACCAGATGAAAGAAGAGCGCAGAAAGCTGATTGAGAAATATCGCAGAGTGAGTCGTGGTGCTCGTATGTCGCGCGAGAAACATTACAACAGAGAAACCAATGGCTTAAGAGATTTCAGACACTTTAGAAGAAGCCGCACGAGTAGTAATGGTTTCTCTGGTAGTTTTCAAAGTGAACGTCGTAGTGGATTTAGAAACAGGTACAGAGGACAAGATATAAACAGAGGATTTTGTTCCAACAGACCAAGCTATAGTGAACAAAGAGCTGGAGAAATATACAGAGGAAGTTTCAGAAGAGATTGCCGCTGGGAAGACAGAAGAGAGAGTTACCCTCTTTACAGTAGAGCACGTTATAGATGGAGTTATGGTAATGATAGCTGTTGTTGTGGCTGTGGTAGTAGCCGTAGATATCATCAGCCTAAATGGAGCAGCTACACTGAAGAGTATGACCAAGGCTGAGATGAATATGATGCCGGAAGTGGCCTCTGATAGAACAATATTGAAATTACAGAGCCCGAAAACTAACATCACTAACTCAGAAGGGAAGGCCTAATAGAGTGATCTGTACAAGTAAGTGTCAAAGTGACTTAGATAAAATTTGAGAATATTTTTGCAAGTAGTCAGCTTTTGATGATTTCTCATTTAGTCAACATTTTTTATCTCAGGGCAGATGCTTCAGCATTGGTCATAGGGGGTTGCCACTCATTTTTCTGCAGTCTGCCAGGTCACAAGCAGCCAGTTGACCAGATGAACATTAACCCTACAACAGTTTGCTGTTACTAGTAGGACAAGATACCAGACGAGAGGATTTTGATTATGATAAAGCATGTTTACTTGTAGTTCTATTTGAATAATGTTTATAACTTTACATTAACTCTGAAGATTGTGCATGCATTTCTTTGTTGTGAAAATGAATTTAGTTTAACTTTAGAGATATTGAATGTGATTATCGCTAGAATAACACTGACAAACAACATTTTTCTTTCTTATATAAGAATAAGTGTTCTTGGGTCAGTTTCTTGCGCTGATTTCAAATCTGAAATCCGTTTATCTCTATCACGTCGGGTTCTTAAGATATTTGTGAATAAATATATTTTTGGGAAACCGTTATTTGCTCCGTTTCATTTTTACTATATAACTTATTAAAAATTAATAAAAAGCAACATAATTCTACTTTTTATACTGCTAAAAGATGCATGACATATGTTACGCGATTTTTCAAATAGTTACTGTATTTTGAAATAATTCTGAGCAAAATATGGCTTCTAGAAGTTGTAGAAATTCGGCTGATCTGTTCTGTTACGTGTGCGGATATTTTACCGATCGTGTTGACCAGAAAAACTTTACACCATTACTAAAGATAGCATATGAACTTTATTTCGATTCGAAAGTTGATGATGCAAATAAATCTTGGAAGCCAAATGCAGTTTGTTCGATACATTGGCAGGTTGGTTACGAAAATCGCCGAAGCATAAGTCGATGCCTTTTGGCGTGCCAGTAATATGGCGTGAACATACAAATCACACTACTGATTGTTACTTCTGCTTGACAAATATCCATGGTTTCACTTTTAAAACTAGAAAGTCTGTGGTTTATCCAAATATTGAATCGGTTTCGAAACCAGTGCCTCATGATCCAATCACGTGTCCGATCCAAGTACCACCAGAACAATATCCGTTGGACGTAAATCAGAAAGTGATAGTTTACCTGCTTTAGAAACTAATTCTGACTCAGATTACATACCGGTGAATGATGGTGTTTACTTAATTAACCATTCAGAACTTTCAGATCTAATACGTGATCTCGCTCTTACCAAAGGACAAGCGGAATTACTCGGTTCGCGACTCAAAGAATGGAATCTTTTAGCGCCCAATACTCCGATATCTAAATTTCGTCATAGACACAGAGAACTTGTTCAATACTTTGAGATGGATGATGACATTTGCTATTGCAAAGATGTAAACGGTCATGAGCACATAGTCAACGAATGGCGATTTTTCATCGATTCTTCCAAAACTAGTCTAAAAGCCGTGTTATTGCATAACAGAAATTTTTTTTCATCAATTCCAGTCGCCTACTCTGTTCATATGAAAGAAACTTATGACAATATGGCTATACGTTTGGAAAAAATAAAGTACAATGACTACCAATGGCGGATTTGTGGAGACCTAAAGGTCATTGCAATTCTCACGGGCATGCAGACTGGGTATACTAAATTTTGTTGCTTCCGATGTGAATGGGACAGCCGCAACAGACAGGAACATTATGCAAGAAAGGTGTGGCCTATCAGGGATCGTATGCAGCTCGGGCATAAAAATGTAATACGCGAGCCATTAGTTAACAAAGACACCTTCATTTTACCACTGTTACATATAAAGTTGGGGCTCATGAAGAATTTTGTAAAAGCGTTAGATAAAACGAGCAAAGCTTTCACTTATCTTCGAGAAAAGTTTCCGCAAGTTAGCGATGCAAAGATAAAGGAAGGTATCTTTGTAGGACCTCAGATTAGGAAAGTTATTGCAGACAAACAATTCGAGAACTTGTTACATGGTAGTGAACTTCGCGCATGGATGGCATTCAAATCGATCGTCGATAACTTTCTGGAAAATCACAAATCTGTCGACTATGTTGCATATTGTTAAGCAGTGCATAGATGCATACATAATTATGGGCTGTAACATGTCCCTCAAAATCCATTTGCTCGATTCGCATCTTGACTTTTTCCCTGACAACCTTGGCGAAGTCAGCGATGAACATGGAGAACGATTCCATCAAGATATCGCCGTAATGGAGTCACGTTATCAAGGACGGTGGAGTGTGACCATGCTTGCCGATTATTGTTGGATGCTTCATCGCGATGTACCACATGCCATTCACCGACGAAAGTCGACTGCAAAGAAATTCAAGCCTACATAACTGTTATACTTCTTGTACGAATGATGTTGTAATACTGTATGCGTTGTTAAAAAACTTCAATTGCATATTTCTAGACCTGATCCCGACCTGATAGAGAAAAACGGTTTGCAGATTTAAAAACAGCGCATTAAAATTGACCAGAAAAACATAGAAATGTTAGAGAAAGAAAAAAAAAGTTTTTTTTTGTTAGTCAGTGTAATTGGTATGCTATTATTGTGAGGTTCGATATGGTGAATGGAAGCATTGTTTACTTTGATAATGTATTTTGGGTTTGAGGATGTATAAGACTCCCATCTCTGTCTCCTCGGTGAAAAACCCCGGTTTTTCACGTGGGGAAAGGGTGGATGTCACGGAGTGTTTTAAAGAGGTTTTGCATGTGTGAGTGTTCTCATGCTTCAGCGAGAGTTTATTGGTTCAGTGAGTTGTTGTGAGTTAAGAATGCGTGCCTTGTGATAATTTAGCTACAAGCGGTGTTGTGAGCATTGCTTAAGACGGGCTGCTAGCTTTGGTCATGCGTGAATGGAGCTCAGTGGAGTGTGGAAGGTTTTCACGTGTTTGGTGAGTGCGGGTGAAGGGGGGCAGTCAGTGAGAGTAGTGTGTTGGTTTAGACGTGTGTTGAGTCAGTAGAGAGTTGAGTCAGTAGAGAGTTGAGTCAGTAGACAGAAGACAGCGAAGAGCGTAGAGAAGAGAATGATGGATGTCTATAATAGTGCACGAGAAGAGGGCCAGAGTTGCGTTGTAGATGTTGCAGTAGTTATTCATGAAGTAGCCTATTTGTGGCTGTTTTTATTCCGAGAAGCAGAGTGTGTGCGGATACTCGGGATTTGTGATGTATCTAAGATTTGTAATGGCCCTGCGTCCATTGTGACTTTTTGTGAATATAATATATTGTTAGAGATTGACATAGCTGTTGGAGTTGTTCCTTAGACAGTGAGCTAGACGAGCGGTGTATAAGTATTGTCTGACTTTCTACACCCACCCACATACACCTTACCCGTCGCACCATTATAAGAGTAAATCGCTGAATTAACTCAGCTGGGGGCTTGAACGGGCTTAAAAACATTGCTTAAATCCTTCACAAAAGGCGACGGACAGACATAAAATAAGTTAACCATTGATCAGCGCTACGCCGCATGGTTCTTGACTTCTGAATTATCTTGTGAAAGCTCCCTTCGGATAGAAGCGTCATTACACTTCTATCTGCATCTCTGCCAAGAGTAATCGTGTGAGAAGATTAACACCTTTGTCGACCCAGTTTAGATACTCTTGAGTTTTGGTCATTGTTGGACCACTACTGCAAAGCAGGGGAGGCAATCCGTGACATAGTCAAACTTATCTCTCTCTCTCTCTCTCTCTCTCTCTATATATATATATATATATATATATATATATATATATATATATATATATATATATATATATATATATATATACGAGGTAAGGTCAAAAAGTAATGCCTCCTATTTTTTATGTATGTAAATACTGCATCGGTGTGCAAGATGGGCAGAGCACTTCAGAGAAACTCTGAACAAGGAACCACCAGAGACACAACTGAATGTTCCTGAAGCTGAAAACGATCTAGATGTGAATACAGACATTCCACGAAAAGAAGAAATCATCACAGCAATCAAAGGGTTAAAGAACGGCAAAGCTCCGGGCCATGATAACTTAAATGCAGAGCTATTTAAGACAGACCCTGAGCTAGCAGCAGAACTATTAGAACCACTATTTGCACAAGTCTGGAAAACGGGGACAACACCATCAGAGTGGAACAAAGGAATAATTGTCAAGTTGCCCAAGAAGGGAGATCTTACAGACTGCAATAACTGGAGAGGAATCACTCTTCTCTCAGTTCCCAGCAAAATACTAGGCAGGATAATTATAAAGAGAATTTCAAAGGCAGTAGACCACAAACTGAGGAAGGAACAAGCAGGATTTAGAAAGAATAGAAGATGTGTAGATCATATATTCACTCTCAGGAACATTATAGAGCAGTGCTCAGAATGGCAAAGACAGCTTTACATTAATTTCGTAGATTTTGAAAAGGCTTTTGACAGCATACATAGGGACAGTTTATGGAAAATACTGAGGGCTTATGGAATTCCAAGCTGCATAGTGTCAATTATAAAAAGCCTCTATGCCAACTTTACGTGTAGTGTTGGGCAGAGCAACCTAACCTTTGAGGTGAAGACAGGAGTACGACAGGGATGCCCCTTGTCAACCACTCTATTTTTAACAGTCATAGACTGGGTGATGCGCCAGACAACAGAGGGCAGTTCAAGAGGAATAAGATGGACAACATTTTCTACACTGGAAGATCTGGAATATGCAGATGACATTGCACTACTAGCACATTCACATCAACACATCCAGGAAAAAACGGATAGACTTAACAAGTTCAGCCAGCAGGTGGGCTTGAACATAAATTTAAAGAAGTCTGAGGTCATGACGCTCAATGTGAGCAACCCTGAGCCCATATCAGTAAGGAATCAGCAATTGGTACAGACAGATACCTTCACATACCTAGGAAGCATAGTAACACCAGACGGCGGGGCAGGCAAAGACATCAACATCAGAATGAATAAGGCAAGAACAGCCTTCTTTAGCCTAAACAACATCTGGAAGTCCTCCCAATACAGCACAAGCACAAAATTAAGGTTATATCAGAGCTGTGTGTTTTCTGTGCTTCTCTATGGTGCGGAATGCTGGAGAGTCACAGAGAAGGAAATGTCGAAATTGTCCTCCTTTCACACAACATGCCTAAGAAAAATTCACCGAATCTTTTGGCCGAATACCATCACTAACCAAGATCTGCTTACTCGTAGCAAGCAAGAGGACATGCACACCATCATAGCTGGCAGACGCTGGAGCTGGGTTGGCCATGTCCTCAGAAGAGACCCTGATGCCATCACAAGAACAGCTATGCTTTGGACCCCTGAAGGAAAACGAAAGAGAGGCCGATCAAAAACAACCTGGCGGAGGACTGTGGAGGCTGAGATGCAGGGAATGAACCAGAGTTGGGACACTGTACGAAGGATGGCCACCGACCGAGCAAAGTGGAATCAATTTGTTGTTGCCCTACAAGACGCCACTAGGCGTGATGGCCACTGACTGCTTTGACGGTCGGTGGCTACGGATCAAAGAAGAAGAAGAAGTGCAATTTGTAAATTTAGCAGGATTCCTCAAACACTCTTCTGCATTGTATATCATTACCAACCTGTTTCAGTAACAGGTGGCACCACTGTAACAGTTTAAAAATGGCTGCCAAAGACGTTCGGTTAAAATAACGTTATGTCATAGAATGTTGACAGACAGACATAAAGAAACAAGGAAAACCATAGTCATCAACCTCCTGCACCGTTACGAAACTGAAGGAGAAGAGTTTTTATCGAATATTGTGACAGGTGATGAGACTTGGGTTCATTTTTTTGAACCAGAATCCAAGAGGGAGTCAACGGAATGGCATCACACAACATCGACGACAAGAAAGAAGTGCAAAAGTTTACCATCTGTAGGGAAAGTTATGGCCTCCGTGTTTTGGGATGAGAAGGGTGTGATTCTTCTCGACTTCTTGGAACAGGGAAACACGGTGAATACAGACCGTTACATTGAAACTTTGAAGAAGCTTAGAGGTCGTCTTCGCCGACTTTACCTATTAAAAGATCAGAGAACTGCACTACTTTTGCACGATAATGCCACGCCACACACCGCTAAACGCACCATTGATGCGATTGCAGAATTTGGCTGGACATTATTACCACATCCCCCTTACAGTCCCGATCTTGCAACTTCTGACTTCCATCTGTTTGGATCACTGAAAGAAGATCTTCGCGGACATCACTTTGAGGACACCGAGACCCTTAAACGCGCCTTACGCCAGTGGTTTAGGAAAAAGGACACACATTTTTACCGTGCGGGGATATATGCCCTTGTGAGAAGATGGAAAAAACTGTAACAAATAACGGAGACTACATTGAGAAATAAATTTTTGAAGTTCAGACTTGGGGCTACATTTCAGTGTGAATTTGATCTGTTTTCTTGCCTATTGAATGAAATTAAAAATTACGAGGCATTACTTTTTGACCTTCCCTCGTATATATATATATGTGTGTGTGTGTGTGTGTGTGACAGTGCGAAGACGATGTGTGAAGAAGAATAAGAATTCGTGTGTAATGTTGTCGTCACTCTCTCTGACCTACTTTCACACACGTTCAGCAGTCACAGAAAAACTCTCTTGATGACAGGGGTCCCACTTTTATTAATGAAACCCTATCAGGTAGCATATGAATCATACAGAAAACAATGTTGTCCACAAGTTTACTTTTTGTAGGTAATTCCTATACAACACCATATAACCAAGCTATTTAAGTATTCTCTACGTAACACCATATAACCCAGCACAGACTGCTGGACTCTCTGAAATAAAATGAAACAAAATAAACTAGCATCTTTCTAATGGACAACCATCATCTACGTAATAATACATACATACATATGTGTGAAAACTTGCAAGTATATGCGCTTATATGTCCATGTGTGTGTGTGTGTTGAGTGTGTGGTGTTACACATGTGTGAAAATATGCTAGTAGATGTGCCTATGTGTCCATCTGTGTGTGTATGTGTGTGTTTATGCAGGTCTGTGTATATGTGTAATCAACAATGAACATATCTCAGTCAACAACAATGCCTTCATACTCATACTAAATACTAACTATATACATCACCGCGCAAGAGAAAACTTAAATGAAGCACTTCTATCTATGATGAAATATTATACACAACTCACTGGTCTAAATGACCACATTTGATCAGTATCTTAGAGGCCTAGCTGCTTTAAAGAACAAGCAGATATAAATCTATATATATATATATATATATATATATATATATATATATATATATATATATATATATATATATATATATATATATATATATATATATATATATATATATATATATATATATATGCCCAATGGGCTGATCACCCGTTGGCTTGTCACACCGATTACGGAAACAACGGCAGATGGATCTATTTGTTGTTGCCCTAAAGACGCCGCTAGGCATGATGGGAAACTACAACAGAGAAAATCAATCTGCTGTTGCCCTTAAGACGCCACAAGGCGTGATGGCCTCTGACTGCTTGGTCGGTCTTTGGCTAAGGACGGAACAAGAAGAAGAAGATATATATATATATATATATATATATATATATATATATATATATATATATATATATATATATATATACTCTATTCTTACAGCTCTATACTAAACGTAATAGGCATAGGCTGCTCACGGAGCTAGAGGGTACGCAAATCTTTTTCTCACAATAATCACTGATGTAAAATTAACTACACTTACGGCTCACAAGAATGCTATATAACCACTACTTAACACTACACAAATAATAATAATAATGGTAATAAGTACACACTTGTATACAGCGCAATGCGACACTAGAATTCCTCTTATAAATTCACTTAGTACTTTACACATTTAACACACAGTCTCACAGTTGAAAATAGCGATGATATAGATGTAAGTTCCAAAGGTTGTTATTGCCGGGAGTTGTAGTGAGGATAAGCTCTCACTGCAGATAAAATACTTCTATGGCACGCGCCTCAAACAGCCTCTGACAACCAAGTCCAGCTCCCGGCCTTCACGTGTGGCTCAATTTGAGCCCGGCGGAACTGTTTCCACTGACGGGAGAAGGGGCAAAGGCGAGCGACTGGCGCCTTAAAACCAGCAGCTTCGGGCAGATAGGGCTCGTGATCCTTGGTTGGTAGCTTATCTAAGAGAAGGAACTCTGAATTCAAACCACCGCTGCCTTGCGGGAATATCCATTTATGGAATTGGCTTCGGGAGTAAACCCTGAGGATAAATCCGGAGTCGGAGTCCCTAAGGCAGTCTAATGTCGATTCGACATTATTCTGGCAACTCCTGCGACATGGCTGGTACCAAACTGTATCGGCTACTGCCGTTCCTTTGGATCTACCGGCTGTGTGGAGAGGGGGAACATGCTGCATGGGCAACAGCTTGATCTCCATATAACTGTGCCCAAGCTCGCGCCCTGGAGAGGACACTCCAGCTTCACCCTATAGGTGTCGGCAAAACACGGGAAGTAGCAGTTACCGGTTATAAGCATTTTGCCCAATTGGCGTAGGGCATGGCGCCAGGGGCTACTTCCGACAGTGGGAGAGGTTCTAGGATCTCACTGGACAGCTACCGCCCGCTTCAAGCTGGGCAGCCCCCAGTCAATAAGGTGTTGTCCCGCCACTGTCTGCTTTCCCCATTGGGTGCATGGGGATTAGGGTCAAACCCGAACTGTGGACAGAAAATTTTGCACCAAGCAATTATCGAAAAAATAGAAATAAGCAAACTCTCAGATTGGGATGCTGGAACGTCCGGACTATGTTGACTGGACTATCCGAAAACCTACAGGATGTAAACGATGTAAGGAAGACAGCCATAATTAATGATGAGCTTAAACGACTTCAGGTGGATATAGCTGCACTTCAGGAAACGCGCCTGGCGGGCTCTGGAACGGTGAGCGAGAAGGACTACACATTTTATTGGCAAGGGAAAGATCTTAATAAAGCTAGAGAACACGGAGTAGGTTTTGCGGTCAAAAAATCGCTAACTAAAATGGTTGAACCAGGCGAGAATGGATCAGAACGCCTGTTAACGCTCCGCCTGCAAACTAGCACAGGTCCCATCACCCTTGTCAGTGTGTATGCTCCTACTCTGTACTCTGCCTCAGAAGCTAAAGATGAGTTCTACGAGAATCTAACAGCAATTATCAAAAGCATACCTAGGCAAGAACAGCTTGTTCTCCTTGGTGACTTTAACGCTAGAGTGGGTGCCGATAATGTTTCATGGCCTTCATGTCTGGGCAGGTTTGGTATTGGCAAGATGAATGAAAATGGACAACGGCTCTTAGAGTTGTGCGTCCACCATGACCTCTGCGTGACCAACACCTACTTTCAGACAAAACCCCAGCATAAGGTGTCATGGAGACACCCACGATCCAAGCACTGGCACCAACTTGACCTGATTCTCGTCAGAAGGCCACTCCTCAGGTCTGTGCTCTCCACGCGCTCGTACCATAGTGCAGACTGTGATACAGATCACTCCTTGGTTTGCTGCAAAATCAGAGCACAACCAAGAAAACTCTATCGTGTCAGACATGAAGGGAAACCACGCATTGATACCAGCAAGATGTCAGACCCTTTCATGATCGCTCAATTCACTGCGACCTTCGAGAAAGTGCTCAGTAGCCCTCAGCATGGTGATACTATTACAGAGAACTGGGAGCATCTACGGAACACCATTCAAAGTACTGCACTTGCCACCTTTGGTAAGAAAACAGCAAAGTCAATGACTGGTTTGATGCTTCATCAGATGTGATGGCACCTGTCATTGAAGCTAAGCGCAGTGCTATGAATGAATACAAACGTTCACCGAGTGCCAGAACCCTACAGATCCTGAGGGCTACGAGAAGCAAAGTTCAACAAACTGCTCGACGCTGTGCAAATGACTACTGGCTCCAGCTCAGTGAGAGCATCCAGATCGCAGCGCAAACAGGCAACATTAGACAAATGTATGACGGTATAAAGAAAGCACTTGGCCCCCATAAAAGTAAGACGGCACCGCTAAAAACCATCAGCGGAGAGAAGCTAACCGATAAGGGTAAGCAGATGGAGAGGTGGGTCGAGCACTACTCTGAGCTTTACGCTAGAGACAATACCGTTACGCCTGCAGCCCTTGATGGTGTCAACAGTCTGCCAACTATGGAGGAGCTGGATGCCGAACCAACATTAGAGGAACTCAGCAAGGCCATTGATAGCTTAGCCTCTGGCAAAGCACCAGGCAGTGATGGGATTCCTCCTGATTTAATCAAATGCTGTAAGAGCACGCTATTACATCCCCTGCATAGGATGCTGTGCCAGTGCTGGGAAGAGACAACTATTCCTCAAGACATGCGAGATGCCAAGATTGTAACACTGTATAAAAATAAAGGAGACAGAAGTGATTGCAATAACTACAGAGGCATCTCTCTTCTTAGTATTGTTGGTAAGGTTTTTGCCAAAGTCATCTTAATGCGACTACACAAGTTAGCTGAGCGCATATATCCAGAGTCACAGTGTGGATTCCGAGCTGGCAGATCAACAACAGACATGATCTTCTCTCTCCGCCAGCTTCAGGAAAAATCAAGAGAGCAGAAAAGACCATTATATATCGCCTTTATAGACCTCACAAAAGCATTCGACCTGGTTAGTAGGGATGGACTCTTTAAAATCCTCCTGAAAATAGGCTGCCCTTCTAAAATGCTGGAAATGATAAAGTCATTCCATGACGGCATGAAGGGAACAGTCCAATATGCTGGAAGCACGTCACAGCCCTTTGATATACGAAGTGGCGTTAAACAAGGCTGTGTTCTGGCTCCGACCCTCTTCGGAATCTTCTTTGCCTTACTCTTGAAACATGCATTCAGAGATGCAACTGAAGGAATATGCCTTCACACTAGGTCAGATGGCCGTCTGTTTAATCTTTCAAGGCTGAAGGCAAAAACAAAAATCAGAAGGGTCACTATAAGAGACTTGTTGTTCGCTGATGATGCTGCAGTCGTCACTCAAAGCCAACAGGAGCTTCAGAGCTTGATGAATCGCTTCACTAAAGCATGCAAGGACTTTGGCCTCACAATAAGTCTAAAGAAAACGAATGTGCTGAGTCAGGATGTGGGTGCTGCACCAGTTATCACTATCGATAACTATGAATTGGCAGTGGTGCACCACTTCACATACCTAGGGTCTACCATCAATGACAAACTCTCACTGGATACAGAAATCGACAGCCGCATTGGCAAAGCTGCAGCTACCTTTGCCCGCCTCACATCGCGTGTTTGGGGAAACTCTAAACTCACAATGAAGACCAAAGCTGCGGTATATAATGCCTGCGTCACCAGCACACTCCTATATGGCAGCGAGACCTGGACGACCTATGCTAAGCAAGAAAGAAGGCTCAATACCTTCCATTTGCGGTGTCTACGCCGCATCCTCGGCATCTCGTGGAAAGATAAAGTGACAAATGTCGAGGTGTTGTCACGTGCTGGCCTTCAAAGTATGTATACGCTTCTTAGACAGCGCAGACTTCGCTGGCTTGGCCATGTTCGCCGCATGGAAGATGGTCGCATCCCAAAAGATATCTTCTACGGACAATTAGCAGATGGCAAGAGAACAGTTGGGCGACCACAGCTGAGGTTCAAAGATGTGTGCAAGAGAGATATGAGGGCACTGGACATGGATCCAGCAACATGGGAGGATAAAGCTGCCGATCGCACTAAGTGGCGATGCTATTTACGGCGCCAACTCAGATTGGGCGAAGAGAGGCTCACACAAGAAGCAGAGGTGAGGAGAAAACGTCGAAAGGAGCACCAGGAAAATAAGCAGCTGAGGGCTGTCACCTCAGGGGCGCATTCCCATAGTCAGTTATGACTGAAGGGGCTATTATTATTATTATTATTATAGATGTACGTGAAATTACACTAGACAACACATACATCGCAAATAAGCTTCTGTCAAACAGTAATTAGATAGACAAACTCTAAAAAGCAATAAATCCTAAACCTGAAATGTCGAATATTACTAAATCTTAATTATTATAAAAATTTACTCATATGCAAGCATACCTCTATGTCGTTAGTTCTCTTAGCACAGACGCAACTATGCAACAGCCCAAACCTCACTTGGTTATTGTACGAGGGCGCTTTTTGCACAAGAAGACAATCTGGCTACTTCTCAGCTCTGACTGAAGCCTTCAACTCTTTTAGTTTAAATCTTACCTATACTTCCCGGTACCTTAGGATAGCCACATCAAAATGTCAGGCAAAGCTCCGCCCATCCCTCTAGGGAGCAAATCATGAGTCATATGCTCAGTTTGGATGACATGAAATCGCATCTTAGTCAAGATTATCTTCCTAATCGACACAACTCAAGGTCCGCCCACTAATCGTGACATTCCCCCGATTTCTGTCTTACGGTTTTGTGCTCAAAAAGGTTTTTTCCTCTGGTGTCAGACAGCGCCGAGATGTCTAAGACCAAGGGCCGTCTCTCATTACATTTTCTGCGTCTCACACGTTTGTCTTCTTCACGGATGGCAAAGGTGTGTTTCGTTTAAATCGCCCATTCCCGTGTGAGAATGCCAACATGAGCACAAATATACACCACAGACAAGATCGAGAACTATTACTCAGTCAAAAATTACATCCTTCTGGCCACACGATCACATATTCCGCCCCTAAATTTGTTGTGGTCCCTACAAACCTACTCTGCTCCATTGTCAGTTCTAAGTTTATGTCTTTTTGCTTGTCGTGGTCTGGGAGAATTGTCCGCTCGTACAGCGTCGCTACTTGGTGGAGAGTTCAACGAGTTAGTGCCTGCAGTTGTCGGCCTTGGCGGGGGATTGCTTCCAACGTGTTTTACGTTTGTTTTCCGTCGATGTTGGCGTGCATTCTCCCCAATCTGCTCTAGATGAGTTTCCTCTTCTGAACACCGATGTGCATGCTCTCCTATCTGCTTTAGATTGGTGTCCTCTCCGGAGCGTCGGCGTGTATTCCCTCCTGTCTGTTAAAGATGAGTTTCCTCTTCTGAACGTTGACCGCTTTTCTTGGCGCCCTTAGGGTAACACTTGTCACGGCCATCTCTTGGCCTGCACCCTGAAGGCAACCTAGATTTTCCGGTACGTTTAGTGAGGGCGCTTTTTGAGGGACAACCCGATATCAAATGCTCTGGTAACTTACACTGAAAACATCGCTTCGGAAGCGGGCCCTGAGGGCACTTGGCTGCCATGTGGTCTGAAAAGTCTCCACAATTGTAGCATCTTATTTTTCTAGGCTTTCTCTGTGCCATGGGTCGCCTCCTGCTACCCTTACATTCCTGGCCGCCAATGCCGTATACAAAGACCGCTTCGATGCCCTGAACAGATCGTTTGCTATCACATACAACTCGCTCATTTCTCGCCAGACTACGGAATCCCTTTCTGAAAATTTTAGTTTGATGTACAAATACATCAACACCTTCATCATCAGGTACCACTTACAAAATCCTTGTCGCCTATTTGGTGCATCTGTGTTTTTACTTACCACTAAATCATAGCGTTCACTTTCAACTACCTGACTATCACCTACAGGAAGGTCTACTTTTGGTTCCAGTTGATCCAAACCTTGGTTCTGCTCTAGGTTTTCACGCGGATGGCACTGTTTCCTTCTTCTTCGCGTCTCCTTATGTGCTGGCGAACTGGTCTCTGATAGCTGTGCTAGCTGGGACTTTAGACTAGCTACTTCTGCTTTGAGTGCCTCCTCTTCATTGTGAGCTTCTGCACTGGCTATCTGCACTAGCGTATCAGGCTCTTTTCCTTCCCAGAAAACAGCATAGTCCCTAACTTCCCTAAATGAGACACCCGGATTTTCTAGGACGTATTTCTTCACAAATGACTTACTCAGATAATCTCTCACCTGGGCAACAAAATGATCCCTGAGCATGGATGGGTCTGCAGGAGCCAAGCCTTTCTTCACACGCGTTGCATTCAATCTCAGAAATAATTCATGCAACAGGTGAGATAATTCCGCTACTGATAAGCTAAGCCCCTGTCTCATGGCATAGAAACCCCTAGTCATCTCATTGACTAGTTGTCGCTCACTGTAGGCCTCTTCCACTATTTCGAGTAACTTCTCAGGGCTGGCCTTGGCTCCGCCACGTATCCGTAATTCCCTAGAGACCACTGGTGTAACATTAGTCCACACAATGTCTATCCTATCTTCTACAGTTAAGGGCCCTACCTTCCATGCAGCTTTTACCTCCTTCACAAACTCTTGCCAAGTGGGGCCTGGCTTTTCGCCAAATCGTCTTACCTCCGGCACTGTCACGTAAATCACCTTCACATGCGCATTGTGACAGTGCGAAGACGATGTGTGAAGAAGAATAAGAATTCGTGTGTAATGTTGTCGTCACTCTCTCTGGCCTACTTTCACACACGTTCCGCAGTCACAGAAAAACTCTCTTGATGACAGGGGTCCCACTTTTATTACTGAAACCCTATCAGGTAGCATATGAATCATACAGAATGTCACGAGAGGGTTGATGTTATTGAAATTATAAGATATCCTGGACACAAAGTTGTATCAGGTGATACCAGGATAGTGCCAGATAAGAGTATGGTCTTATAAGTAATACCCCCTTTTCTGAAAAGAGTAAGGGTGTATAGATATCACAGGTAGGATCAAGCTGTATAAGTTCCTAGAGAAGATGGTAATATATTACTCTAAATTCCTACTGGCCCCTCTCCTGATGCTCCTATGATTATGTTATTAGCTCTGCTAGGGGTATTAACTAAATTATCCACTAACAAGAACTTGAATTTAACTTAAATAATTTAAGTAAGTCTGCTGGTAAATATTTACAATTTATTTTTACAGTTTTTCTTTTCTGTTTGAAAAGCTGTGTGGTAGTGTCAACGACAGTAGGCCCTAGGAATTTATAAAGGTGGCGCAGTCCTGTGATGGCGCCCCCCCCCCTGCACCTTCTTCACGCGTGTAATACTGTAGGCACTCTTACGAGACTCAACTTCATAGTTAATGAGTTGGACAACACTGTAATGTCCGCAAATGATGTTCATTGTAGTATTTTGCAAAAAAAAAAAAAAAAAATGAAGGATTTAAAAATGTAATTGTTGGTAATATTTTGTTTCTTCACTCAAGTAGAATCACAGTTGGGCACTCAGTGCAATGTTCTTGAAAAATGAATAATATAATCATGTAAGACAACGATCAGTTTCAAGTGAGTAAATAATTGTTTTTTGTTTTGTTTTGAAATTTACTGTTTTATTTGTCTTGTACTCTTAATTAACATGTTAACAATTTTATTATTCAATAAAAAAAAATTCAATGCCCTCCCAAAGTCGGTGACTGGTGCGAGCGCACCTTTCGCACCGCCTAAGAGTCTGCCGTGGTGCTACAGAAGAATTAATAAAATAAAGGTACATACCTGTCTCACAACTCTATAGGCGCTACAACACAGTAAAGCGCCAAACACGACGGTTAAGAAACAGACAGTAGACATGATCAACTTCAGTGGACAAACGGACCTATCGACCAGATAAAGTAAGAACCCCTGAAGTATCAGTAGCAGTCAGAGTACAGACAGTTCCCCACTCTTGACAACTGATGGGCAGACCAAAGGGTAAAGGACAGTGTTATAGTCTACTGCTGACATATGATCTCTTTTGTTTCGCGTGAGCAGTGGTAACTTGATGATTGAACAATAAGCAGACAAAGTTTACACGGACTTTGAAAAATGACAGGTGGTACGACAGATTATGCGATTCTCATGCGTATTACGTCAGTTTTGACAAGTCATTAGTTCGTACTGTTTTTAAAAAACAAATAATGTATTCAGCAAGCTTACATGATTATTATTTTTTTCCCCTACAGAACATGCGGACACCGATATTACGTGGGGCCCTTTGTACTCGTAGAAAGCCTGCACTATCACACTATTAGAAAGTTTACAAGCGTACAGTTAACTCCGAACTGTAGAACATGTGTTAACATAGACATACCTAGTGATCTGCTAATATTGGGAAACAGTATATAACAAAGAAAAAATTAATATGTGACAATTAATGACAGTATAGTCAGAAGATAAAAGTTTAACTAATATTCTGTAACATACTTACCAACTTAGTCATCTCTCTTCTACCATGAGGTGAAGAGATTTGGATGAAGGATCGCCATACTATTCTTTCGGCTGTCTTCCTTCTGGTTCCAATTTAGTCCTCGGTCTTTCAGAGATTGCCTAATGTTGTCCTCCCAGCGGACTCTGGGTCATCCTGGAGGTCTGGATCCCCGGCTCTTAGTTTTTCATACATGTTATGATAGCTGATTTTCTTCCATTCTGCAGACATGGCCAAACCATCGTAGTTGAGACTGTACTTATATTCAGTAACGTACGAGATTCAACCGAGGAACTAATAAAGAGATCCATGCAGCTTTAAGAGATGAGGAAACTGAGGACCAAGTTGTCATTCTAGCAGGGGTCATCATAGCTGATGTTCATCATTATTTCCTTGTAGCTCCTTACAGCGCATGAGCTCACTACTTCTGTAGCTGGTCCCTGTTACGAGTGATATTACTCTTATAGTATATAGTTGAATATATTGCAAAGTTCAGTGGTAAAATAGGCAAACACGAATGGAGACGGGCAAAAACATACATGACATCAGTTCTGACGAATCCAAGCCGTGAGGTGGATGGGTCCACATAATATGGTTGACGTTTATTAATAATAGCATGGAAAAATGGCATGGCATATATATATATATATATATATATATATATATATATATATATATATATATATATATATATATATATATATATATATATATATATATATATATATATATATATTCGTCCTGTCCTTCAATAGTCACGTCTCATCAAAACATTTCTGGCCGCTGTACTAGGGGTGCATACGAACGATGATCACCCAAGTAATGTGGGCCAGACAAATGTAGACGCTGAATTATATAATGAATACTTCTTAGGTTGTCACAAACCTCTCACTAGGTTCTGGGTCATCTTATATAATATCATAATAATTGTGGCGGCTCTCGAATAATAAAATATGCCACTGATAGCTCAACTTCCACAGTACCTCAGGAGCTTACATATAATACGTCCTTCTTCGAAGATTACAAAACACGAAAGGCCAAGAATATTAATCGTTGGCATAAACTAGTGCAGAATGCATTACGTCATTAACTACCGATGACGTATTAAATATCTCGCGTTCAATATAAATGAAACCTCGTTCAAACACATGATTAACCACAGAGAGACATATTACCGCGTGTATTAACTGGTAATAGCCTATGTGTGGTCAAGATACACATTACATTAATATTCTGCCTTAACATTCCCCTTGTAGGAAACCTGCACCAAGCAATGATATGCTCTTGCAGCTGTCATTTATGTGGCACCGTCTTTTACATGACGAGGTTGCCACCCAGTACACAACATCTTATTAGTCGCTTTGTACGACAGTAACCCAATTATTTCATTGTCTCTTCAGAGACCCCCATGAACTACTTGGGACATAGCTTTTATTGATACTGTCACAACGCTATTTTGTGGTTGCTTGCTTGTTAGTGATGTGCTCGCGTCGGTTGAATGTGCGCAGGTCACGGCATCAATTTGAAGATATGTGGCCGTGTAGGTTATACGGCACTAGTAGTTATATTGATTTTATTTAGTCAGAGTTAATCTTTTATATGTTGTTGTGGTTCAAGTGCTAACTGGCCTTCCGCCAGAGATGGTAATACTTGACCTTTACTCATTTTTCTTCTTCTTCCCAGGTAGGTTCTTCCCTTTCAGTTTGGTGATAAGCAAAACAGTTTCAGCACAACAACGTATATCCAAAAGAAATTACTGTAAATTTCACAAACAGCAATTCAGTAGAAAATTATATTAGAGTTTATTGATGTCATTAGACAAGTACTGTAAATTTCACAAAATGATGGTTGTTTATCCAAAATGAAAAATATATAATCCAACTGAATAATATACACACTTGTCTACTAAAAAACAAAAACTTGTCTTGATATCCTCAAAGACGAAGTTCACCTAACGCTATCTGTAAAAATCCTCTAGTCTAAAATCATGGTATCATTGTAATCATAAATCCTGAAAAATCCCTGCCTATCGCCCACATCTCTTCTATTTATACTATTTCTTATTTTTTCCCGCCTTTTTCCACACGTCCCGTTCTTTTTTCCACACGGTACAATTTCTGCACACGATTCTGTGTTTTCGACTTTTTGCACACGACTTTCTGTTATTTCGACTTTTTTCACATGTGTGATCTTTTCCAACTTAACAACTGGATAAAAAAAAACCAGATCACACAAACATTCATTTCCCACTTTCCGCGCATAAAACCCATTCATTATTATCTGGGACGTTTGCCCTGTCAGAGCAGTAACTACCAACTGAACTTTGAATGATACTGCGTTTTGTGTAAAAACGTCTTATTTGCTTTTGAGGTCTGTCATTCTTTTATATAGCATATTATAGCACGTATAAATGCTTAGCGTGGAAGTAGTAGGGATAATGCTAGCGTGGAAGGCCATGCGGTCACAGTGACAAGGCAAGCCGGTCGGAAGCCGATGGAAATAGCCGAACGACCGCGTCATGTGACCATCGGAAGTTCGGGCGCCAAGGGTTTGAGCGCGAAAGATTCATTAGTGATTGGACTGCCGTCCCGTTTGGACGATATTCTATGCCACTTGATGCTGCCCATATTTCAGTGAATATCTTGAGACAGTGCCCGCCAGATTACTCTTATGTTGGTGATATTTATTCCAGGGAAGTGATTATTTGCTCAGTGATGATTTTTGTGTAAGATGAGAATTGGTTGTACGTACTTTTGATAGTCGTAGGTCGTTAGTACCATGTTGGTTCGCCGCTACATTGAGCGAAGTTCACTGTAGGAGTTAGGTAGCCATATTACCTGGTCTTGCATATTGATATTATATGTTCATTACCTGTGGCGGCATTTATATATGTATTTGCATTTCATTAGGCCGTGTGTGGCCAAGTTATGTTCTTGCTAATAAAGGGATATTAGCTGTTTAGAAGCGTTCGTTCCTTGTGTCACCCACTGTTGTATAGTCATACACTAGTGGACACGAGCCAGATTATGTGTCGTAGTTAAATCTATACAACAGGGGTAATGCCCTAGTGGTGAGGGGTTAGCCAGCTAGCACCTTCCCCTACTGTTACGGTTGATGTTGGAACAAGAGATGTGTGATGCAGTTGGTTCTTGTGTAATATTAGGTCAATGCATCGTGCTGATAACTTGAAAGAATGTCGTGCGTGAGATCACATGTATGCCATCAAATTAGTGCAGAACTTCGTAGTAAAATGGGTCCACATAACAGGACAGGTTTAATAACATGTAGACGAATCATAGTTATGGCATTGGCAATAGAGAAGTACATGAATATGCATAAAAATTCTTCTAACAGTCTCGTCTCATCAATTCATTTCTGGCCGCTGTACTCGGAGTGCCTAGCAAAGGTTATCACCCAAGTATTGTGGACCAGCACCCGTGTGTTACCGGGGCCCGAAAGGGGAGCAAAGAATAGTAACACTGTCCCCTGCTAAGCATGTCGTAGAAAGCGACTAAGGAGGGTTGGGCATGGTCCGGTTACCCCATCCTGTAAAAAAATTTAAACCACAAAAAACTTCAACAAATATGGACAAGTCAAATAAAGAACATGGAAAGAACTTGAGATGATGGCACGTGACAGGAGGACTTGGCATGTGTTTGTTGAAGGCCTATGCTCCTTTGGGAGTGGAGGGTTATGAAAAATGAATTGTGGACCAGATAAATGAAGATGTAAAATTCTAAGTAGAAATACTTCTCTGCAAGATACGTAGCAGTTCCATATGTCTGGAATCTTCTTAACAAGTGGCGGCCTTCGCAGATCATTACAGCCACATAAAAATACTTTATTTCTCAACCATTTCGGGAGCTAGAAAATGAACGTCTTCCTCTGACGAATACCATAGACGAAAGGCCTCGAAAAAACCGTTTGCATAATTTAGTGCAAAACGGATTACGTCATAAACTCCTAGTGACGTATTAATATTTATGCATTCAATATAAGTAAAAAACCGTGCAAGTACACGATGAACCATAGATAGACATATTACCGCGTAGATTAACTGCTAATAGACTATGTGTGGTCATCATGCAAAATTACATTATAAATTTTCTTTAACACCTACCATAGTTAAATAGTGGCTTGTGATACTTATATTGATACTTTAATAATTAAAAATTGTATACAAAATACGTAGAAAAGTCTGGGAGAGAGAAAGAAGTCTTGTCTGCAGTATCAGACGTAAGGAGAGAAGAAATCTACGCTAAGATGAGGCAGAAGACATGAATTGAAAGGAAAATGAGATAAAAGTAGACAATGTTTGATTTAGGGACTCAACTGTGGATAATATGATGTTAAAGAAAATCAAAACAATTTATTTATTTTCTGTAATGGAAAAGCGATGTGGGGATAAATGAGATTAAGGCAGGGAGAAAAAAATTAGGTGGAATATGAAAAAAAGCATTTCTCTAACTAGGAAATCTGCAATTCCGATCTGGAATGAGATGTAAAGGAAAAATGATATAGAAAAAATGATAGGGAACAAAGCTAGCGTGAAGAATGGAAAGTTAAATACGTGATATCACAATTTTGAATGTGTCTACTATTATGTTCTTGAACTTCTGTTTGTTTGTTTGTTTTTTGAGCGGTATAGTAAGTTGAGGAGCGTTGAGTGGCAGAGGGATTAGAGTGCCACCTTCTCAAGGCAAAGTTACAGTGTTCGAAATCTTGAAGCGTCATGCCCCAGTCTACCCAGCTGTAAATGGATACCTGCCCTTGAGTTAGGGAAGCCAACAGCTTGCAGATTTGGAACCGGTCACACAACCTCATAAAGCTGAGATATAGTTTAGTGATCTCTAGCATGATACTCCATTATGTGATCATCATCATCATCACTACCACCGTTGTCTCTTTAATCTCCAGCTGTGACGTTTTCTTTTTAAGCTCCAGCTGTAACGTTCTCTCTTTAATCTCCAGCTGTAACGTACTTTCTTTAATTTCCAGCTGTGACTTTCTCTCTTTAATCTCCAGATGAGACGTAATCTCTTTAATCTCCAGCTGTGACTTTCTCTCTTTAATCTCCAGATGAAACGTAATCTCTTTAATCTCCAGCTGTGACTTTCTCTCTTCAACCCCCAACTGAGACGTACTTTCTTTAATCCAGCTTTGACTTTCACTCTTTAATAACCATCTGTGACATTATCTCTTTAATCATCAGCTGTGACTTACTCTAATTAATCTTCAGCTGAGACGTACTCTATTTAATGTCCAGCTGGGACTACACTCTTTAATTTCCAGCTGTGACTTGTTATATTTGGTCTCCAGCTGAGACGTACTATCTTTAATATCTAGCTGTGACTTTCACTTTTCAATCTCTAACTGAGACGTAGTCTCTTTAATCTTAAGACTTTAAGCTATGACTTTTTCTTTTTATCCAGCTGTGACGTTCTATCTTTAATCTCCAGCTATGACTTTATCTCTCTTATCTCCTGCTGTGACTTTCTCTCTTCAATATCCAGCTGTGGCATTCTTTCTATAATCACATGTTGTCACTTGCTCTCTTTAATCTCTAGTTGTGACTTTCTCTCTTTAATTTACAGATGTGACATACTGTCTTTAATCGCCAGCTGTGACGTCCTCTCTTCAATCTCTAGTTGTGACGTTCTATCTTATCTCCAGCCGTGACTTTATCTCTTTAATCTCCAGCATTGACGTTTTCACTTCAATCTCCAGCTGTGACTTCCTTTCTTTAATCTCCAGCTGTGACATTCTCTCTTTAATCTCCAGCTTTAGCTTTCTCTCTTTAGCAAACAGCTGTGACGTTTTTTTCCTTCATCACCATCTGTGACATTCTCTCTTCAATCTCCAGCTGTGAGTTACTCTAATTAATCTCCAGCTGAGACGTACTCTATTTAATCGCCAGCTCGGTTACAGGCGAACGCTGCCCCAATAAGACTGTATGTGGTCCTGGCTTTCGGGTCTTCCAAGTTCACATGGGGCAGAGCTACGTGTCAGTCTAGATGACATCCTTCGGCAGGCTGGCCGCACTATGACCTCGTTTGTAGGGTAGAGAACAGTCCTCCTCGTAGCATTGCACACACGCCAATTGGTGGGAAATTCTCTGGGGTTGCAACAAAGCCCACACATGTCTGTTGTCTGGCTGCTCTTGCCAGTTATCGTCTCTCGGAGATATAACCCCCTTTGCAGGGTAGGGAGCCATCAAACCTCGGGATATTACACACACGCCAAGGTGGGCCTGGTGTAACATGCCGCTGAGTCTAGGAAGCTCTCTAGGGTTTCAAGAAAGCCCAACCTCTACCCCGAATTCTGTTGCAAGGATAAAAGAGTGAATAACTCGCACCAGTGGGGATCAAACAAACAAACAAACAATCTCCAGCTGTGACTACTCTTTTTAATCTCCAGCTGTGACTTTCTATCTTTAATCTCCAGCTGTGACTTTCTATCTTTAATCTCCAGCTGTGACTTTCTATCTTTAATCTCCAGCTGTAATGGACTTTCATCAATTACCAGCTATGTCTTTCCCATTTAAATCTCCAGCTGAGACGTAAACATTTTAATCTCTAACTGTGACTTTCTCTTCAATCCTCAACTGAGACTTACTCTCTTTAATCCAGCTTTGACTTTCTCTCTTTAATCATCAGCTGTGACTTACTCTAATTAATCTCCATCTGAGACATACTCTATTTATTCTCCAGCTGGGACTACTCTCTTTAATCTCAAGCTGTGACTTTTTATATTTAGTCTACAGCTGAGATGTACTCTCTTTAGTCTCTAGCTGTGACTTTCTCTTTTCAAATCCAACTGAGACGTAGTCTCTTAAATCGCCAGCTGTGACTTTTTCTCTTTAATCACCAGCTTTGACTTTTTTTCTTTAATCTCCAGCTGTGACTTTTTCTCTTCAATTTCCAGGTGTGACTTTCTCTCTTTAATCTCCAGCTGTGACTTTATCTCTTCAATCTCCAGCTGTGACTTTATTTATTTAATGTCCAAGTTTGACTTATTCTCTTTAATCTACAACTATGACTTTCTCTCTTTAATTTCCACATCTGTCTTTCTTTCTTTAATCCCCATCTATGACATTTTCTCTTCAATCTCCAGCTGTGACATTCTATCTTCAATCTCCAGCTGTGACCTTCTCTCTTTAAATCTCCATCTATGAAGTTCTCTCTCTAATCTCCAGCTGTGATGTTCTCTCCTCTGTAATCTACAGCTGTGATGTCTCTCGTTAATCTCCAGCTATGACTTCTCTCTTTAATCTCCAGCTATGACGTTCTCTAATCTCCTACTTCATTAGTTGATATTGGAGAACCCATACATTAAGAAAACCAGCTTATAGCATTACAAAGCAGTTCCTCTTCTGAAATGCTCAGTGTAAGAGAAATAGAAGGAGATATCAAAAATACGAGGACAAGAGAACGGAAGACAAACACGAAAGAACAAAGAAGAAAGTCCTAGAACAATGAGGCACTGAGCAGGAGACACTGAGCAGGAGGCACTGAGCATGAGGCATTGACATGATTTTGTTAAAGAACGAACAAACGAACAACTGCAGTGAGGTGAAAGATATCGATGATGATAATAATGTCATATACTGTAGTTCGGTGTCTGGTTCTGTTCTACACGTCTATATCTCTTGTCTGGTTCTGTTCTACACGTCTGTATTTGTTGCCTGGTTCTGTTCTACACGTCTGTATTTGTTGTCTGGTTCTGTTCTACACGTCTGAACAGGAAGAAGTGTATCAGTGTACCATCAAGACAAGTTTGCTACAACGTGTGGCTGTAAAGAAAGAGTTTTGTGCAGTGGTCAACATTCAGAAAGGTAAAGATATTCCCATAGCAGATACTGCCGTAGGGGAGTCAAGTGTTAGAGATTTCAATATACTAAGTCCAAATTTTTTAATAACCAGTTCCTTTCCTCGCTCATAACAAAACAAAACAAAAACAAAAAAACCAGTTAGATCTTACTCATAAACTTTTGGGATTTTTTGGGGGAAGTTTTTGTGTCTTCCCATTTCTACAGGATGAGGTGGCTGGTCCTATGCCGTTTACATGTTCCATCGTTACTATTCTTTGCTCCCCTTTCGGACCCTGATAACACACAGCCAAGAAGTTGCAGATTTTCATGAGTGGGTGCTTGCATAGAGTATGAGGACTAACGACATCTCTCTGGTTCACCAGTGTCTAACTTATGACAGGAATCAGACGGTTACCAGAGTATCGGGCAATAGGAAAAAAGACGCTAGCGATAAGTGAGACTCAGCATTGAAGAAACATGTTTATAGCTTTACAAGGCTGTCTTTGTTGTGAAGCCCCAGGATAACAGAGGTAGAGAGAGAGACAGAGAGACGGATGAAGAGGAGAGTTGGAGACAGACATCAAGAGGATAAAGAAGAGATGACACAGGTCACGATGATCTGGCATTTATTATTTGGAGAACTCAACAATAATACTCGTCTTGTGCTTCCCCGCATAAAAAACATACCAAACGAAAACATGCAAAACGAGCTGAAATATCTTGGAGTAACTGTCGATCACGGGTTATCGTGCAAGTACCATGTTGATCACATCATACAGAGGTACAAGAGAGGTCTGGCAGCACTAATAAAAAAATATTTTAAACACACGCCTTTAATGCACTAAGAACCCAAAAATAATTTTTCAAGGAGTTTATAGCTTGCAGTAAAAAAATGTAACATCAAATTCACAAATTTTCAGGAAATGGTGAGGATATACTGTCCAGGTCATGCAGGGTATGTGGCAATAAATGAGCTGACAGACTAGCTTCAATAGCACCCACAGTGGGTTCATTGAATATGTAGAAGGGAAAGATACTGAAGATTATTAATGATCGCCTGAATAACACTGCAATCGATGAATCATCAAGGCTAAGATTGCTGAAACTTGGCATAAAACGTAAGACCATCAGAGATGGACGTACGAGAGGATGCAACAGCCGTTTATACAACCATCGCGCAATAGGAACAATCAGCATTCATACCCTTCGCTATTTTCTGAGGGAGACTTAGCACCAGTGGGTTTGCCCAGAGTGCAACAATGTCGATTCCGAACAACAATAACATGCGCCCAGAATGTACCACTTTATATCAGCCGTTCATGTGTCAATGAAATATATAATCTTCTGTCATGAGTTTTTCTCTCCCCCCGCCCTCCCACCCCCATGCATTTTAAAATTAAAAGGACCACTAGGCTTTTTATTGGTTATTTTAAAGGTTAAGAATAAAAAAAATTGAGAATCACTGCCGAAACAAAAGTCTTTGAAAAAATAAATGAAATATTTCTCTCGGATATTCCTTGACAGTTTGAGAGTTTCTTAGGGCTCAAATGCGTCTCAGATTTATATATCTTTTATCGTTTTTCGCTTTGATTTCTCTTCACATTTCCATGCACCGTAAAAAATAGTAGTTAAATTAAGACATTCTCATGAGCTCAAGAAATTAGAACTCTCCGTTTTTCTAAACAATTTAAAACATACAAACCAGATGAAAAATCTAGTTATGCTTAAAGAATAATTTCAGAATTCAATCAGCATTTGTTTCTGCCAGAAATCAATATTTTTTTGTCGGTGCAACATTAGCGCGCCTTCGTGGAGACATCTGTGAATGCGCTGTTGATCGTTTTCCAATGCAGAGACACACACACACACAACAGTGAACGGTTTTAGAATAATAAATCTGATTCCGAAACTGAACATTTATCTATTTCCGTTCTTCTTCTTCGTCAGGTACCGTGCCCGCTGGCGTTGGTGATCATGTGTTTTGACAACGTCTAGTGATCTGTGTTGTTTATTAATTAATGTAGTTGACTTCTTTCCATGCCAAGATGTCACACTATCCAGTATCTTCTCAGTTTGTCATCATCAATCGTGTTTACCTTCAATCTTTCTTGTTGTCACAATATATCGCAAATTGCCTGTTTTCATAAAATGTATAATGAAAGAGGATTGCTTTCTTCTAGTATCTTTTCATCTTCTTAGTTCACGCTCCGACGTGGAAATCTACCTCAGCCTGATGCAAGCATAACTGTTTCATCTTCTTAGTTCACGCTCCGACGTGGAAATCTACCGAAGCCTGATGCAAGCATAACTGTTTCATCTTCTTAGTTCACGCTCCGACGTGGAAATCTACCGCAGCCTGATGCAAGCATAACTGTTTCATCTTCTTAGTTCACGCTCCGACGTGGAAATCTACCTCAGCCTGATGCAAGCATAACTGTTTCATCTTCTTAGTTCACGCTCCGACGTGGAAATCTACCGCAGCCTGATGCAAGCATAACTGTTTCATCTTCTTAGTTCACGCTCCGACGTGGAAATCTACCTCAGCCTGATGCAAGCATAACTGTTTCATCTTCTTAGTTCACGCTCCGACGTGGAAATCTACCGCAGCCTGATGCAAGCATAACTGTTTCATCTTCTTAGTTCACGCTCCGACGTGGAAATCTACCTCAGCCTGATGCAAGCATAACTGTTTCATCTTCTTAGTTCACGCTCCGACGTGGAAATCTACCTCAGCCTGATGCTTGCATAACTGTTTCATCTTCTTAGTTCACGCTCCGACGTGGAAATCTACCTCAGCCTGATGCAAGCATAACTGTTTCATCTTCTTAGTTCACGCTCCGACGTGGAAATCTACCTCAGCCTGATGCAAGCATAACTGTTTCATCTTCTTAGTTCACGCTCCGACGTGGAAATCTACCTCAGCCTGATGCTTGCATAACTGTTTCATCTTCTTAGTTCACTCTCCGACGTGGAAATCTACCTCAGCCTGATGCAAGCATAACTGTTTCATCTTCTTAGTTCACGCTCCGACGTGGAAATCTACCTCAGCCTGATGCATGCATAACTGTTTCATCTTCTTAGTTCACGCTCCGACGTGGAAATCTACCTCAGCCTGATGCAGGCATAACTGTTTCATCTTCTTAGTTCACGCTCCGACGTGGAAATCTACCTCAGCCTGATGCAAGCATAACTGTTTCATCTTCTTAGTTCACGCTCCGACGTGGAAATCTACCTCAGCCTGATGCAAGCATAACTGTTTCATCTTCTTAGTTCACGCTCCAACGTGGAAATCTACCTCAGCCTGATGCAAGCATAACTGTTTCATCTTCTTAGTTCACTCTCCGACGTGGAAATCTACCTCAGCCTGATGCAAGCATAACTGTTTCATCTTCTTAGTTCACGCTCCGACGTGGAAATCTACCTCAGCCTGATGCTTGCATAACTGTTTCATCTTCTTAGTTCACTCTCCGACGTGGAAATCTACCTCAGCTTGATGCTTACATAACTGTCGAGGAGGCAAAGAGTTTTATTAGAATCAGATTTAGAAACAAATGAGATGTAGAGCATCCGGGTCACACAAAAAATTATGCATACTACCAGCTCAACAGAAGAGCAGGAGTTGTTGACGATCTGCTAATGGAGGCAAGCTGATCGTCAGAAATAGCCCTCTCCCCCTGACACATTCTTCTCTTATATTATTTATAATGTACCTCAGGAGATCTTTTATAGGGGTACCTAATCAAGGGTTACTTTGTACAAGTCACAACGGTTACATTTTATTGAGTAACGCTTCTTTTATCATCATCATCATCGTCGTCATCATCACCATCATTCATCAGTATCATCATCATCATCATTATCACTAATCATCATCATTATCATCATCGTCATCGTGATCATCATAATCACCATCATCATCATCGTGAATCATCAATCATCATCAATATTCATTATCATCATCACCATCATCATCATAATTATCATCCTCAATCATCATCATTATTATCATCAATTATCGTCAGTCATCATCATTATCATCACCAATCATCCTCAATCATCATCATTATCATCATCAATTATCGTCAGTCATCATCATTATCATCACCAATCGTCCTCAATCATTATCATCATCAATTATCGTCAGTCATCATCATTATCATCACCAATCATCCTCAATCATCCTCAATCATCATCATTATCATCATCAATTATCATCATTATCGTCAACACTATAGTCATCATCAGCATCATCATTATCATAATTATCATCCTCAATCATCATCATCATTATCATCATCAATTATCGTCAGCCATCATCATTATCTTCACCAACCATTATCAATATCATCATCAATTATCATCATCATCATCGCCATCACTATCGTCATCATCAGCATCATCATTATCTTCACCAATCAACCTAAATCATCATCATCATTATCATCATCAATTATCATCATTATCGTCAACACTATAGTCATCATCAGCATCATCATTATCATAATTATCATCCTCAATCATCATCATTATCATCATCAATTATCGTCAGCCATCATCATTATCTTCACCAACCATTATCAATATCATCATCAATTATCATCATCATCATCGCCATCACTATCGTCATCATCAGCATCATCATTATCTTCACCAATCATCCTCAATCATCATCATTATCATCATCAATTATCGTCATCATCATCATTATCTTCACCAATCATCCTCAATCATCATCATGATCATCATCAATTATCGTCAGTCATCATCATTATCTTCACCAACCATTATCAATATTGTCGTGGTTGAGTTAGAGTGTAGAGTATTTGTCGAGTTGGACAACTGTAGTGAAATCGACAAGGGATAGTGGACTGACAGAGTTATAGATTGTACTTTAGATAAGGTGTAAATAGGAGATGGACTTGAGACAACCTGGAAGAAGATTTATTCAAATGATCTCTCTCTCCAGGCCTCAACTCACTTTTACTGTCTAAGCATCTCCTGCTCTCACTCTTTTCTCTTATCAAACATAGAGATTCTAGTAAAGAGCTAAAAATACAAATATGGATGGAAAGGTCGTGAACAGCGCATTAATAAATGTGTAAAATTTATTAAAGAAGAAAAGCATGAAAATAATGCATATCATCACAACAACATAAAATTACATCAATAATCAACTAATCATCAATAGTCATCAATAATCATATACACCCACAACCACACACACAGATCACCATTCATAAAACCTGTAGAACACAGAGAGATGAAATAACTGAGTGTCAGCCCGTCCGTTTTCGGGACCATATGAAATAGCTCCAGTAAGTGGTTTTTTCGTATATATCCTCCATCGGTGATGGAATTAACCTGAATAAAATCACTGTATAGGCGCTATCATTTGGTGATTCCTCCCTACTGGCGCGAGGTGAGCTGGAAGACTCTATTTACCTTCTGTTTACCAAAATGAATAAACTGCGTGGCAGTCCGTCCGTTTTCGGGGACCAGATGAAATAGTCCAGACAGTGTGTTACTTGTAGATCCTTCGTGAGGGACTATTCCTACAAAACTGTCCTTGTTGGTACTATCATTGGTGACTCCCCCCTACTGGGGCGAGGTGGGCTGGGGACGCTGTTTATCTCCTGCAGACCAACTGAATGAACTTAGCGACAGCCTGTCCGCTTTCGGGGACCAAGGGAAAAGCTCCAGAAAGTGTATTACTTGTAGATCCTTCGTGAGGGACTAGCCTACAAAACTTTCTTTGTTGGTGCTAAACGTTGGTGACCACTACTTGCGTGAGGGGGTTGGAACTCTGTCCATAGATGGCTGCTCATACGTGCGAAGTTCTACATAGACCCAGAAATAAACCATGGGACGAAGTCACTTGAGGACAATTGATCCCAAGGCGTGCTTATCCGGCGCTAGAATTGGCTTTAAATCCGGTTTTGGCTGGTTGACTGTGGCTTGGCTGAGTGCCCCGTTTAGGCACAAAAAAGGCGGGTGATATGGAATTCTGCTATAGGCATGCTGGGCGGTTTTGATATTCTGGAAGCCGCAATGCTCTGGCTGGTAATCCAAGAGGCGAGTAGAGAACTACTACTGCATTTGGTGATTCCAGATTTAGCGTTGGCTCCGTTGCACTGCGTGAGCTTAACTTGGCGTTGACAAAAGGGGTTTTGATTCAGGAACGGGGTGTGACACTCGTGGGGCTAGATATCCTCAGAATCCCTCTAGACGAAGAGACGGTGACATTCTTCGTCTGACTGGAAACTAGACTAGCAATTCGGTATCCCCTGAAACTGAGACCGAAAAGAGACACCCTTTTACATCAAGCAAATAATAAATCACACTAACTTTATACAGAAAGTTTCGCTCCACTATGGGATTAAATTTATTGTAGTTATTGCTATGATAGTTTAGGGCTGTCTTTAACCATGTCTCCTGTTCCTTAAAAATATCAATTATCAACACGCGCCCGCATAGACTTAATATCTTTTGCACACCCAGGTACCTGTCAGTAACTGTTCTGACAGCAACAATCTACTCCTCTTCTCCCAATCTCAACATACAGCTGAATGGATATGCTTATTCATCTTACAACATTAAGTGAATTTACATAAACAGATTACAGCATTTGAAATTACACAGATAAATCATATGTCCCTTTTGGGGAAACAAAATATTAATATCCCACAAATGAATACATAGAAAATGCAATGTTCTTGCTATAAAAATCCAGTTGTGACTGCACATAAGATATAATTATATCTATGGCTGGTGGCTGCTTTCTGTGAAAGTTATAAACTAGTGTCTAACTACACAAGTAAGCATAAAATGATTCTCCCTAGCCACTAAAAATATCTATCAAAAAGGAATAAGTGACTATCTCCTATAATCCAGAGTTATTACCTGCATCTCACTATTCAGTTTTTAAGTGAACAATCCACACCTGACATTATCTTACAGAAATGACAGTTAATTTAGCCTATTCTTAACCCCTGACAAGCACCTGTGGACTGATTCTACGCCTAATATCTGTTATTGTAAGTTTAACATTTAACCCATGATAAACCGTAACAGTTTAAGCACCCTTACTAGGCCGTAGACAGCGCTACCTTATCACTGAATAAAATTACTAGGAGAAGTCCTCAGAAATGAATTCACTTTCCTAACAGATATATATAAAAGCTAACATGAATATATCATATAATAGTTATAAGAGTTGTTTACTCACCCCGAGAAAATGCCAAGAAATAGGCAAAAACATTTAGTTCTGTGTTAATGTTTGCCTTATTTCCATAATGGTCTATCTCGGGCCAGGAAAATATTCGAATGTCTTTGTCTATTAAAACCCGTCTACTCTTATAGATCACACAGGACGCTCCCCCCGGACACCTGGCCTGCGTATCCCTACAGATGTATCGGCGTAATCGTAATACCGGGTAAGACAAAAGTTTCTCTTAGAGACTACATCAAAGACAACAGAAATCGTGCGAAAGTTCCCCAGGTAGAGAAATGCATAATATTATGAGAGCTCTAACTGAGTTCTGAAGCCAAACACTGAGACTGACCGCGATTGTTATCTCCCCCTGAAACAGATCACACTCGTTACCCAGACCTCAAAGGGTACTAGCCGCTCGTGGCTAACACTTTAAGCGTAACAGACGTTCTTCTGATCAGGCCAGGTGTGCTGACGTAACATTATCGTTCGCTGACCGCTGCAGGCTCGAACGTAAACAACCTCGGGTGGGGTTTGAGAAGGAGAAAACAATTGGGCCACACAGGTAGCAAAGCAAAGAGGAACAAAATGTCTGGGAAAACAGAACATTAAAGAGTAATAACATTGAGACGAGATGGAAAAATAAATTAAGTCACTGTCTACGTGACAAATATCATCATCAATTATCATCATCATCATCGCCATCACTATCGTCATCATCAGCATCATCATTATCTTCACCAATCATCCTCAATCATCATCATTATCATCATCAATTATCGTCGTCATCATCATCATTATCTTCACCAATCATCCTCAATCATCATCATGATCATCATCAATTATCGTCAGTCATCATCATTATCTTCACCAACCATTATCAATATCATCATCAATTATCATCATCATCATCGCCATCACTATCGTCATCATCAGCATCATCATTATCTTCACCAATCATCCTAAATCATCATCATGATCATCATCAATTATCATCATTATCGTCATCACTATCGTCATCTTCAGCATCATCATTATCTTCACCAATCATCCTAAATCATCATCATTATCATCACCATCATCATTATCTTCACCAATCATCCTCAATCATCATCATTATCGTCACCATCAGCATCATCATTATCGTGAATTATCATGAATCATCATTACCATTTTCATGTGCGCTTGTTTGGAGCCACCACAGCAACGGCCCCACCCCCAGATAAGCCTACACAAAACTGTCACATGATCGGCAGTGGTGATTTATGTGAGAAAAGTGTTTTCATGATGAGGTTGCCTGTGCATGCACAACCTCATAGTAGTCGCCTTCTACGACATGCTTGAGGGTGCAGTAGTTCCATTCTGTCTTTGTCTCTCCAGAGACCCCCGGGAAACTGCACGCGGAGAAACTTTCACGCTTCCATCTTACATCAGTGACACATAAAAAAATGAAGTAATCACGAGAAAAATTATTGTCATTTGTTTATATTTTATTTGCTCGTTCTCATTCAAAATATACGGAGGTTAGTACTTCAAATTATTTGAAGAAATAATAATTTTATTCTAATATAATTTTTGTCAAATAAGCGCATTTTGTTTTCAGAACGTACGAGTATTTATGGGAAACAACTTGTCGATATAAGCTGAAAGTACGCCTATAATTGTAACTTGGAAGATGGCAGCACGATCTGTATTCAGTTGAGAGATTGACTTGCCACGGAAGCCTTTCAGATATCATGAGAAATATTTTGGTTGTTCAAAAACGTTCTATAATCAGAGTCCTGACACAAGGGACCCACTTGTATGTCTTGTGCAAAAAATGAGTCAGCATACGACTAACAAATTACAATAACTAAGAGATTACAAGATTAACTGTGAATGGATTGAGCTAACATTGAACGTAGACTGAATAGTTTGTTTAGAATAGGCCTTTTAAAAAGCTATTGGTTCTTTTCGTTAGCTGAAGAGATGGTTGTCGCGAATACAAGTGGCTTGTCGGTTGATTAATGTGGAGAACGAGGTGTGGAGAATTCTAAATGCCTGCTGATAGATTTTCCTGGAGAACTTGTGGTGGAGAATTCAAGTTGGATGCCGGTTGATTTTCTCGGATAACTGGAGGAGCTAGAGTAATGTGGATAGCTGGTTAATTTTACTGGATAATTACAGATGCCAAATTAATACGGATAGCCGGTTGATTCTCGTGGATAACTGGAGGTGGTAGAGTAATATGGATGTCGAGTTGATTCTCTAGGATAGCTAGATGGGCTAGAGTAATATGGGTATCCAGTTGATTCTCTTGGATAACTAGACGGGCTAGAATAATATGGATAGCGAGTTGATTCTCTTTGATAGCTAGGAGAGCTAGAGTAATATTGATAGCCGGTTGAATCTCTTGAATAGCTAGAAGGGCTAGAGTAATATTGATAGCCGGTTGATTCTCTTGGATAGCTAGAAGGGCTAGAGTAATATGGATAGCGAGTTGATTCTCTTGGATAACTAGAAGGGTTAGAATAATATGGATAGCCGGTTGATTCTCTTGGATAACTAGAAGAGCTATAGTAATATGGATAGCCGGTTGATTCTCGTGGATAACTCGAGGGACTAGAGTAATATGGATAGCCGGTTGTCCTTGAGTTTGGGCGTGAGGTTGATCCAACACGTAATTGACGTACTCCGATATTCAGTGCTGGTTTGGTGGTACTCACGTCAGACGATGAGCTGGTTGAGTTTGATGGCGGGTTGGCAGTTACGCTGACGTTGAATGGAGAGCCAGTTGCGTTAGCTGGTGGGTAGCCAGTGACGTTAGCTGGTGGGTAGTCAGTGACGTTAGCTGGTGGGTAGCCAGTGACGTTGGCTGGCGGGTAGTCAGTGACGTTAGCTGGTGGGTAGCCAGTGACGTTAGCTGGTGGGTAGCCAGTTACGTTTGAAGGTGGGTGACCATTTACGTTGTAGTTTGATGGAGAATGAGGATGGTGTCTTCCTGGGACAAATGGATGACGAGACCTGTAGCGATCCTGTTGGTTTGAGAGTGAAAAAAACCCAGTAAGTTGAAGGTCATGAATATGCTATTGTGTCATATTTACAGAGCCAGCATTAACCATTTCATACACACATATGTCTTTAGAGAAACACATATATCACACCCATTCAGCAGCACTTTCTCAGCTGCCACAAATGGAGTTGTAACAGGGTTACTAACTGTGATTGAGCTGCCATCATCAACGAGCTACACGCTACCACAATACATCACAACAGAGCTTCACGCTACGCTCCCAAGAAGTCATTATGATGGAAGTAGTGGTAGCAGCAGAAGTAGTATTAACGGCAACATTATAAGACTACTAATAGTAGTAGTAGTAGTAGTAGTAGTAGCAGCAGCAGCAGTAATAGTCGTAGTAGTAGAAGTAATAGTAGTAGTAATAGTAGTAGTAATAGAAGAAGTAGTAGTAGTAGTAGTAGTAGAAGTAGTAGTAGTAGTAGTAGTAGTAGTAGTAGTAGTAGTAGTAGTAGTAGTAGTAGTAGTAGTAGTAGTAGTAGTAGTAGTAGTAGTAGTAGTAGTAGTAGTAGTTAGTAGTAGTAGTCAGTAGTAGTAGTAGTAGTAGTAGTAGTAGTAGTAGTAGTAGTAGTAGTAGTAGTAGTAGTAGTAGTTAGTAGTAGTAGTAGTAGTAGTTAGTAGTAGTAGTAGTAGTAGTAGTAGTAGTAGTAGTTAGTAGTAGTAGTAGTAGTAGTAGTAGTAGTAGTAGTAGTAGTAGTTGTAGTAGTAGTAGTAGTAGTAGTAGTAGTAGTAGTAGTAGTAGTAGTAGTAGTAGTAGTAGTAGTAGTAGCAGTTAAGTAGTAGTTTAGTAGTAGTAGTTTAGTAGTAGTAGTAGTAGTAGTAGTTTAGTAGTAGTAGTAGTTAAGTAGTAGTAGTTAAGTAGTAGTAGTAGTAGTAGTAGTAGTAGTAGTAGTAGTAGTAGTAGTAGTAGTAGTAGTAGTAGTAGTAGTAGTAGTAGTAGTAGTAGTAGTAGTAGTAGTAGTTAGTAGTTAGTAGTAGTAGTAGTAGTAGTAGTAGTAGTAGTAGTAGTGGTAGTTAGTAGTGGTAGTTAGTAGTAGTAGTTAGTAGTAGTAGTAGTAGTAGTAGTAGTAGTAGTAGTAGTAGTAGTAGTAGTAGTAGTAGTAGTAGTAGTAGTAGTAGTAGTAGTAGTAGTAGTAGTAGTAGTAGTAGTAGTAGTAGTAGTAGTAGTAGTAGTAGTAGTAGTAGTAGTAGTAGTAGTAGTAGTAGGAGTTGTTGTCTCCCTCTGTGGCGAGAGGTTTTATTTGGCTCTTGGATCAGTATAGTACTGACAATTACAGAAATAGAATTTCTGCAGAAAATGGTGAAGTCCCAGTGTCTGAGAGGACTACTGGTATCACAAATTAGTTACGGCTGTGAATGATCTGATCTCGAAACAATAGTATAGAGGAGACCGACATAAAGCGCCACCTCTGCTGTGTAACTAATTGTGATATTAAACAAAGCAAGGAAACAGATTTTTACTTAACAATGATAAAATTGACAAGTCGTTCAAAATACAATTTCCTTATATTTTATTTAGTATATATACACTATCTACTCTTGTGCTGAAAGGTGAATGTTGCAAAAAATGGAATGAAATGAATTGGTAAGTTTACATATGATTTACAAATATTTATATTTATAAATATTACAACACGTTTTCCAATTATAGGAACAAAAATTATATCAGCTGTGCTGTTAATTAAGGATATAACGTTTATCAGCTATGCTGTTATTTACGTATAATTTATCCACTATGATCTTATTATTGTCTCTTGCTACGCTAATTCACGTTTTCTTCATTGACAGTTCTATGCTCACAATGCCGACAGAAATGGTACTAATGTGTACTCATCTCTCTTAAGTCTGTTCTTCTTTGTTTGGTTCACACCACCGGCAGAGTATCGTTCCTTTAGCCCACCCAAGACTGAGGGGGACCAAAGATGTAGAGTCTGGTCAACCTCTATGCTCCTGCGGAGTTCCAGGCAGCGGGATTGACTCGAACATACGACCTCAGGTTTTTAGGACACAATTAAACCTGTAACAAAGCAAAAATAGGGGCTAATTTCTGTCCTCAAGCCCACCTATTTCTAGTGTGAGTGAAATGAGCGTGTCTCCGATGTATGCATGTGGGATGAATGACAACATGGCTCAGTATGATTTAGCAATAGCGAGACAAGACAGGTGTCTACTTGCAAAACATTCTTTCTGATAAACTAATACATGGATACATTCAATAATATAGATTCAATACATGAATACATTTTATACATGAATACATCCCATAATATAAATCAATACATGAATAAATCCAATAATATGTACACCTAGGTGTGATACAACAATGTCCTTCCCCCTATACTATATCACGCCCTCTCTGACAATAGCTGGTAACATATATCCTAACAATATTGTTATGTTCTTATGATAGGAGTATATGAGACGAGGACTGGTTGGTGATATATCAGGTTGGAGTTATAGGAGACAATAGATTGGAGTTAGATGCGACAATAGATTGAGTCCTGACAAGGACTGTTTTGGTTATATTGGAGTTGGTCTTATCTGAGACAATAGATTGAGTTATAGAAGACAATAGATTGAGTTAGATGCGACAATAGATTGAGTCCTGACAAGGACTGTTTTGGTTATATTGCAGTTGGTCTTATCTGAGACAATAGATTGAGTTATAGGAGACAATAGATTGAGTCCTAACAAGGACTGTTTTGGTTATATTTGCAGTTTGGAGTTATCAGAGACAATAGACTGAAGTTATAGACTGACAATAGATTGAAGTATAGGAGACAATAGGTTGAAGTATGAGTCCTATTAGTCTTCGTCTATTCAATCATAATAGGAAATACCATCATTATACTTAATTCCCCCAAGATACAATCAGTAACCTGATAGGTAGTATAAATGACACACAACAAATACCAACGGTTATCGTAAAAATATTTACCCTCCTAAGATTTTAAACTGGCCAGGTTTTGACGCGACTTAGTGAAGTAGGTTGCAGGTCGATGCCCTCAGGTAAGTTACCATAAATCAAGGTGACAGCTTCTCCCTCTTCAGTCTGTATCTCTGGCGTCAAGTTCGGGGTTGCGTGGTTAGCATAAAATCCGCCCGATTATATAGTCAAGTAACTACTTGAGGAAAGCTTTCGGTTGGTTCCTGGCGGAGCAAGTTGATTGGTTTCCTCCGGTTTTGTACCTGGTCTCATACAGCCTAATTTTATTCAGTTTTCATCGGCCATCTTGCGTGAACAAGATGGCCGTTAATTTATTCTGTCTCAGAGACTGGTGAACGTTGATCGTTGATTGGTTGAAGCAAATCTGTATCTCGACATAGTGATTAACAAAGTAGTGGGTTACACTTCGTTTCACGACATAGCCCCCTCCTTTCCTAGCTGTGACTTGTCATAGCTGACGTGTAAACCCCTGCTGTGGTTAATCCTTTTGCGTCTGTCCTTCCAGAGTACTAGGGTGTCGACTTAAAAAATCAGCTCCTACATTGTCTCTTCCCGGAATGTAATTCACGGTAAAGGAATAAGGCGCCAGAAGCAGACTCCACCTTAACAATCTCGAATTTAGCTTTTTAGATGCAGCCAAGAATGTTAAAGGTTGGTGATCGCTTTGGACAATGAAGTGTGTCCCATACAGATAAGGTGAAAATTTGTTGATGGACCAAATTAGAGCTAAACATTCCTTCTCTATGGTCGAGTAGTTCAACTCAGCTGCATTCAGCTTCCTACTGGCGTAGGCGACTGGTAAAAGTTCCTCCGGCTGGGCTTTTGATTTCTGCAAGAGAGTTGCACCAATACCTATACTGCTAGCGTCCGTTCTTAATACAAATTCCTGTGTGATATCGGGTAGTGTAAGGATGGGTTTGCTGGTGAGTTTTGCTTTTAGCTCTGTGTAAGCTTTTTCACAATCAGCATTCCATTGGATTTTGTCAGGCTGTCCTTTCTTCGTTAAGTTAGTTAATGGTGCACACAGAGAGTTAAAGTGGGGTATGTACTTCTGATAGAACCCACATAAAGACACGAATGATCTCACATCTTTCTTCGTTTGAGGTCTGGGTGCCTTCTTTAGCTTCTCTATATTCTTTGGGTCAGGAGACATATGACCTGTAGAAATAGTGTGACCTAAGAATTCCAACTCCTTACAACCGATATAGCACTTGGTTGGACGTGCAGTCAATCCAGTTTCTCTCAGTCTGTCAAACAACATGGAGAGCGCTACTATATGCTCTTCAAATGTGTTTGTAGCAACAAGAATGTCATCCATAAAGTTAGTGATATGGGGATTTTGTAGAGGTTCCAATAATTTCCTCATCATTCTTGAAAAGATACTTGGAGCATTTTTCAGCCCAAAGGGTAGTACATTAAACTCGTAGTGTCCGTCTGATGTACTAAATGCCAGCATTTTCCTAACTTCTGGTTTCACTGGTATTTGGTAGTATCCCTTGCTTAGATCTACCTTCGATAAATACCTAGCCTTACTCAGTGTAGAGAACAGCTGGTTGGTGTCAGGTAATGGGTCCACCTGAGATTCTGTGATCGCATTAAGCTTTGTAGTCAATACATAACCTGTGTTCACCACTCGGTTTTCTCAATAGCACCACACTTGAGCTATAGGGAGATTCAGACTTTGAAATAATTTTCTCTTTTAAGAGATAGTCAATCTCATCCTTGAGTGTTTGTGCTTGCTATTGTTCAGTCCATGTCCGCAGCAATGCTTCCAGTGGACTGTGTATGGGGACGGCAATACAACAACGTTGCCGGACCCACACCTATTTCTATTGTAAGGGGCAGTATACCGAAGTGGGGCCTGTCTCCATCAACTGTTTGGTACAGCCCTGGTTCCTACCTCCTTTGGTTCGGGTTTGTTTCTGCAGCTTTTTTAATACTGGTTGCTGACTAACCAAATTTTCCAAATGATCCAGGCCATGGTGTTCCGACAAATATCTAGTCGGGGTGGGATGTCTCTCGTCCCCTCTCTGTACAATACGGAGAGTTGCCATGGTTACTGGTGTAACAGTAGACTTGTTGTGATTTCGTTTTCTCGTTATCACTGCTTCTACCTGTTGTTTTCTCTTGTGTATCTTCTTTGTGGGCCTACGTCCGCAACAATGCTTCCCTAGGTCCTGTAACTGGTCTACGCTTCTGAATGAGGTTACCTGGTTACATTCTGAACAGGATTTCATATACCGACTTATGTCTTCAATTATTCCTGGCCAGTAATATCGCAATGCTATATTTTGACCAGTGGCCCCTTTTCCTCTGTGGCCACTGCCTGATGTAGCATGCTCTTGCTCCATAATTTCCTCCCTATAGAATTTTGGCACTACCAGCTGTCCATGCCCTTTAGGTCCTTTTCCAGCTTGTCTGTAGAGTAGGCCATTTTCCATATAGTAGTCTCCTTTCTCTGGAGGGTTATGGGCCTTTGGCAATTTGCCAAAACAAGGCTTCAATGTGCTGTCTGCTGTTTGAGCCTTTTTCATCTTTGTACGATGAATGTTTATTGGATCTCCCTCCTCCTTTTTGGTGCTCGACCTGGTATGGTTTGCTGCCATGACAACAGGTTTTATTGGGTCACCCAAAAAGACATATTTACATCCTATTACCAGCGGGTATATAGGATCATCACTTACTGCTGCTCTTATCACTCCTTCCACATAGCGAGTTCTCACGTTGATCCTTGCTATGGGAAGTGTCATGGTGCCGGTTCCCTGCATTGCCCCTTGTATGTCCACTGTTTCTGTGGTAAGTTGGTCAGGGTGCACTAGGGTTGCACTCACGACTGAGTCGAATTCCAAACCTGAATCATATAAGCACTGAATTTTAGTGCCATTACATGTCACTTCCTCACAGACAGGGGGATGATGGAGGTCATTCTGACTAACTGCCAGTTCCTTCCTTCCCTTGTTCCCTGTTGTGAGACACGCAGCGTAATAAGGAGGGTTGTTCCTTCTGCAGTCTGCAGTATTGTGGTTACTCATTAGACAAGTTTTACACCACTTTCCTTCCTTCCGGTAAGGTGTCTTATCCGATCTTAGAGGGTTTTTGTCCTTTTGGTCAAATCTTTGTTTGTTCCTTGTGGTATGGTCCTTTTGTTCATATTTGGTATAGTTTTGTGATGATTTGAAGTTTTCACCCTGCTTCTTCTTATTTCCTAATAATTCTGCCTGAGCTGCTTGATATCTCTCAGCAACAGTTACAATATCTTCCAATCTCTCTGCTCCTTGTTCCATGATAAACTTCCTCATTTCTTGAGGCATGGACTCTTTCACTTGCTCCATCATTATCATTTCTTTCAGGTCCTGACACTTTCCTAAACTACTCCATTTTTCCAAATAGGTTTCCAATCTAGCAGAGAACTGGTGATAGTTTTCTCCTGGAAGAAGTTTAGCTGTTCGGAATTTCTTTCTATATGATTCTGAGTTCTTTTCATATCTCACAAGCAGTGCCTGTTTCAGGATTTCATAATCTTCCTGGTCATCTCTTGAGAGCTTCAAATATACATCGTAGGCAACACCTCTCAATCCCTGAGATAGTTTAAGACTCCACTTTTCTTTCACTAAGCCATAGGTAGTGGCAAGTCTTTCGTATCTATCCAGGTACGACTCAATGGCGTCTTCTTTCTCAACAAATGGGTCCAGATGAAAATTCATGGCCCCACTTGAGGTGCTCTGGCTGGAGCTACTCTCAGAGTGAGGTGAGCTCCCACCATTATTGCCAGTATTTGCCTGAATTTCAAGCTCTTTTAATCTCAACTGATGGTCTCTCTCTGCTTGTAATTTCCTTTCCTCAGCTTCAATTTTCTTTGCCTCATTTTCAGCCTCCCATTTCTTGGCTTCCATTTCTAATCTTTTGTCTTCTCTCTCAGCTTCTGCTTGCAACCGCCTTTCCTCAGCCTCAAATTTCTTTGCTTCTCTATCAGCCTCTAATTTCCTTGCTTCAGTCTCTAATTGCAACTTTCTTTCTTCCCTATCCATGTGTTTGTCCACTTCTGTTGTGACATACTGAGTAAGAGCATCACCTGTCATATTTAATTCCTTACCCATCTGCATGATCGCAGTCCTGAACTTCACTAGATCAGCCATGGCGTTACTTAGAGAGGGTATGTAAATTTACTATAACCAAATTATTGTAATTAAAATTAATTACTTTAAATGAACAAAAAATTTCCGTGCAACTTTGTGAGCATCAACTATTTACTGAGTACTAAATGGTACTCCTCCTAAGAAAATATTGTTTTAAAAATCCTAAAATAGAATTTTTTTTTCAAAAAATAAAAATTTATTTTCTTATGTTACCTATGGGTGGCACAAGATAGAGTGTAGATAGATGAATAGACTAAGTATGGCTCAAGATATACAGAAATATCCCAGGAACGAGCCCCCAGTGTGGCGAGAGGTTTTATTTGGCTCTTGGATCAGTATAGTACTGACAATTACAGAAATAGAATTTCTGCAGAAAATGGTGAAGTCCCAGTGTCTGAGAGGACTACTGGTATCACAAATTAGTTACGGCTGTGAATGATCTGATCTCGAAACAATAGTATAGAGGAGACCGACATAAAGCGCCACCTCTGCTGTGTAACTAATTGTGATATTAAACAAAGCAAGGAAACAGATTTTTACTTAACAATGATAAAATTGACAAGTCGTTCAAAATACAATTTCCTTATATTTTATTTAGTATATATACACTATCTACTCTTGTGCTGAAAGGTGAATGTTGCAAAAAATGGAATGAAATGAATTGGTAAGTTTACATATGATTTACAAATATTTATATTTATAAATATTACAACACGTTTTCCAATTATAGGAACAAAAATTATATCAGCTGTGCTGTTAATTAAGGATATAACGTTTATCAGCTATGCTGTTATTTACGTATAATTTATCCACTATGATCTTATTATTGTCTCTTGCTACGCTAATTCACGTTTTCTTCATTGACAGTTCTATGCTCACAATGCCGACAGAAATGGTACTAATGTGTACTCATCTCTCTTAAGTCTGTTCTTCTTTGTTTGGTTCACACCACCGGCAGAGTATCGTTCCTTTTATCGGACCAAAGATGTAGAGTCTGGTCAACCTCTATGCTCCTGCGGAGTTCCAGGCAGCGGGATTGACTCGGACATACGACCTCAGGTTTTTATGGACACAATTAAACCTGTAACAAAGCAAAAATAGGGGCTAATTTCTGTCCTCAAGCCCACCTATTTCTAGTGTGAGTGAAATGAGCGTGTCTCCGATGTATGCATGTGGGATGAATGACAACATGGCTCAGTATGATTTAGCAATAGCGAGACAAGACAGGTGTCTACTTGCAAAACATTCTTTCTGATAAACTAATACATGGATACATTCAATAATATAGATTCAATACATGAATACATTTTATACATGAATACATCCCATAATATAAATCAATACATGAATAAATCCAATAATATGTACACCTAGGTGTGATACAACAATGTCCTTCCCCCTATACTATATCACGCCCTCTCTGACAATAGCTGGTAACATATATCCTAACAATATTGTTATGTTCTTATGATAGGAGTATATGAGACGAGGACTGGTTGGTGATATATCAGGTTGGAGTTATAGGAGACAATAGATTGGAGTTAGATGCGACAATAGATTGAGTCCTGACAAGGACTGTTTTGGTTATATTGGAGTTGGTCTTATCTGAGACAATAGATTGAGTTATAGAAGACAATAGATTGAGTTAGATGCGACAATAGATTGAGTCCTGATAAGGACTGTTTTGGTTATATTGGAGTTGGTCTTATCTGAGACAATAGATTGAGTTATAGGAGACAATAGATTGAGTCCTAACAAGGACTGTTTTGGTTATATTTACAGTTTGGAATTATCAGAGACAATAGACTGAAGTTATAGACTGACAATAGATTGAAGTATAGGAGACAATAGGTTGAAGTATGAGTCCTATTAGTCTTCGTCTATTCAATCATAATAGGAAATACAATCATTATACTTAATTCCCCCCAAGATACAATCAGTAACCTGATAGGTAGTATAAATGACACACAACAAATACCAACGGTTATCGTAAAAATATTTACCCTCCTAAGATTTTAAACTGGCCAGGTTTTGACGCGACTTAGTGAAGTAGGTTGCAGGTCGATGCCCTCAGGTAAGTTACCATAAATCAAGGTGACAGCTTCTCCCTCTTCAGTCTGTATCTCTGGCGTCAAGTTCGGGGTTGCGTGGTTAGCATAAAATCCGCCCGATTATATAGTCAAGTAACTACTTGAGGAAAGCTTTCGGTTGGTTCCTGGCGGAGCAAGTTGATTGGTTTCCTCCGGTTTTGTACCTGGTCTCATACAGCCTAATTTTATTCAGTTTTCATCGGCCATCTTGCGTGAACAAGATGGCCGTTAATTTATTCTGTCTCAGAGACTGGTGAACGTTGATCGTTGATTGGTTGAAGCAAATCTGTATCTCGACATAGTGATTAACAAAGTAGTGGGTTACACTTCGTTTCACGACACCCTCCCCGCGCGAGCGACGAAATGGTCGAAGAAGACGCACGTCTGTTCGGACAGTTATCTGGTTGATCCTGCCTGTAGTCATATGCTTGTCTCAAAGATTAAGCCATGCATGTCTAAGTTCACACTGTCTCACTGTGAAACCGCGAATGGCTCATTAAATCAGTCGAGGTTCCTTAGATGACACGATCCTACTTGGATAACTGTGGCAATTCTAGAGCTAATACATAGGCGAACTTCTGTCTCTATCGACTGTGCGTGGCGCCCCGTCTTCGTGCCCTCCCAGTATCTGCAACCTAGACAGAGAGATGTGTCCGCTCCCAGATATCGCTCGCACAGTCTGGCATTCTCCTCAGACCATCGGGCCTTGAGGTGTCTGCGTCCCTTATAAAGTCAGCAATGACTGGAAGGGACGCAAAATGTCGGATTTCCCCCAGACCCTATACTCTCAGGGCGTCTGTTTCCCTTATATAGTCACAAATGACTAAAAGGGAAGATGGATTGGAGGGCAAGTTCCGTATCCTACTAGTGACAGGCGGTTGCTACTGGTGTCAGACTGTAGCGGCCAGACCGTTCCTCTGACGTCCAGGCCAGGTCTTGCTGCATGGGCAACAGCTCGATCTACGATTGCCCAACCTCGTGCCACCAAAAGTTGTTTCGGGAGGTACGCTCCTATGGTCGGTAATGACTGGAAGGGAAGATAGATAGAGATAGTAGTAGTAGTAGTAGTAGTAGTAGTAGAAGTAGTAGTAGTAGTAGTAGTAGTAGTAGTAGTAGTAGTAGTAGTAGTAGTAGTAGAAGTAGTAGAAGTAGTAGTAGTAGTAGTAGTAGTAGTAGTAGTAGTAGTAGTAGTAGTAGTAGTAGTAGTAGTAGTAGTAGTAGTAGTAGTAGAAGTAGTAGTAGTAGAAGTAGTAGTAGTAGAAGTAGTAGTAGTAGAAGTAGTAGTAGTAGAAGTAGTAGTAGTAGTAGTAGTAGTAGTAGTAGTAGTAGTAGTAGTAGTAGAAGTAGTAGTAGTAGAAGTAGTAGT
>JAMPIV010005943.1:442500-511543 GCA_024509875.1 Oreohelix idahoensis
GTTATTCTTGTTATATCATTCATTGCTTATTTAAATTTAAACTTCCATAGGAGCATAGGAGCTGAGCAGATTGACAAGATGCTTTTCTATCCTGAGCAGGGAAATGCATTGATGAATGCTTCCTGCTAGTAGACCAGCTGCCGTGATGCTCCAAGATCCATAAGAAGTAAATAAAGTGAAGAAGAGAAGTGGTGGCGATGTTGCTTGTAGCAATATAAATAGTGTAATAGTTTTAATAGTAGCAGTTGTAGAAGTAACATGAATACTATTAGTGCCCATGTGGTAGTAGTAGAAGTAGTAGCCCTTCACTCTTGACTGATTACGGGAATGCGCCACTGAGATGATAGCCTCTAGCTGCTTTTCTTTCCTGGTGTTTCTTTCAGAGTGTTCTTTTTTCTTCTGCTTGTTGTGAGAGCTTCTTTTCGCTCAATCTGAAGTGGCGCAGTAGGAAGAACCGCCACTTGGTGAGATGACAGCTTCATCCTCCCAGGTTGCTGGATTTTGCCCAGTGCCTTCAAGTCTCTGTTGCACACATCTTTGAACATTAGCTGCGGTCGCCCAACTGTTCTTTGGTCATCTGCCGATTTGTGACCGCGCTATTTACGGATTATGTGTCCATGGGTAAGTCGTTAATGATCGGGCCACTTCTGTGTAAATACTATGAACAGTTTGCAGTTACAGTATTGCTTCTTACTATCTGACAAGTTAGTTTACTAGCAGTCCGGTAGAGGTGTTTATTCTTGTAGAGGTATAACAGGTTCGTTCGTCTCTCGATAGTTGTTATTGTGTGTTATAGTGGTGTACTAATTAATAGAGTTGTAACTTTGAACTCAACTTGACAAAATCTGCATAATTCAGCCGAGTCAAATAACATAGTTTATTTACATAAAACATAATGAACAAATGCAGCTGGTACCAGATCAATTTCTTTTATTTAGAATGTGGTTTCTATATGTACCAGGAGTTTGTTTCCGTCTCTCTCCGTAAGCGTGTGAGATACAAAAAAATCCCGTGTTGTTCACGACCTATGTTATCTTGACCTTCTTTTCCATAACGTTCAGTAAAAGTAGTTGAGCTTCTGTTTTCTTACTTAAATGTAATATTTCTCCAGCTTCTGACCTTTCAACTGATTTATAGCAGTTCTTCGGTTTCTTCCCCTAACAAAATAATTCTAGTTCAGATACTACCTTACTCAGTCTTTTCTCCTAGATCAGAATATAGCGACTGCCGTTATTCTGTTCTATGAATGATAGCATTAAACTTTATCACAACCTAACTACATTTTTAAGATCCTCAAGAATCAAAACTTAGAAATGCCTTGGTTGTTCTGCATAGACGAGACCGCTCAAACATGGCTTCTCAACGCACAGGTGCAGACACAACCTTCGCCGAGGCCTTCTCTCCGAAACTCCTCTTAGGATTTCTTTTTACAAATTCTAGTTAGCTGTCAGGTGGTGTCGGTTCTTGCCACCGTCGCTGGTTTCGATTGGTGCTACTAAAATGTATGGACTTATTTCATTGGGCACGGATAATGCTGGGGTTGTAGGCCTTACTGTCACAAATTGTCATTAAAAGATATCTTTCGTGATGCGACCATCTTCCATGCCGCGGACATGGCCAAGCAAACGCAGTCTGCGCTTTCTAAGTAGTTTATACATGCTTTATAGTTCATGTGGTGGTGACAGTAAAAGTTACAGAAGGATTCACAAGATAAAGGTACATACCGGACTAGCAACTCTATAGGCGCTACAACACAGTAAAGCGCCAAACAGGACGGTTAAGAAACAGACGGTAGGCATGATCAACTTCAGTGGGCAAACGGAACTGTCGACCAGATAAAGTGAGAACCCCTGAAGTATCAGTAGCAGTCAGAGCACAGACCGTTCTCTGTAGACGACTGATGGACAGACCAAAGGGTAAAGGACGGTTTTATAGTCTACTGCTGACATTAAATCCACTGTGTTTTGTGTGAGCAGTGGTAACTTGATGATTGAACAATTAGCACACAATAATTAGTGGCGGTGCTATGGGCACCAAAATGGGCCCGAGTTATGCCTGCCTCTTCATGGGTCACTTTGAATATTTGGTGCTTCAAAGTTACGATGGACCATTACCTGAGTTTTACCGTCGCTATATCGACGATGGTATTGGTGTCACAGACATGTCTGAAGTCACCCTCCGTAGATTCATTGACTATGTTGGCAATTTCCATCCTGCAATAAACATCACTTCTCAGATTTCTACCACTTCAGTTAACTTCCTTGACCTCACTGTCAATATTACTCCTACTGGCCTTACTACCTCTGTCTTTTATAAACCTACTGATGCTCATGGTTTCCTTCTTTACACCTCTTCTCACCCTCCCAGCTGTAAAAATTCCATTCCCTACTCTCAGCTTCTACGCTTACGTCGGATATGTCACGATGAAGATGATTTCCGTGAACGAGCTCAAGAAATGCTCGAGTTTTTTCGCCGACGTCACTATCCTGAAAGAGTCTTATCTGATGCCCTTAATCGCATTTGTCCCGTCACTCGTCAGGTTGCACTTACTGCTAAACCTACTACTACATCTGACAGACTCAAACTTGTCTTAACTTTCCACCCTCACTGTTTGGCGGTGAAAAAAATTCTGTTCCGTCATCTGCCTATTCTCCACTCCGATCCTGATACCAGAGAGTTGTTTCATGATACCCCTTTGTTGGCATATCGGAAGGATAAGAATTTTAGGGATATTCTTATGCATAGTCGCTTGAGACAAACTAGTCCTTCTCACTTTGGTACTAAACCGTGCCAACGCCGCATATGTAAGACCTGTCCTTTTGTACACCAAACGCAGTCAGTCTCCTTTCCGAACGGTAAATTTGCCATTGGGGAGTCTTTCACGTGCGAATCCAGAAACCTGATTTATGCTATCATCTGCAAGAGGTGTGGCATGACCTATATTGGTGAAACTGGCAGACGTTTGGCAGACAGGTTTCGGGAGCACTTGAATGACATCCATCACGGCAAACATTTACCGGTGGCCCTTCACTTCAACAGCCTGACCATTCAGGTAACTCTGACATTCATGTCACTGCCCTCCGTTCATGTATCGGCGACGACCGAACTCGCTTTTCGTTGGAGAATCGTCTCATTTTTCAAATGGGCGTTTTAGCTCCTGCTGGGATGAATGTCCAGCATCATTTTGCATAATTCTGGTGGCTTCTATCGTTATTTTCCTATCTATCCTTGTTTTTGCTTTGGTTCGTTTTGTTTCCTCAATTATCTGTTCTTAGCCGTCACTAGCTCCTACGTCACTTCCGCATGACGCCTTATTTTTTCAGCCATTTTGAATGTTCTTTTCCTCGATCCAGCTAAGTGATTTTTTACGCATTTTAATATTGTTGTTCATTTCTGTCTTCGTTTCGTTGATTATTTACTTTCTTGTTTCGACATGTCTTTCTGGTTTCACGATTTTCTTGCATTATTACTGTTATCGTTTCGCTCATCACCGTGGTTTCATCTGCTTGTATCGCTCATTTGACGTTTTCCTCATCATCATAGACCTTTGTAGTACCTATATGTAGTTCTTGTCCTTGTCACCTGTTCGTAACTGTGGCTGACGAAGGGTAAAACCGAAACGTCCCTTGTCTCATGTGTACCGTTTACTTGTAAAACTGATTTCATACCATATTATTTTTTAATTTATAAATTAGCACACAAGGTTTACACGGACTTTGAAAACGACAGGTGGTACAACAGATTATATGGTTCTCATGCGTATTACGTCAGTTATCGAAAGATAATGCTTCTTGTGTTTATTTTAGATGTGAGCAAAAGAGTTTAGCCTTGGATATGACACACATTAAGACGATTCTTATTCTGATTTTCCAAAGATAAGATAAATATGGATGGAGAAGAAAAAAATGACGGAGAATAGAATTAGAGATAAACGTAAAGGGGATAAAGCTGGACATGGAAAGACCTTGAAGAGGTGGCATAGGATAGAAAGGATTGAAGTGAATAATATGAATTATTATGCTTCATAGATGTAACGAAACAGACAGGTGTATTCAGGAAATTGCCCTGAAATCGAGTAATCGTTATGATTTATCGTATATGTTTCTATATGGGAGATTGACAACGGGGGAATCAGCTAATTATTCTGGGATGAAAGGGAAGCAACCAATCAAAAGGGCCCCCCCCCCCCCCCAAACAAAAAGAGAGCCAATCAAACGTAGAGGTAGTAAAAAGAAGAAACTCATCCGAATTATAAAAAAAACTAGATCCAACCAGAGACAGATTAAACCAATCAGATTGTTGAGAGGGCGATCCAATCAAACACAGACTCATTCAAATCATACAGACTGGGAAATTCTGGACTCTCTCTAACATTCACTTCAAGATCTCTTAGCTGAGAAGACGTCCAGCAGACTGACCCACATGAGTAAGAAGCCACAAGTTACAGCAGACAGGTAAAAAGTCGAGCTGAGTATAATCTGAAAAAAATCCTGAACACAATTGACACAGCTACAGTCCATAGTTTTTTTTTCTTCTAATACGTTCTGTTCTTCTTCTTCGTTCGATGCTAATCCTCTATTTTTATAAGGGAAACCCCTTTGGCATAATTAAGGACAACAAAATTAATTAAGACAGAATTCAAGAAAAGCTTTAAAATGATGTCCATAGTCTTCCGGCGTATGTTATTGATTGTATTGTATGACACACGTCTTTGCCTATGTTGTCAAAATGAGGATTCTGACCGATAGTGGCCAGTCATCATCGGATGATTGTCTTTGTTGTAGACATCAGATACCATAGTGTAATGTATATGTTAGCAGATTCTTAGACGAGAGAGAGAGAGAGAGAGAGAGAGAGAGAGAGAGAGAGAGAAAAGAGAGATAGATAGATAGATAGATATATAGATAGATAGATAGATAGATAGATAGATAGATAGATAGATAGATAGATAGATAGATAGATAGTGAGAGAAAGAGAGACAGAGAGAGAACGAGAGAGAGAGAGTTTCTGGTAAAGTGTAAAATCAACTACAGTGTGTGAGTAAAGGACCACCTCTACATTGCCCAGGAGAAGCATCGGGTCTGCATGTCCAGAAGTGTCTGTAGAGAAAGAAACTGAAGGGGATAAGTGAGCTGTTGTGTTGAGAAATCGAAATCCAGAAGTCACCAAATGGTCGATATGATGAAAAGATATATTGACAATTTATTAATTTCCAGCTTGTGGTTTTGTAAACACCTATCAGAAACTTTGACTACACTTCTATTTTAATTGTTAAAGCGTACTGGTATCATTTATAAATTGTAGTAGATTGATTTTGGTTAAATTCCAGTTACAGTTCAAAATTTTGAGCTTGCATGTATGCAAAAGAATATTTAATATATCAGATTAGTAGGGATAATTAACGAGCTGTATTTACACCCTTGGATAATAGGATAGGTCTAGCAAGAAGTTGATTTACTTCACATCTCTCTTTTACAGCTACCATCTAGAACTGTGTAGTTATCTACCTGACTTGTACTGTACCACCCCTACCTCTAGTTTACCAGTTCTAACTGCACCTCTCGACAGTGTTTATCAACTTCCTGATCCGGACGACGCTAATGCATACTGGACGGAGATTTTTTATAGTGTGTTTGACAAGCACGTACCAGCTAAGGAAATTCGCGTCAAACGACATATAAAATCTCCGTGGATCACGCAAGAAGTGCTGGAAACTATGAGGCAGAGAGATCAAGCGCACAAAAATAAGGACCTCGGCACATACAGGGTACTAAGGAACAAGGTTTAATATTTAATTCGCAAAGAAAAGAAAAATCACTTTAGAAATCTGGTTGAGAACAAATCAAAATGTAATGAGATACGGAAGGCAATCAACACTTTAGCGAAAAAACGTAATGCATCAGACTCATTAACTCCCAACACTTCATTTACTTGCACAGACTTCAGAAATCACTTTCAGGCAGAAATAGATAGTCTGAAATCCACAATACCACCTTCCTCTAGTGACTTAGACAAACTTTCAGCATTCTATGAGAAAAAATGTGCAAACTCAGTTCCACCCGACATTCCCTTGATGACAGTTAATGAAGTGTATAATTATATTTTTAGCCTTAAAGTTAATAGCTCATCAGGGCTTGATGGAATTAGCAATCGAGTACTGCGTTATGCTGCACCAGCTATTAGTGAATCTCTAACATATATATATAATCAATGTATCGCTAAGAGTTATTTTCTTTCGGCCTTTAAAATCGCTAGAGTATATCCCCTTTTCAAACCTGGTTATGATGATGATGGTGATAATGATGACGATGATAATGATGATGATAATGATGATGATGATTACGACCTCTCGTACCCTGTTGATTACCATCATAAAGAACAATGATACATGAAGTATCTCTCACCGCAGCTAGATTTGATTTAAAACCGTTTAATGTACCATTTTGACTCGAATTAATTTAGTGAACCAAATATGGCTTTTACAATTACAAAAGTTCATCTGTAACGTGTCTGTCATTATAACATAAACTAGCAATAACCCATCAACATTGGCAGGTTATTAATTATAGTGTGTTGTTTCTGTTACATGTATTACAGACAGTACTATCATTGCAGTGGTCATTTCATTGCAGGCCACCGTCATTAGATATTTGTAGTGAAAATTATATGGATGTATTAAATATGAAGACATGGAGTAACCTTACCTAAATGACACGTGGAGCAGCGATAATGGTCTAATGGACCGTAAATTGACTAAATAACTAACATTTCTTTTATGACAACATGTCTCGTAGTTGTTCGTGCATCTTTTAAAATCTTGCCCTGGTCGACTTACTGCCTCTGAGAAGCCATGGTCGACTTACTGCCTCTGAAAACAACGTTTGAAGTTTGACGAAACTCCAGTTCATGTACTGTTTATCAATTGTGGTGTTGGCTTCTTTCCATAATCAAACTGTTCATGCACACCTTCAATTGTGCTTTTTTCTATTTTCGGGAGAGTACATATAAGGGGAAACAATACAATTATTGTCTAACTTTCAACCACAGTTGCAAACCCTTAGCTGTGGTTGAAAGTTAATGTATTCTTTCTAAAATAGAAAAAGTGAGCAAATCACGGTTTGCAAAATGTGATCGATCGACCGACCGAAGTACTTACGGCGGGAATTATGGTATTGAATGTTTATCTAGAAATCCCGAGAATACTCTTCTTGCTTACGATTCACCTTTAGATGGAGCATAAGGCTGTGAATAGTTCATGCTAAGCCTTTCTGTTCTAAACTATTCCTTTTAGTTTTTTGTTTTTTTTTGCGGTGCCTCACTTTATCTTTCTATGTTTGTTTCTCCTGTATGAACAATATTCCACAACAAAGACCAACAAGCAATGTCAAAGGTCAATTTAAAGTATTTACATTTATATCTAATTAAATTTATTTTAGTGATGCAACAAAGCTCATTTTTGTACGATTTTCTGTAACTGAAGCTAGCTGTTTTTTTTCTTTATTACTGGAAAAACAAAGATCACATCTTGTACGTTATGAAAGTTTGTTAGATCTCCTTACATATCTGAACATAATCCATTTTCTTCACGCTTAAGGAACCTTTTCTTCTCTCATTTATTTGTTAAAAGCTAACAAGGCATGTTGCATTGATCTGTGGATTAGCTTTGATCAGGTCTTGTTTTCTGGTCGTCTTTCTTGTTATTTGTGTCGTCGGATTATCGCAATCTTCTTACGCCGTTCTATTGTTCTATTTTTATCTTACAGCCTTGAGTTTTTTCCCTTCTCTCTCTCTCCCCCATTTTGTTACTGTTTTTTTTAAAATAGTTATTTTAGTCGCTGAAATGACCCGAGTTTTGACGATGTGCCAGCTTTAAGACATTTGTGTTTATTTTATATTAGAATGTCTTCAATCTATTTTGTCATCTCCTATGAACATTTACGCGTGTCGCAGGTTGTCTCCCCTGCTCTTCAGTAGTGGCCCACTAATGGCCAGAACGTCGAGTAACAGGATGAGTTTTCCCGAAGATAACTATCTTCGCTGAAGATTACTCCTAGCAGAGATATAAATATAAAATGATGCTTCTATTTCAGGGAGTCTCCCAGGATTTTAGAATGGCAAGTATAACAACTGAGACATCTACGTTTGTTATAGACTTTGTATTCTCCGCCCACCTCTGTGAAAAATATTTGTTTTGACTCGTATTATATACTGAAGCACATTAAAAACGCACCACCTCTATAATCCAGGAACAGAGTGTGAAATGTAAATATAAGTGTGTACAAGTTTACATATTTGGAATCTTTATTCATTTTCCTCTGAATCCATGCTGGTCATTAATTTGTACATTTGATTGTTATGAAATTCATTGCATTCTGTGCAGGCAAGGGAGAAAACCAAAAATACAAAAAAAATGCACGTGCGTTATCCTGCTGGAGAAGCTGCAAGTCTGGATAAATTGTGAATACAGGAGCAACCAGTGCATCCAGAACCTCATCTCGATATGTCACAGCATTAACATTTCCACGGAAGACGTGAAGAGGCAAGCGATGGTGAAAACTGAATCCTGCCCAAATGTGAATACTGCCACCTCGAAATCGGTTGACACAGCAATCTGCAAAGCGCTCTTCACACCGTCGCTAAATCCGCATACATCCATCTGCAAAGGATATGTTGAATCTGTTCTCGTCTCTGAATAGGACAGCATTCCACTGCAGTCTAGTCCATCTGATATGTTGCTCTGCCCATTGCAGGCGCTGCTAACGATGTCTGTGAGTCAAGTTTGGCCCAACATAAGGTCGTCTTGCAGTAAGGCCTGTATCTCTGAGTCGTCGTATGACTGTCATTCGAGAGACTTGCCCATGTCTACCCACTATTGCTCTTGCTGTTTGACTTGCCGGGAGAGTCAATTCCTTAGGTGACTCAGCACAATATGACGATCTTGCGCAGGGGTAGTAACTCGTGGTTGGCCACTCCGAAGTCTATCCCGGGCACTGCCAGTGGTTCCGTAACGTTCATTGAGACGTACAATAGTGCTGTGGTGGCAATTCATCCTTCTGGCAATGGCCCGCGAGCTCATTCCGGTCTCCAACATACCAATGGCTCGTTGGCGGTCGTTTTCAGATAGTCGTGGCATTTCAAGCACATGTACTGGGTGTTTTGTCTCAACGGCCTTTTTATACCGAGTATTCTGCCACAACGCGTACACATTTTCAAGGGTCATAGCTGTTGAGAATCGTGTTGCACGTGTAACTTTCATCGTTTTCATGTAGTCTGTACACACACCCATGGGTTGAATCTTGCACTTTCCATTCCAGCAGCCATTCGCTCTCTACCTCATGGCAAACACGGGGAAAATCCATTCCCACACTTTTTTTTGCCAGCTTCTCGGCATCAGTATATATAATAGTGGTGCGTTTTTAATGTGCTTCAGTATATAAGCTGCCAGCTGAAGGTGATTCAGCAAAATATTAATTTAATAGCTCTCTCTCTCTCTCTCTCTCTCTTTGTCTCTCTCTCTCTCTCTCTTTGTCTCTCTCTCTCTCTCTCTCTCTCTCTCTCTCTATATATATATATATATATATATATATATATATATATATATATATATATATATATATATATATATATATAGTATATATACATATATACTAGCGGATCCAAGAGGGGCGACGGGGCGATCGTCCTACTTGGGACTAAAAAACCTTTATGTCATATCAACCTCGTCAGTATTGTTCCCCACACTTACTTACTTACTTAGTCGTTCCCTTTCTACCGTGAGGTGTAGAGAATTGGAAGAGAGAGCGCCAGACTATCCTATCGGCTGTCTTCCTCCTGGCCTGGTTCCATTCTAGTCCTCGGTCCTTCAAAGATTGTCTAATTTTGTCCTCCCAGCAGACTCTGGGTCGTCCTGGGGGTCTCGATTCCTGGCTTTTTGTTTCCCATGTTTGTCGTGGTAGCCGATCTTATCCCATTCTGCAGACATGGCCAAACCATCTTATTTGGGACTGTTCTACTTGGGTCTGCAGGGGGTGGGATTTTAGGCCTTGACGTATCGTCTGGTTGCGGACCATGTCTCTTCTTGTTACTTCAACCACCTTCCTCAAATACCTCATTTCTGAGGTTTGGATCTGGCTTTTGTGGGTTGTAGTCATTGCCCATGACTAGGCGTGATGGCCACTGACTGCTTTGACGGTCGGTGGTTAAGGATCGAAGAAGAAGAAGAAGAAGTCATTGCCAATGACTCGCATCCATATGCCAAGACTGGGACATAGGCGGAGCGGTATACAACCATCTTCGTTTTCTTACCAACCTCTATCCCACACATGGGACTTAAATGTAAGTAATCGTTAGGTCGGACGACGGACGTACTAAAACATGTCTGGTACTGGACAAGACTAAGCACTCTAAAGGGTACGAACGTAGTTTAGTTCATTCGTTGTTGTCTTCAGACGTCATAGTATCTTTAGAATGCATTGTGCATATTTTTTGCGTTACCGTTACCACTTTGCAAAATATTACAGAAACCAACTCTTGATTAGGTTCAGCTGGGGCGTGCATTGAAAGTCTTCTTACAGTTCTGAATAGCCAAAGAGATGAGGCAGAAAACGAGTTTTAACCAATTTGGAAATCAAAAGAACAGTCAGCTAATAATCTTGAAATTGTTATTAGAAAGCTAAGAATGGGTAGACAATAAACAATGCGGGATAATCATGCATCAAGTAGTGTGGAAGAATTTTATTGAAGAAGTTTATTTATTCCTATGTTACATTTTATGGTATCTGATTCGAAGACGCGTTTATTTAGAAGATACATTTAATGTGGTCCATTGAAATATTCTTCTTCCAATCAATATTAATAAAATCTCCAAATACATACTGAAAAAATATGGAGAGAATATGAGGCTTTGCTCATGAAAATTCAAATGAATTCTAAATAAATCTTTAGAGCAGAAGATCCTGTAAAAGTGTATTCATACTGTGACCGTGACATTTACCCCAATTGTCACACTTTATTACACATTTTATTAACACTGCCTATCAGTGTGGTCTGTGTAGAGCGTAGCTTTTCGACTTCGCAGATTATAAAGGTGGCTCAGACATAGGATAACAGAAGAAAAATTATTAGGGTTGGCGTTAATGCGTGTACATCAAGATATCGACATAAACATAGAAAATGTAAGTGACAGGTTTGTGAAATCTGGACAAAAAGAGAAAAATTGATTTTATGCTTTAAAATACTTTTTACGTGTAATTATGTTATAAATAGTTATTATTATAAGTGTCAATATCTTTTGTTACCGTTGTTATGCTATAATATCAAATATGTATGGATTTTTATCAAATTTTGTCTCTTTGTAGTTTCACCTTACTTGTATGTAATCATGTTATAAATAATAATTTTTGTTTATATAAAAAAGAATATTTGTGAGTTATTGTATAATAAAACTATTAAGTCGTCACATATTTTTCAAAATTCGTTATTTTGTGTTTTAATTGTCTTAATATATGTGTAAATAAAGAGCAGAGAGCCTTATCATTCTGATGTATAGCCCCCATCCCCTTGGACTATTCCTAGATCAGCCCACGAAATATAATATATATATATATATATATATATATATATATATATATATATATATATATATATATATATATAAATATAAATATATATATATATATATATATATATATATATATAAATATATATATATATATATATATATATATATATATATATATATATATATATATATATATATATATATATATATATATATATATATATATGTTGCGCACATGGAATTGTGTGACGAACGGATTACTTCAGTGAGGCATACAATTCATCCTGTATGTCTATTTAATATGGAAAAATATATATTTGTATTTATTGAGTGTACGAAAATGCTTTCCTTTGTAAAGCTAGATAATCCATGATTGGTTTATACTTTTGATTATGGGGATGATCTCCCTTGAATATTGATTTAGCGTATGAATACCAAATTTATGTCATTTCTCATTTGTTAGGGCCAGAAAATAGATTGATTTTGCTTAGAATGTTTATGGCCTGAATTCATATGTATTACTTGTCTAGTGCAAGATGATTCAGTCTTATATTGTATATCTTCGTATGTTTAGGTCGGACTATATTCTTTGTGCCGAACTCTGGGGCAGGTATTCGTTGTCCTACGGAGGCGTACGGAGTCTCGACAAAGCCGGCTGAGAATGGCCGTGTGTATTTTTGGGCTGGTCCTTTTAAAGGTTGAAAAGTGATTTGTGAATGATTTTTTCAGAAGGAGATAGTGTCTCTGCGAGATTCTATTGTCAGAGATTCTCCTCATGCACTTTATTATTAATTCGGACTCCAGGTAATACCAGACCCTTCTTTTTGATGATCTCTATTTGGTTAGACCTAGATGGACATCGTGTTTCGAGCATCGTTGGTCGTTTATATATACAGTTGAAGATGACAGGTTTCCCAACAGAGCTTATGTCTACATGAAGCAACCTTATTAATGTATAACTGTAGGGAAACTCTATGAAATTATTGATATTCAAATTGTGAATTAACTTTGGCTTATCATTATCCTTCTTCTGGGTGAGTGAGCAAAACTCAGGAAGGTAGCCATATTGTATTCTTGTCATCGTTATGGATCACTGTCAAGAGAACAGTATATCAAACCTATTATCGGACAGTGATATGGAGATCTTATTAATATGAAAACCCCTATCGTGGTTTAACTTTGTTACATAAACATTTGATATATGCCGCTGGAGAACTTAGCCAAGGAAAAGGTTCGTCCAGTGAACTCTTTATATGTTTACACACCCACACCCACTGATGCGTTCAGTCAGTTAGGGGATATGGCAATAGTCTGCCAGAACATTGAATGATTACCTTATATCGCCCATCATATTTGAACGCTGCATGAAATATGATCTACTATTCAAATGCCTAATGATGTACATGTCAACATGTTCCTATGACTATGTTGCGTGCTGTCCAGATGTGTGCGTCCTTATTAAACTATGTGAAATGTCAGCTGTAGTTCCAGTCGTCATTGACTTGCATAAGAGTGTGTGAGTGTAATATTATCAAGTGGTCAACTACACAGAACCATTCCACCATTCGCGTTACCTGACACTCCCACTCTGTGTCAACATGACCAGTTGATTCAATTATGCAGTGGTGTGGTGAAGTGGGGAAGTTATAAATACTTATAAGGGACTTAGTGTACTGACTGAGATCAGCTGTGAAGGTATATATATATATCGAATAAGAGTAGTATATTATATATATAACCTTACTTGCTACCACATATCTATATATCTCAGTCAGAATTATTCTGGAATAGTGTGATGCTACGTTATGTGTCTAGGGTATGTGTATGGTGAAGTGTAAGTCACAACAACAGACAGATAAACAATTTAATTTAATCCACTACTCTTAACAACACTGTGACACTCACATACATATAACACTCTATGAGAATATCTTAAAGAAGTCACTAGTAACGTTTCAAATAACAATATGTATTCATTACTGGCATGAATGAATATGTGTCCTGATTCAACTACAAGGGAACCAGGAATCACAATCAATTTAAATTACAAGTTATGTACAGAATGTATTTAATATGAATATTGTAGTGACATATATTATTACCAATGTTCTATGTGTGTCAATTGTGTAGTGGTAAAATGAGGTAATACTGGTTTTGTTTTGTTCAAGCTCTGTTGGTATTTGTCATCATGACTTCAATAGTTTGTCTTTAGGGACCATTATTGTAGATGTTCACAGTTCCTGATTTTAAGACAAGTAAATTCCCCCTCTTAATGTTAATTTTAAAAAATCAGTTCAAGATGAGGGGACATAATGTTGAGCTCAGCTGGCCAATTCGCTTATCTGGCGTGATGGCGGCAGGAAAGGACTCCTCTGCTCGAATTCTCCTCTGGGCTCAGGAGACACCTCACTGATAGCTAAAAAGACCAAGGAGTATGCTGTCCGACTCTGGATTCAGCAAATCTCTGACCAGATGCTGCTCACTACCATCAAGACCACTGTCCCACAATTTCATGGAAATAAACACAGATACGTTGATTAGCAATGAATTCTGGCACAAACTGGCACAAATTCCGTTCTGCCTATGTTCCAGGCTTTTATTTTAGCAAAAATGTGAGCTAGCTTCAACGTACTGTCGCTTTATCAAGCTTATTTGAATTAGTGGTCTCGAACTAACGCTCCCAAGTGTGTATATCAGCGAGACTGGCCAATGAGCCACGTTTCGACAAGTGTTTGAAAAAATGTTATCTTTCCCGTCTCCCCCAACAACCAAGATAGTATTTATAGCCCGACCAATCGTGGTTAGGCTTTCATTTGTTGCGCTCCAATCAATTTGGAGTTTACATGGTAGGCTATTTATGTAACGTAAGGTTTTTTTCAAACACGTTATAAAAAAAATTTTATGAGCAGAAATGATTTTATGCTGTCAGGCACCCCCAATATTTTATTTTGGGTATAATTTATTAATTCCTGGACTATTTGCGTAACGTTTTACATATTATTTGTCAGCAAACCCTAAGGAACCCAAAAATACTAATTTAAAGGAGCTACGTGGCTGCGTTCAAAATATGCAATTTCTTCTATCTCCTGTTTAGAAGATGTGCTGTCTGGGTACTGTTATGTGTTCAAACGTAAACCCATATAATGTTGTCTTTTCTAATAAGAGTCTGTTATGATTTATAAACCTAACTCTGGGAAAGGGTAGTGTATTTTATCACTGTCCGTCTGAAAAAAAATTAGTGCATGTAGACTTACACGCGTGATGGTAGTAATTGTGTATCGCGCGAAGCGGGTTTAGTGTTCGGCTTTCTGCCTCTCCCTTCTCTTTTTATCCCTTTAGTCCATCTGTTCGTTCGTTTTGGTAACGCAGTATAATTAATGTTAGGGTTAATTTAGGTCATTACGCAGTACGTCTCAATGCTTTTCCAAGAAATACAGCACACGTTTCATTGAAGAAGGCGGGTAATAATACAGTAAGCTTTACTATCAACGTGAAAGCGTTACAATTTGCAGACGAAGCAGAAAACAAGGGGGATTTCGAGTACATTCTTTGGACAGCACTGTCATTTTACCATTGCTCTTCTCTTTATTAATTTTATTTGTTAGGCTTCATATTTACCTAATAATTTATATATGTGGATTAGAATATTTCATGACACTTCCCCTCTTAAAACAGACATTATATGTCAGTCCTTTATTCTATATACACATAGAGAAATTTATTATTATTTCTGGGGTTTACGGTGATTCTCATCACACGGATGGCGGCTTAAAAAATCCGCTCCCAGATTTGTTTTTCCAGATATATATTCAATGCTAAAATTATATGGAGCCAGAAGCAAAGACCATCGGAGTAACCTAGAGTTCTCATGCTTAGCCTGTGCTAAAAACGATAAAGGTTTGTGGTCAGTTTGCAACTTAAATGCCTTCCCATATAGATAAATATTGAATTTCTTTATTGCCCATATTACTGCAGACATTCTTTTTCGCTAGTTGAGTAGTTGATTTCAGCTTTATTCAACTTTCTGCTAGCATATGCCACTGGGCTTAATTCCCCATCCAATGCATCTGATTTCTGTAGTAAAGTTGCACCTAGCCCAATATTACTTGCATCCGTCCTTACTATGAATTCTTGACTTAAGTCAGGTAATTTCAAAATGGGTTTACTTGTGAGCTTTTCCTTCAATTCTTGGTAAGTCATTTCACATTGTGGTGTCCATGTAATGCGATCTGGAAGTCCTTTACGTGTCAATTCCGTTAAAGGTGCACATATGGAATTAAAGTTTTTGATATACTTCTGGTAGAAACCACATAATGAGACAAAGGATCTCACGTCCTTCTTGGTTTGTGGTCTCGGGGCTTTCTGTAGTTTCTCTAAATTCTTTGGGTCAGGGGTCATGTTTCCCTGATAAACTGTGTGTCCCAAAAATTCCAATTCTTTACATCCAACGCAACATTTGGTTGGTCGGGCTGTTAAATTTGCCTCCCTAAGTCGATCAAACAGCATGTTCAGAGAGTCAATGTGTTCCTCAAATGTTTCTGTTGCTATAAGGATATCATCCATAAAATTTGTTATACAGGGATTATTCAGAGGATCCAATAATTTTCTCATCATTCTAGAGAAGACACTAGGCGCATTCTTCAATCCAAATGGCAATCTATTAAACTCATAGTGTCCTTCTGAGGTACTAAAAGCTAGGTATGGTCTAACCTCAGGCTTTACTGGAATCTGATAGTATCCTTTACTCAGATCCACTTTTGAGAAATATTTAGCTTTATTTAGTCTGGCAAACAGCTGATTTGTATCCGGCAATGGATCCACCTGTCCTTCTGTAATAGCATTCAGTCTCCTGTAATCTATACAGAGTCTATGTTCTCCAGAGGGCTTCCTTAAGAGTACAACACCGGAGCTATACGAAGACTCACTGTGCGAAATAATTCCTTCCTTCAATAGATAGTCTATCTCTTCCTTCAAAGCTTTTTCCTTAGCAAACGGAATCGAATATGGTTTCATACAGACAGGTGTGGAGTCTATGAGTTTCATATCATATTCCAATAGGTTTGTATGCCCTGGTCGGTCTGTTAACACCTCTGCATGATTATTTAGAACCTGTTGCACTCTCTCTTTCTGAGTTTTCGTTAAATGTGTACTGATTTTCACCTGTGCTGCTGTCTCACAGGGGTGTAATGGATATTCAAATGATGAAAGTGGTTCCTTTTTCATCTCCATGGCGATGGACAAGGTCAACAAGTGTGTCTCTTCCTGATGTTCTCTTTCCAAATATTTCTTCAGGAGATTCACATGATAGATTTTTTCTTTCCCCTTCTTATCTATCTTATAATTTGTTCTAGACACCTTCTCTAGAACTGTATATGGACCCTGCCATCCAATTTGTAACTTATTCTGACTCCCGGGCAAAAGAAGCAGTACCTTCTCTCCCACAGCCAAATTTCTTTCTTTCGCCTTCCTGTTATAATAGGCAGCATGTTTCTTCCTGGCTTGTTTCAAATTTTCATTGGCAAGTTTCCAGCCAGTTTTTAACCGAGTGGTCAGCTCATTCACATACTGGTATGAAGATGTAATGTTTTCCTCTGCCTTTTCATCAGTCCACGTTCTTAACATAGCTTCAAGTGGACCTTTTATTGGCCTTCCAAACAATAATGTTGCCGGGGCCATACCGGTTGAACTATGGGGTACCTCCCGATAAGCAAAGAGGGCGGCGTGCAGGTACTGGTCCCATGTATCTGGTTTTTCGTGTGCCAACTTTCTCAGGATCGACATCAATGTGCCGTTAAATCTTTCCACTTGGCCGTTCCCTTGGGGATGATACACACTACAATGGAAGTGTTTGGCCTGAAAGATCCTGAAAACTTCTTCAGTTAGTTTCCCCTTGAACTGAGAGCCATTATCAGTCAAGATTTGATTGGGAAAGCCTAACCTTGTGAAAATTGTGAGCAATGCCTCTGCCACATGTTTAGAATCAATCGATGACAGGGCTACTGCCTCTCCCCACATAGAACAAGTGTCCACCAGAGTCAGAATGTAGCTGTTCCTTCTCTTGGTTCGGGTGAGAGGTCCCACAAGATCCACGGCAACTCTCTCAAAGGGTGTTCCCACTATGGGCATTTCCCCCAGAGTTGCTGGTGCAGTCCAATGTTTAGGTGCTACTCGTTGGCACTCTGGACAGGATTTTACATATCGTTTGATATCTTCAGTTATTCCTGGCCAGAAATAGTGACAAGCTATTCGCTGTCCTGTTGCGCTGATTCCCATATGACCACTGAAGGGAATCGCATGTCCTAGTTCCAACACTTTAGTCCTATATGAAGTGGGAAGGACCAGCTGTCCGTGACCATTGGATTCAGATCCAGCCTTCCTATATATCAATTTGTTCTTCATATAAAACTCTCCCTTGCCTGGAGGTGTATGAGATTTGGGCAACTTCTTGAAACATGGCTTGAGTGTTTTGTCCTCAGCCTGTGCCTTCCTCATCTCATCTGGGTGAGTATTTATGGGATTATCCTCCTCCTTCTTTGTCTGTGATCTGGTCTGCACTGTTGCCAATATCACAGGTCTCTTGGGATTCCCCAAGAAGACATATCTACACCCCAATATTAGAGGGTAGATTGGCTCATTTATCACTGCTGCTTTTATGATTCCTTCCACATATCGCGTTTTCACTTTTATTCGGGCGACGGGAAGTGTCATGGTAGCTACATCCTTGGTTGCAGTTTGAATCTCCACTGTTTCTGTGGTGTATTGATCGGCCTGCACCAGGTGAGAACTCACAACGGAATCGTAATCTAAACCGGTATCATATAAACATCTTATAGTGACACCATTACAAATGACATCTTCACACACTGGGGGGTGGTATGGTTCCTGTAATTCTTCAGGTTTGCCCTTCTTTTCCTTTTTCCCCGATGTCATAGCAGCAAAATGAGGAGGTTTCCTTCTACAATGGTCAGTGTCATGATTGTTCATCTTACAATTTTTACACCACCTTTTTCCTTGGTTGAAAGATTTTCTTTCATCATATTTCCTTTCATCGAATTGTGGGAATTTATTTTTATTGTCATACCGTGGCCTATCAAATTGGTGCTTACCTTTATTTTGATCCTTAGGATCAAATTTATTAAAGTTCTGTGGTGCCCTAAAGTTGTCCACCTGTTTCTTTTTATTACCTGTTACCTCTGCTTGAGCTGCTTGATACCTTTCAGCAACATTTAGCAACTCACCCAGCCTCTCTGCACCTTGTTCCATGAGAAACTTTCTCAGGTCTGGAGCCATGGACTCTCTTAGTTGCTCTATAAGGACCATTTCCTTAAGATCTTGGGTTTTCCCCAGAGAAGTCCATTTCTCCAAGTATGTCTCTATTCGTGCAGAGAACTGGGGATAGGTTTCACCTGACAGTAGTTTAGCATTCCTAAATTTTTTCCTATAAAATTCTGCATTCTTTTCATACCTTAACAAAAGAGCCTGCTTTAGCATGTCATAATTTTCCTGATCACCTCTGCTCATTTTTGCAAAAACTTCATAAGCTGCCCCACGAAGTCCCTGAGATAACTTTAAGCTCCACCTTTCTCTCTCCAACCCATACGTGGTAGCTAATAGTTCGTACCTATTTATATAGCTCTCAATATCATCGTCTTTCTCAACAAAATGATCTAAATGAAAATTCATAGCTGAGATTGAGGCTCCTTGAGTAACCGTAGCATCAGAGGCAAAGGGACTGGCACCATTTTCAGGAGCATGGCCTTGAAACTCAAACTCCCTTAGTCGTAATTCATGTTCCCTTTGTAATCTTTTATCTTCTGCTTCCCTTTCTCTAATTTCTCCTTCTTTCTGCAGTCTGTCTTCTTCTCTTCCCTTTCTGCAGCCTGTCTTCTTTCCTCTTCCCTTTCTGCAGCCAATTTCTTCTCTTCTGCTCCAATTTCTTGCAACCTCTTTGTCAGCCTCAATCTGCAACCTCTTAGTCTCAGCCTCAGCTTCAAATTGTAACTTCTTAATTTCCCTTTCAGCCTCTAACCTTCTTTCGGCTTCAAACCTTCTTTCTTCGCGTTCAATAAATTTGTCACATTCCGTAGTAACATAGGCAACCATAACTTGCCCATCTAATCCTAACTCTTTTGCAGTCTGAACCGCAGCAGATCGAAATTTGGCCAGGTCCGCCATTGTCTATCAGGTAACTTAATACAATGTCTAACCAACAATTCAATCTCTAATGGACAAAACAGGCACCGTGAGCTCAACCTTATTTAATTCCACCCAAGGATACCTTTTAATTCTTATATTCCCTGAAGTGAATTATCCCCAATATTTTTAATAGTTAAAGATTCAAAATCCCAAGAGCGAGACCCCAATATATGTGGTGAAGTGGGATGTTATAAATACTTATAAGGGACTTAGTGTACTGACTGAGATCAGCTGTGAAGGTATATATATATCTAATAAGAGTAGTATATTATATATATAACCTTACTTGCTACCACATATCTATATATCTCAGTCAGAATTATTCTGGAATAGTGTGATGCTACGTTATGTGTCTAGGGTATGTGTATGGTGAAGTGTAAGTCACAACAACAGACAGATAAACAATTTAATTTAATCCACTACTCTTAACAACACTGTGACACTCACATACATATAACACTCTATGAGAATATCTTAAAGAAGTCACTAGTAACGTTTCAAATAACAATATGTATTCATTACTGGCATGAATGAATATGTGTCCTGATTCAACTACAAGGGAACCAGGAATCACAATCAATTTAAATTACAAGTTATGTACAGAATGTATTTAATATGAATATTGTAGTGACATATATTATTACAATGTTCTATGTGTGTCATTGTGTAGTGGTAAAATGAGGTAATACTGGTTTTGTTTTGTTCAAGCTCTGTTGGTATTTGTCATCATGACTTCAATAGTTTGTCTTTAGGGACCATTATTGTAGATGTTCACAGTTCCTGATTTTAAGACAAGTAAATTCCCCTCTTAATGTTAATTTTAAAAAATCAGTTCAAGATGAGGGGACATAATGTTGAGCTCAGCTGGCCAATTCGCTTATCTGGCGTGATGGCGGCAGGAAAGGACTCCTCTGCTCGAATTCTCCTCTGGGCTCAGGAGACACCTCACTGATAGCTAAAAAGACCAAGGAGTATGCTGTCCGACTCTGGATTCAGCAAATCTCTGACCAGATGCTGCTCACTACCATCAAGACCACTGTCCCACAATTTCATGGAAATAAACACAGATACGTTGATTAGCAATGAATTCTGGCACAAACTGGCACAAATTCCGTTCTGCCTATGTTCCAGGCTTTTATTTTAGCAAAAAATGTGAGCTAGCTTCAACGTACTGTCGCTTTATCAAGCTTATTTGAATTAGTGGTCTCGAACTAACGCTCCCAAGTGTGTATATCAGCGAGACTGGCCAATGAGCCACGTTTCTACAAGTGTTTGAAAAAATGTTATCTTTTCCCGTCTCCCCCAACAACCAAGATAGTATTTATAGCCCGACCAATCGTGGTTAGGCTTTCATTTGTTGCGCTCCAATCAATTTGGAGTTTACATGGTAGGCTATTTATGTAACGTAAGGTTTTTTCAAACACGTTATAAAAAAAATTTTATGAGCAGAAATGATTTTATGCTGTCAGGCACCCCCAATATTTTATTTTGGGTATAATTTATTAATTCCTGGACTATTTGCGTAACGTTTTACATATTATTTGTCAGCAAACCCTAAGGAACCCAAAAATACTAATTTAAAGGAGCTACGTGGCTGCGTTCAAAATATGCAATTTCTTCTATCTCCTGTTTAGAAGATGTGCTGTCTGGGTACTGTTATGTGTTCAAACGTAAACCCATATAATGTTGTCTTTTCTAATAAGAGTCTGTTATGATTTATAAACCTAACTCTGGGAAAGGGTAGTGTATTTTATCACTGTCCGTCTGAAAAAAAAATTAGTGCATGTAGACTTACACGCGTGATGGTAGTAATTGTGTATCGCGCGAAGCGGGTTTAGTGTTCGGCTTTCTGCCTCTCCCTTCTCTTTTTATCCCTTTAGTCCATCTGTTCGTTCGTTTTGGTAACGCAGTATAATTAATGTTAGGGTTAATTTAGGTCATTACGCAGTACGTCTCAATGTTTTTCCAAGAATTACAGCACACGTTTCATTGAAGAAGGCGGGTAATAATACAGTAAGCTTTACTATCAACGTGAAAGCGTTACAATTTGCAGACGAAGCAGAAAACAAGGGGGATTTCGAGTACATTCTTTGGGACAGCACTGTCATTTTACCATTGCTCTTCTCTTTATTAATTTTATTTGTTAGGTTTCATATTTACCTAATAATTTATATATGTGGATTAGAATATTTCATGACAAGTGGTAACCCAAAGAAGACCTTCTTCACTGATGACCAGTACACGACCCCGAATATATCGACTCTTTTCAGTGGTAGGCCAGATTCCTGGGGTTATTGTAACCAGACCATTCCTGACGCCATATACGACACGTAAACACTGATGTACAAGTTGACAGTACAACTATACAGTCGAGGTCAGCATGACCTGTCCTATCGAGCGAAGGCAGTAATCAGGTCAGCGCTTGGTGACATTTTGTAGTACAGGCATTGTTTATGTCAAGCAGACATACAGAGCTGAATACTTTGAAGGCCATAAACTGTTTTGTTGTTGCAGTGTTGTTGAACATAAAAGTGCATAGATTTCATCGCTGGATCTTCTAATATGCTCACAAAATTGAACAGTGTAATAAGATAAATCAAAGATTTAAGATTGATTAAAAGTGGCAGTTATTGTAATTAAAAAGCTGTACCATTAATGTAAAAGCTGAGCATACTTTACAACACATTTCAACCGCAACACATCTCATTATTTAATGTATGCATTTATGTTTTATATGTATTTGTGTTACATGTTATTTGCTTATATGTATAGTTGTTTATATGTCCGTGGGCGGTTTGTGAGGTGACTAGGACAAGAAATACCGAGTAACATTGGTCTTGTACTAGTGTTCTGTAGGGGCAAATTTCTTAGTTGAAATTTGCATGCGACATCTGTTGCAATATCTGTTAGCTGTAACGAAACTGTCCCTATTGTTGTTTTATAATATTTTTCCTGTTTTTTTAGTTTTGTTTTGATTTGTTTGAATTTGTTGGTCTTATCTTTCCTTTCATTCAGTTCTCTACACCCTTATGTTTATACACTGTAACGTCATTTGTTTTGCTTAGTCCATTGCAGTTATCATCACAGATTCTGTGATTATTTACTTACTTCAGTTCCTTATATTTAATTTAATTTGATTTCTGCAAGTGTTCTCATATTGTCTTTTCTTGTTTGTCCTTGTTAATCTCTTTGGTTGACAGATAATATGAGGTATATTTGAATACACTTATATGATAGTACAGGCCAGTACTTTATTATTATTATTACTGTACAAGGAAGTATACAAGACCTGTATAAGGCTTGTCTCCTACAGTGATTGGGATAGAAAGATATTATTTTCCACAGGTACTCAAGTGATCATTTGTTTCATTATAAACAAGATGACCATATAAGGTCTTTGACTAAGACTAAGAGAGTGAAATAAAATGAAGTGAGTATACAAGTCTATAGTACAGACTTGTCTCCAATTAAAGTGGGATAAGGTAATTTATTTACTTTTTCAGGTTACTGATTTCATAAGACAGGATGGCTAAGTTAGATTACTTTATCCAGCAAGGGTTAACCCTTGGTAAGTATGGTAAAGAATTGGAAGAATATTCATCTGCTCAATTTGCCATTGCATTAAAATCAGAAGAGAAAAAACAAAAAGATGAGAATAAATGGAAAGCAGAAATTGAACAAAAGAAGATAGATGCTGAGAATTTCAGATTGCAGATGCAAGCTGAGGAGAAAAAAGCTGCTGCTGAGGAGAGAAAACTTCAAATAGAAGGAAAAAAATTAGAAGCTGCTGCTGAGGAAAAAAAAGCTCAAGCTGCTGCTGAGGAGAGGAAACTTCGAATGGAAGAAAAAAGATTAGAAGCTGACGAGAGAAAAGCAATAAGGGAACATGAATTTGAGTTAGAAAAATTGAAATTGACAAGTATGAGTATTGTTAATCAGGCATCTAATGGTAATGGTAAACCCTTTACTTACAAGGTCAAGGTATCAGCGTTCAACTCCGCCAGTGACGATATAACATTCTGGCTTGATAGATTGAGATTGAGAGGGAGATTCACCAACACTACAATAATACAATGCTACGCACCAACGAATGATAGCGATGAGGAGGTCAAGGATGAATTCTATCAACAACTGCAGAAAGAAATGGAGGACACACCTAGATATGATCTTGTTATAGTAATGGGAGACCTCAATGCGAAAGTTGGTACACACAATACATATAATGAAAGAACAATGGGGAAATGCGGCAGCGGAATAGCAAACGAAAATGGGGATAAGCTAATAAGTTCCTGCAGCATTAACAACCTGGTCATTGGAGGAACACTTTTCCCACATAAGGAAATTCACAAGTTAACATGGGAACATGGGAATCACCAAATGGTCGGGACAGAAACCAGATAGACCACATCATGGTTAACGGTAGATGGAGACATGCATTACAAGATGTGAAGGTAAGAAGAGGTGCAGATGTGGGAAGCGATCACCATTTAGTAGTAGCAAAACTGAAAGTGAAACTAAGAAGGGCTGGACCAACTGTAACTACACAGAAAAGGTTTGACATCAGCAAATTGAAGGACCCCCTTACCAGAAAAGCTTTTGCGGCCGACATTAAGAAGATATCAATTTGCCAAAAGCCAGGAAAAGACATTGACTGATGATATAGACCAGAATTTCAACACCATTTCAACAATATATAAGGAAAGTAGGAAATAATGCTTAGGATTCCAGGAAAGGAAGAAGCAAGACTGGATAACACCAGAAACACTAAACACCATAAAGATGAGAAAGGAAATGAAAAGAAAGAAAACAGAAGCGAAGTCCCCCAGGTTAAAGCAACTATATAGCGAACAGTACAGTCAACTAGACAGGGAAGTTAAACGCCAAACCCGAGCCAACAAAAGGAATTTCCTAGACGATCTTGCAAAACAGGCAGAAGAGGCAGCACTGAGAAATGAACAAAGCACAGTATACAAAATAACTAAATTCATCAGCGGAAAAACAAGGTGCAAACAAAATTACATTAGTAAGAGATAAGCAGGGAAATCTCATCAAGACAGCAGAGGGACAGGAAACAAGATGGGCAGAGCACTTCAGAGAAACTCTGAACAAGGAAATACCAGAGACACAATTGAATGTTCCTGAGGCTGAAAACGATCTAGATGTAAATACAGACATTCCACGAAAAGAAGAAATCATCACAGCAATCAAAGGGTTAAAGAACGGTAAAGCTCCGGGCCATGATAACTTAAATGCAGAGCTATTTAAGACAGACCCTGAGCTAGCAGCAGAACTATTAGAACCACTATTTGCACAAGTGTGAAAAACGGGGACAACACCATCAGAGTGGAACAAAGGAATAATTGTCAAATTGCCCAAGAAGGGAGATCTTTCAGACTGCAATAATTGGAGAGGAATCACTCTTCTCTCAGTTCCCTGCAAAATACTAGGCAGGATAATTATACAGAGAATTTCAAAGGCAGTAGACTACAAACTGAGAAAAGAACAAGCAGGATTTAGAAAGAACAGAAGATGTGTAGACCATATATTCACTCTCAGGAACATTATAGAGCAGTGCTCAGAATGGCAAAGACAGCTTTACATAAATTTTGTTGATTTTGAAAAGGCTTTTGACAGCATACATAGGGACAGTTTATGGACCATACTGAGGGCTTATGGAATTCCAAGCTGCATAGTGTCAATCATAAAAAGCCTCTATGCCAACTTTACGTGTAGTGTTGGGCAGAGCAACCTAACCTTCGAGGTGAAGACAGGAGTACGACAGGGATGCCCCTTATCAACCACTCTATTTTTAACAGTCATAGACTGGGTGATGCGCCAGACAACAGAGGGCAGTCCAAGAGGAATAAGATAGACTACATTTTCAACATTGGAAGATCTGGAATATGCAGATGACATTGCACTGCTGGCACATTCACATCAACACATCCAGGAAAAAAACGGATAGACTTAATAAATTTAGCCAGCAGGTGGGCTTGAACATCAATTTAAAGAAGTCTGAGGTCATGACGCTCAATTTGAGCAACCCTGAGCCCATATCAGTAAGGAATCAGCAACTGGTACAGACAGATACCTTCACATACCTAGGAAGCATAGTAACACCAGACGGTGGGGCAGGCAAAGACATCAACATCAGAATGAATAAGGCAAGAACAGCCTTCTTTAGCCTAAATAACATCTGGAAGTCCTCCCAATACAGCACAAGCACAAAATTAAGATTATACCAGAGTTGCGTGCTTTCTGTGCTTCTTTATGGTGCGGAATGCTGGAGAGTCACAGAGAAGGAAATGTCAAAATTGTCCTCCTTTCACACAACATGCGTAAGAAAAATTCACCGAATCTTTTGGCCGAATACCATCACCAACCAAGATCTGCTTACTCGTAGCAAGCAAGAGGACATGCATACCATCATAGCTGGCAGACGCTGGAGCTGGGTTGGTCATGTCCTCAGAAGAGACCCCGATGCCATCACAAGAACAGCTATGCTTTGGACCCCTGAAGGAAAGCGAAAGAGAGGCCGACCAAAAACAACTTGGCGGAGGACTGTGGAGGCTGAGATGCAAAGAATGAACCAGAGTTGGGGCACTGTACGAAGGATGGCCACCGACCGAGCAAAGTGGAATCAATTTGTTGTGGCCCTACAAGACGCCACTAGGCGTGATGGCCACTGACTTCTTTGACGGTCGGTGGTTAAGGATCGAAGAAGAAGAAGAAGAAGAAGTAGAGCTCATAATGTGGATAAATCACAGTATGTGAATCAGTTGTCTATAAATCTAAAAAGTGATTCTCTGACTAAGTTAAGTTTAGTTGAAGAGGCCAACAAGGACAATTACGATGTTGTCAGGGCGGCCTTGATAAGGAAATATCAGTTGACTGAGGAAGGTTACCGTCTTTTGTTTAAGACAATGAGACCTGAGGCAGGTGTAGAATTCTCAGAATTCGTTGAAAAAGCACGTCTTACATTTACACGATGGATTGAATTATCCGAAACAGAAAAAACATTTGAGGCTCTTATGGATTTATTGCTCAGAGACAAGATCATGTCCTCTGTAAATAAACCATTTCTTGAATTCCTACATGAGCGTAAACCCAGTACACTAAAACAGATGCAAGATTATTGTGACCAATACGTCACGGCACACCCTGACGTAACTCTTAGCAACACTAAGGTTAAAGAGGGTATGCCAGCTGCTTCAGCGACACAATACAATCATAATTACTCACATAAGTTTCAAGGAGCTCAAAACAAATTTGACAAAAGGGCTAATTGGAATAGTTATCAAAACCAAGGTAACCAGTCGAATCAGGGTTCTTCTTCGAAGAACTGGAATCGGGCTGACAGTCCTCGATACAGGGGTGGCCATAATTACAAAAATTTCCACAAAAGAAGTCACTATAGGAACTACCCAAGTTTTCCTTCATGGAAACAACAAAACCAACATTACAGAGATACTCATTATAATGAGCATGCCGATTGTGATCATGAACATTATGATACAAACCCAAACATGGGTTATAACAGAGGAAATAATAATAACTATAGAGGTTATAATAATCGAGGTAGATCACAATACAAAAGACATAAATTTCATTACCAGGCTAACTCTGCACAACAAGAGCTCCATGACGCCGGTAATCAAAATAATGATAAGAAAGACTCTAATAATGTAGAATGTTCTGCTTTTGATTTTGGTAGAGCATCTCAGTGCTCCCAATGCAAAACATTATTCGATCCAACCACAGTTTCTACTTTAAGCTGTGGTCATCCTCTTCCCGCTCTTCCTGCGTCAGTCGCGCATAATGGAAGAGGCGCTCTTGTCTTCAATAGAGGTCTAGTAGAGGGTACTGCGGTATCAATTCTTTTCGATTCGGGGTGCACTACCATTAGTGTGAGGCAGTCACTCGTAGATCCTTCTCGAGCCACTGGCAAAGTAATCAAATGCGTAACATTTGGTGGCACATTGGAGAAGTACTCTACTGCCATTATCAATATTGCTACTCCCTTCTTTACAGGAGATGTGCACGCATGTCATCTGCCGAATCCGATCGCTGATCTTATCATCGGTCGCATTAATGGAGTGAAAGAATGTACTCCGCAACAAATTGCTGAGTGGGAAAATAAAAATACGCAAGCTGCTAATGCTGTAGTCACTAGAGCTCAAGCTCTTAACATGCCTCAATCTTCCCCTTCTGAAGATAATGATGCGCAGAACCAAGATGATCCCTTGGAAATTTCTCGCGACTCATTTATAAAAAAGCAAGAAGATGATCCTACTCTAAAAAAATTCTTCACGCTAGCAACAAAAGGTGATCCGAATAAAGATACAAATCGTAAATTTTGGATTACGATGAAGAATGGCGTACTTGTACGTATGGTACAAGACTCCGCTACCTCCATTCACTCTCAAATTCTTGTGCCCAAAAATATGAGAGTTAAAATCTTACAGCACGCTCATGATTCTCAGTGTGCTGGGCATATGGGTTTTTCCCGTACTAAATCTAGAGTTCTTGCGTCTTTCTTTTGGCCTTTTGTGAACAGGGACATACGAATCTATTGTCGATCTTGTAGGGTATGTCAAGAAATTAAATCCAAAGGTCCACGCCATGCTGCACCTATTCAGGCTGCAGATATTCCAATTCGACCGTTTCAAAAAATGGCGATAGACATCATTGGTCCATTTAAGATAAAGTCTGCTAGAGGACACCAATTTATCTTGACGTGTGTTGATATGTGCACACGTTGGCCAGAGGCTGTTCCTCTAAAGAGCATAACTACTGCTGATATTGCAGATGCTCTTTGGCTAATATTTTCTCGTCTGGGATTTCCAGCAGAAATATTATCAGACCATGGTACCCAACTCATATCGGATACCATGTCTCAAGTAATGGCGACTCTACAGATAGAGAGATCTCTGAGTAGTATTTATCATCCTATGTCTAATGGGATGGTAGAACGTCTGAATAGGACTCTCAAAAACCTATTAGGAAAGATAACTGAAGATCATCCTCAAGAATGGGACAGGGTTTTACCCGCGGCTCTCTTTGCATACAGAGAGGTCGCCAACGAACATACAGGATTTTCTCCCTTTGAACTTGTCTTTGGTGCGAAACCGCGAGGTCCTATGTCCTTACTTCATGACCCTATAACTGCTGATAATATTGTCGATGACACAAAATCCTCTTACGAATATGTCATTGCGTTTAGACACAAGATTATTGAAGCATGCAAATTGGCAACTGCTTCTTCTGAATTTGCGAAACAGAAGGCAAGGCAATTTGCCAATAAGAAGAGATGCTTGCGACAACTTTGTCTGGTGACAAAGCATTTGTCTTGCTACCTTGTAGGGAAAAGAGACTTCTTATTTCTTGGAAAGGTCCGTACGATGTAATATCAAAAGTTTCCGATGTTGACTATATCGTCGATATTGACGGGAAGCATAAAACCTTCCACATCAACATGCTTACGGAATTCCATGAACGTCCGGATTATTTACAACCTGTTTTCCAGGCAACGGACGATTCTCCAGTCCCACATGGACATTACTCATCACTGTCAGTAATACAGGATGAGGAAACGAGTTTCTCGGATGTGAATCTCCCTTTTCCGATGATTTCACTTCATTCTAATGAATCATGGAAAGATGTTACGGTCTCTTTCGAGTTATCTCTAGGAGAACAGAAACAAGTTTCTACTATGTTACAACAATTTCAGGATGTCCTTACTGACATTCCTGGTCAAACTGATGTCATTGAACATGACATTATACTTACTGACCATAATCCTATAAGAGTCAGACCGTATCCTATCCCGATACATTTTCAAGCACAGGTCGAGAAAGAGTTGGATGAGATGATAGATTTGAAAATAATTGAACCATCCACATCAGCATTTTCTTCGCCGATGGTTATTGTACGGAAAAAAGACAATAACATACGTATTTGCGTTGATTATCGCAAATTGAACCAAGTGACGAAATTTGATGCTGAACCTATGCCTTTACTAGAAGAGCTACTTACTAGACTATCGAAATCTCATTTTTCACTACACTTGATTTGTCTAAGGGATATTGGCAAGTTCCACTATCCGAACACGCCAAACCGTTTACTGCTTTTTCGACACCTAGGGGTCTATTCCAATGGAATTTCATGCCTTTCGGCCTTATGAACGCCCCTGCAACATTCGTACGCATGATGCGTCAAATCCTATCTCATCGCTCAGATGTCATTGCATATCTTGATGACATCTGTCTTTTCAGTGATACTTGGGAAGATCACTATAACGGGTTAAATGAACTATTGTCTATCTTACGCGAGCATAACCTGACAGCGAAACCATCTAAAGCCTGTATTGGTTTTAGCGAAATATCTTTCTTAGGTCACCATGTTGGTCATGGTTTCCTAAAAACAGAGGACCATAATACAAGTAAGATACTTAACATTTCTATTCCTAAGACTAAAAAGCAAGTGCGAAGTCTCTTGGGTCTAATACAATTTTATGGACGATTCATCCCGAATCTGTCCTCGATCATGTCACCTCTTTCTTCATTGCTAAAGAAAGGGTCTCCTAATATAGTCCATTGGACTCAAGAATGTCAATCCTCTTTGGATAAAATTAAAACTGTGTTTTCTACTTCACCTATTTTAGTGTTACCTACTAAAGATAAGACATTTATTCTTCGTAGTGACGCTTCATCCACCGGGATTGGAGCAGCACTAATGCAAGAGTACTCTGGAACTCTGCACCCTGTGATGTATATTTCTCGAAAACTAAATGCCGCAGAGAAGAATTACTCGGTCCTAGACCGTGAATTATTGGCTATGGTTTGGTCAATCCTGAAACTTCAAAGATTTCTTCTTGGCGCGCATTTCATTGTGGAAACTGACCAGAAAGCTCTTACAGCTATTCAGAGTAAAAATCTGAAGAGCGCGAGATCAACGCGATACGCGATTGCTCTTCAGCCTTTTCATTTTTCGGTGCGAGCTATCCGTGGGTCAGAAAATGTGATGGCAGACATCTTGTCTAGATGCCCACATGATTCCACCTAACTGTTAGATCCTGAGGTTTCTAACATGTCTAACTTTACTACAGTTTTTTTCCCTATGTTAAAATGGGTACACATATGTAATATAGCATATATTGATTGTATCACTACTTAGCGGTTCATTGATGCATATTCACTGCTGGTCTTTTGATGTTCTTCTTCTTTGATAATCATGATTTTAAGATACCTAAGATGAAATATTTTGGATAATCTGTTGTAGAAATTGTGGCAGAGCCAATATTGTAGTATGCGTGGGTGACACCTCTCTGGAAATATTTATACTCAGAGAAAGACTTTCTCTGGATTCTAAGATATATTCTAATTTGTCGTACCATAGGACGACTTAGCCTTACATTAGGCGTTACATTTGTTTGGAATGCTTATCATCTGCGCATTATCATTCGTGCGTTGTGAGCCTATTGTATGTTGCTCCCAGATGTATTTCAAAAAAAAAATGTACCATTTTTTTCGCACATGGAATTGTGTGACGCACGGATTACTTCAGTGAGGCATACAATTCATCCTGTATGTCTATTTAATATGGACAAATATATGTTTGTATTTATTGAGTGTACGAAAATGCTTTCCTTTGTAAAGCTAGATAATCCATGATTGGTTTATACTGTTGATTATGTGGATGATCTCCCTTGAATATTGATTTAGCGTATGAATACCGAATTTATGTCATTTCTCATTTGTTAGGGCCAGAAAATAGATTGATTTTGCTTAGAATGTATATGGCCTGAATTCATATGTATTACTTGTTTAGTGCAAGAAGATTCAGTCTTATATTGTATATCTTCGTATGTTTAGGTCGGACTATATTCTTTGTGCCGAACTCTGGGGCAGGTATTCGTTGTCCTACGGAGGCGTACGGAGTCTCGACAAAGCCGGCTGAGAATGGCCGTGTGTATTTTTGGGCTGGTCTTTTTAAAGGTTGAAAAGTGATTTGTGAATGATTTTTCAGAAGGAGATAGTGTCTCTGCGAGATTCTATTGTCAGAGATTCTCCTCATGCACTTTATTATTAATTCGGACTCCAGGTAATACCAGACCCTTCTTTTTGATGATCTCTATTTGGTTAGACCTAGATGGACATCGTGTTTCGAGCATCGTTGGTCGTTTATATATACAGTTGAAGATGACAGGTTTCCCAACAGAGCTTATGTCTACATGAAGCAACCTTATTAATGTGGAACTGTAGTGAAACTCTATGAAATTATTGATATTCAAATTGTGAATTAACTTTGGCTTATCATTATCCTTCTTCTGGGTGAGTGAGCAAAACTCAGGAAGGTAGCCATCTTGTATTCTTGTCATCGTTATGGATCACTGTCAAGAGAACAGTATATCAAACCTATTATCGGACAGTGATATGGAGATCTTATTAATATGAAAACCCCTATCGTGGTTTAACTTTGTTACATAAACATTTGATATATGCCGCTGGAGAACTTAGCCAAGGAAAAGGTTCGTCCAGTGAACTCTTTATATGTTTACACACCCACACCCACTGATGCGTTCAGTCAGTTAGGGGATATGGCAATAGTCTGCCAGAACATTGAATGATTACCTTATATCGCCCATCATATTTGAATGCTGCATGAAATATGATCTACTATTCAAATGCCTAATGATGTACATGTCAACATGTTCCTATGACTATGTTGCGTGCTGTCCAGATGTGTGCGTCCTTATTAAACTATGTGAAATGTCAGCTGTAGTTCCAGTCGTCATTGACTTGCATAAGAGTGTGTGAGTGTAATATTATCAAGTGGTCAACTACACAGAACCATTCCACCATTCGCGTTACCTGACACTCCCACTCTGCGTCAACATGACCAGTTGATTCAATTATGCAGTGGTAACCCAAAGAAGACCTTCTTCACTGATGACCAGTACACGACCCCGAATATATCGACTCTTTTCAATATACAGGGTGTTTATAAAGTCGCTGTGCAGTGAATTTGAAAAATATTTTAGCAATTACGTCACGAATGATGCAAATTTACATCATGATATTCTGTGTAGTGTCTAGATGAATAATAAAATCTACTTTACAATTTTTTGGGCGTCTTTAAAGCCCCAATTGAAAACCACATTTCTGGTGAAGTAGTCTCGCCCGGGCGTAAATTTCACTGCACAGCGACTTTATAAACACCCTATATATATATATACATTTTTTTAAAAATAAGTCCTACGGGTGCAAACATCCATTCACTCATTCCATTGATAGAATCCAACTATGGATTTATATTTATATAGATAACAAGAGATTTATTTGCGAAATATTTGATCAACCGGGTTAAAATGAATAAAATTGATTTGTCAAGAACACGTTCATGCATTGTGTATCTTCCTCAGAAGAAAGGACAGTCCGTAAACTGTGCCAGTACGGGCTACTTAGCTGATAATGTGGTGACAGTCAGTTCTGGTTCAGTCATTGCTGGTTCCCAGTCATGTTTTTGACTGTTCCATCTCAAGTCAGGAATCATGTGACACAGTAGCAGCACGGTCCTTGCGTTGCAGGAGGAACCTCCTAAAATGTTGCATCTTCGAGTGTCCTCTAGACCGGTCTGTTATAGATGGTGTCCAGTGTTGAATACGGCAACCAGTGCCAGAAACGGAGAGATACATAAATAGAATGTTCTGAGTGTTTCTGATGTACCTGACAATGAATTCCCATAGCGCAGCTAGGTGCGATTGGTTTGTTACCAAACAGCGATTACGTTGTATAAAGAGATCCCTGAAGTCTGCAACTTGAGACAGACGTCTTTTTGACAGAGATGATTGTGAGTCTTGCCTCAAGTCGTGGGAAGACTCCATAAAGAGATATTAATACACCTCCTTGTATGGAGCGTTTGTTCTAGCCAACACATGGCTCGATTGCATATCGTATTTGATGCTATTTTATTCGTGACAAGATTTGGCTGAACTTTGACACGCATCTGTCATGGCGTGTCGCTAGTGGGCCAGATTCTTGCCGACTGTTATCGGGATCATCCTTCAATATATTTACAGGGTTCATTCAATAAAACCTTTTCCTATTATTCAAAGTTCCGTCATGGAAACCAGAATGTTAGAACTGCTCACCGCAGAGCTCTCGCCGTTCTTGAGATGTCGGCGGGCAAAACGGTCGGTGGCTAAGGACGGAAGAAGAAGAAGAAGAATAGACATTAAGCCCGACATTTCTGGCATCGCCCTTGCCAGTCAAGAACACCAACATATCTATATACATCACTCCGCAAAGGAGGTTGCAAAAGTCATCATGATCCACTTGTTGCTCCCTATGGAGCCTGGGGCTACCTCTGCTACTGGTTCTTTGTGAGATAGATAGATAGGTAGACAAGCAGGCAGACGGACAGACACACAGATATTAGATAGATAGATAGATTGATAGATAGACAGATAAATAGATAGATAGATAGATAGATAGATAGATAAAACTCTAAACCACTCACATGCCGCTCACTTGAACACCCTCAAAATCACATATCTATAAGAGAATCACTTATTCACGAACTTAATCACGCACACGCATAGAACAACGCATCGACATACAATCGCGTATTCACAATCAGTCACGAAACCACACATATATATTCACGTATCCACACACACACAAGATGAGTAAGGCTCACTTTGTTTCTGCTAAACCTACAATATTTTTTGTCAACCATCATTGACCCTTGTTCACCTTATTTGCCAAGTCACGAGCCAGGGAGATTTCTGTGGCTTCCAGATCGGTTCGTGCGACTTGAGAAAGAAAAACACAACATTTTTTATGTTTTCCCATGCGTCCGCTCGTTTGTGTCAAGGAATACATTGACATATGGAAAGTCCTGAGAATAGCATACAAGAAAACAGAATCTGAAAGCGTCACAAACATTAAAACTTTCATTTTTGTTTCAAATAAATTTACATCTTGATATAGTACATTTTTGCGTCTGCCTTTCCATGTTTGTGAATTTCCAAGATTATGGGAAATTATCTGCGTAGATTAAATAATTAAAAAAAAATTTTTTTACGGGGCTCATTAGCAACTTAAAGGCAGAAAACACACGTGTAGTGTCATCTTTATTTCACTTTACTTTTTACTTCTTCGATTCACTTCTTCGATTCACTTCTTCGATTCACTTCTTCGATTCACTTCTTCAATTCACTTCTTCGATTCACTTCTTCGCATGAAGCGGAGTTAAGAGCTGAAGTTAACGTTTCTGAGCCACGTGTGTCGCATTCGCTGCTGTGAAACCGTGTTGTTGTAGGATTTATGTTATGTTGTCTGTTTATCTGCCTCTTGATCTTCCCCGTGAACTGAAACCAGATCTTCCATTGACACTTGTCTGGTTGTTATCATCAGTTCCATGTAGTTGCTTTTGTGACGATACAGTTGTACGATCTCACGTCCACTCAGCAAGTATCATTTTTGTTTCATTTTTTACTCTTTCCCATTCAAATCGCTTATTATTTGGCAATTTGTTGCTCTTTCATTCATTATTTTGCTCTATGCTGAATCTAGCAGTGTGAAGTCTCTAACACTCTACTCCCCTACGGACGTATCTGCTTTACACGCAGAATTTTTTACGTTCCGCAAGGTAAACGCGATAATACCAGGTAATTATAACGGTCATACGCTTATCTATTCTCTCAGTCTGACCACCCTTTGAAACGCGGGGGTTCAACATTTGACCCCAGTGAAAAGCTGATGACCGCTTGTATTGTGCGTACGATGAAAGAAGACAACATTGTCTGACCAGACATCTGTCTGGCGGAGGCACTCAGATAAAAGCGATAATTGGATAATCGTCTCATCTGAGCCATCTTTGTATCATGATTGCAGATAAGATGGCAGAGTAGACATCTGGGCGGAAATTTTACCGCATGATTAGACAGAGGTCACGCGTGGAATATTAAAATTAATATTTTAAAACACGCGATGGGATATTTTAAATGAAACACCCACCCAAAAAATGCTAGAGAGATTTGATTGGTTTGAAGTGAGATGCCGGAATATACAATGAATTCTATTGGAAATGAGGCGGAAACACAATCTGTGATTTGAACTGAGAATGAGAGATATAATCTAGTGAACTCAGAGACACAGACAGACAGCTTCGCAACTTCAACCGAGCAACTCCCAAGAAGCCAGAAAGAGAAGGATCGGACCTTCAATTCCTATATCAAAAGTGACAGATCGACAGTATTTCGGCAACTCTGAAACCTTAAGAGTAAACCCGCATATTTAAATACAGAGACTGTAAAACTTCATGGACCAGGATTTTATAAATACAAGACTGGAAACCTAAGAATTGGATCATCAGCCATAAGAGAAATAATATTCCAGACCAAGTGTATCACAGAACACCCGCTGGAGAGGAATTAGTAATTTCCCATGCCAAGTGTATCACAGAACACCGTCATTAGAGGAATTTCTCCGGCTAAATTGATTCAAGAGCGTATGCACCGAAATTGCTCGTGTCCATCTGAAACATGTGCAGGGAGATTGTGTATTCCCAAAATTTGGGGTAAGTTGTGAATATCTCTTTTGCAAATGTGAATTTAACATGTTTTCTTGCTAAATGGTTATATATATGAGGCTGGCAACCTCAACATACGGAAATAGTATTTTCACGAACCACTACAGCAAGCGCTGGTGATTTCTTCTGGCTAGTCGTGCGGAAAAACCCGACATCAGAGGTGACCCCAGACTCCGACTGGAGCAGTGATGAGTGATGACTACATCATATGTGCCTCAAGTGTAGCATATCATTTTGTGAGATTTATGTAACTTGTTAATGTTAATTCAGGCACAAATCATTGATCGCGCTGTCCAGACACATTGTCCCAGTTAATACCCAGAGAAATATTGGTGAATTTTATTCATCTCTCCTGAGTTGCACTGTGTAAACTCAGGAATTTAACTCTTCTGAGAGATTAACATTGGTGGGTGGACAACGAGAGGATGCGCCTGTTAAACTTCCAACTCAGTGTACTTAGCAGAGGCATTTTTGTCTTTCTATTTTTTTCTAAAAGTACGTGGTTACAAGCTATCAGACTGTATGAAGTACTGAAGTTACTACGCCACTCGTGTGAGAGAAGTACATTCATCACCACAACAACGTGAAGAAAACCTAGGAGGCAGAACTCACTCATCCAAGCTAAGTGCTAACTAGAAAGCACCAGCAAAAAGGACATTTCAGTTAAACTTTAAGTATAAGGTTAAATTTTAACCTACGTCTCAATGACGAAAACTTTATATCCATCAAAATTCCACTAATCTTTCCATATTTATTTTAACATGTTAAAGACTAATTCACTATTAAATTTGTTACCTGTTGTTTTAAAACTAAACAATAATAGTTGATTCAGTTATATGTATGAAGGTATGAGCCATGAAAAATCTTACAGCACGCTCAATGATTCTCAGTGTGCTGGGCATATGGGATTTTTCCCGTACTAAATCTAGAGTTCTTGGTCTTTCTTTTGGCCTTTTGTGAACAAGGGACATACAAATCTATTGTCGATCTTGTAGGGTATGTCAAGAAATTAAATCCAAAGGTCCACGCCATGCTGCACCTATTCAGGCTGCAGATATTCCAATTCGACCATTTCAAAAAATGGCGATAGACATCATTGGTCCATTTAAGATAAAGTCTGCTAGAGGACACCAATTTATCTTGACGTGTGTTGATATGTGCACACGTTGGCCAGAGGCTGTTCCTCTAAAGAGCATAACTACTGCTGATATTGCAGATGCTCTTTGGCTAATATTTTCTCGTCTGGGATTTCCAGCAGAAATATTATCAGACCATGGTACCCAACTCATATCGGATACCATGTCTCAAGTAATGGCGACTCTACAGATAGAGAGATCTTTGAGTAGCATCTATCATCCTATGTCCAATGGGATGGTAGAACGTCTGAATAGGACTCTCAAAAACCTATTAGGAAAGATAACTGAAGATCATCCTCAAGAATGGGACAGGGTTTTACCCGCGGCTCTCTTTGCATACAGAGAGGTCGCCAACGAACATACAGGATTTTCTCCCTTTGAACTTGTCTTTGGTGCGAAACCGCGAGGTCCTATGTCCTTACTTCATGACCCTATAACTGCTGATAATATTGTCGATGACACAAAATCCTCTTACGAATATGTCATTGCGTTTAGACACAAGATTATTGAAGCATGCAAATTGGCAACTGCTTCTTCTGAATTTGCGAAACAGAAGGCAAGGCAATTTGCCAATAAGAAGAGATGCTTGCGACAACTTTGTCTGGTGACAAAGCATTTGTCTTGCTACCTTGTAGGGAAAAGAGACTTCTTATTTCTTGGAAAGGTCCGTACGATGTAATATCAAAAGTTTCCGATGTTGACTATATCGTCGATATTGACGGGAAGCATAAAACCTTCCACATCAACATGCTTACGGAATTCCATGAACGTCCGGATTATTTACAACCTGTTTTCCAGGCAACGGACGATTCTCCAGTCCCACATGGACATTACTCATCACTGTCAGTAATACAGGATGAGGAAACGAGTTTCTCGGATGTGAATCTCCCTTTTCCGATGATTTCACTTCATTCTAATGAATCATGGAAAGATGTTACGGTCTCTTTCGAGTTATCTCTAGGAGAACAGAAACAAGTTTCTACTATGTTACAACAATTTCAGGATGTCCTTACTGACATTCCTGGTCAAACTGATGTCATTGAACATGACATTATACTTACTGACCATAATCCTATAAGAGTCAGACCGTATCCTATCCCGATACATTTTCAAGCACAGGTGAGAAAGAGTTGGATGAGATGATAGATTTGAAAATAATTGAACCATCCACATCAGCATATTCTTCGCCGATGGTTATTGTACGGAAAAAAGACAATAACATACGTCTTTGCGTTGATTATCGCAAATTGAACCAAGTGACGAAATTTGATGCTGAACCTATGCCTTTACTAGAAGAGCTACTTACTAGACTATCGAAATCTCATTTTTCACTACACTTGATTTGTCTAAGGGATATTGGCAAGTTCCACTATCCGAACACGCCAAACCGTTTACTGCTTTTTCGACACCTAGGGGTCTATTCCAATGGAATTTCATGCCTTTCGGCCTTATGAACGCCCCTGCAACATTCGTACGCATGATGCGTCGAATCCTATCTCATCGCTCAGATGTCATTGCATATCTTGATGACATCTGTCTTTTCAGTGATACTTGGGAAGATCACTATAACGGGTTAAATGAACTATTGTCTATCTTACGCGAGCATAACCTGACAGCGAAACCATCTAAAGCCTGTATTGGTTTTAGCGAAATATCTTTCTTAGGTCACCGTGTTGGTCATGGTTTCCTAAAAACAGAGGACCATAATACAAGTAAGATACTTAACATTTCTATTCCTAAGACTAAAAAGCAAGTGCGAAGTCTCTTGGGTCTAATACAATTTTATGGACGATTCATCCCGAATCTGTCCTCGATCATGTCACCTCTTTCTTCATTGCTAAAGAAAGGGTCTCCTAATATAGTCCATTGGACTCAAGAATGTCAATCCTCTTTGGATAAAATTAAAACTGTGTTTTCTACTTCACCTATTTTAGTGTTACCTACTAAGGATAAGACATTTATTCTTCGTAGTGACGCTTCATCCACCGGGATTGGAGCTGCACTAATGCAAGAGTACTCTGGAACTCTGCACCCTGTGATGTATATTTCTCGGAAATTAAATGCCGCAGAGAAGAATTACTCGGTCCTAGACCGTGAATTATTGGCTATGGTTTGGTCAATCCTTAAACTTCAAAGATTTCTTCTTGGCGCGCATTTCATTGTGGAAACTGACCAGAAAGCTCTTACAGCTATTCAGAGTAAAAATCTGAAGAGCGCGAGATCAACGCGATACGCGATTGCTCTTCAGCCTTTTCATTTTTCGGTGCGAGCTATCCGTGGGTCAGAAAATGTGATGGCAGACATCTTGTCTAGATGCCCACATGATTCCACCTAACTGTTAGATCCTGAGATTTCTAACATGTCTAACTTTACTACAGTTTTTTTCCCTATGTTAAAATGGGTACACATATGTAATATAGCATATATTGATTGTATCACTACTTAGCGGTTCATTGATGCATATTCACTGCTGGTCTTTTGATGTTCTTCTTCTTTGATAATCATGATTTTAAGATACCTAAGATGAAATATTTTGGATAATCTGTTGTAGAAATTGTGGCAGAGCCAATATTGTAGTATGCGTGGGTGACACCTCTCTGGAAATATTTATACTCAGAGAAAGACTTTCTCTGGATTCTAAGATATATTCTAATTTGTCGTACCATAGGACGACTTAGCCTTACATTAGGCGTTACATTTGTTTGGAATGCTTATCATCTGCGCATTATCATTCGTGCGTTGTGAGCCTATTGTATGTTGCTCCCAGATGTATTTCAAAAAAAAAATGTACCATTTTTTTCCCCGGGGGGTGTGGTAATCTGTTGCGCACATGGAATTGTGTGACGCACGGATTACTTCAGTGAGGCATACAATTCATCCTGTATGTCTATTTAATATGGACAAATATATGTTTGTATTTATTGAGTGTACGAAAATGCTTTCCTTTGTAAAGCTAGATAATCCATGATTGGTTTATACTGTTGATTATGTGGATGATCTCCCTTGAATATTGATTTAGCGTATGAATACCGAATTTATGTCATTTCTCATTTGTTAGGGCCAGAAAATAGATTGATTTTGCTTAGAATGTATATGGCCTGAATTCATATGTATTACTTGTTTAGTGCAAGAAGATTCAGTCTTATATTGTATATCTTCGTATGTTTAGGTCGGACTATATTCTTTGTGCCGAACTCTGGGGCAGGTATTCGTTGTCCTACGGAGGCGTACGGAGTCTCGACAAAGCCGGCTGAGAATGGCCGTGTGTATTTTTGGGCTGGTCTTTTTAAAGGTTGAAAAGTGATTTGTGAATGATTTTTCAGAAGGAGATAGTGTCTCTGCGAGATTCTATTGTCAGAGATTCTCCTCATGCACTTTATTATTAATTCGGACTCCAGGTAATACCAGACCCTTCTTTTTGATGATCTCTATTTGGTTAGACCTAGATGGACATCGTGTTTCGAGCATCGTTGGTCGTTTATATATACAGTTGAAGATGACAGGTTTCCCAACAGAGCTTATGTCTACATGAAGCAACCTTATTAATGTGGAACTGTAGTGAAACTCTATGAAATTATTGATATTCAAATTGTGAATTAACTTTGGCTTATCATTATCCTTCTTCTGGGTGAGTGAGCAAAACTCAGGAAGGTAGCCATCTTGTATTCTTGTCATCGTTATGGATCACTGTCAAGAGAACAGTATATCAAACCTATTATCGGACAGTGATATGGAGATCTTATTAATATGAAAACCCCTATCGTGGTTTAACTTTGTTACATAAACATTTGATATATGCCGCTGGAGAACTTAGCCAAGGAAAAGGTTCGTCCAGTGAACTCTTTATATGTTTACACACCCACACCCACTGATGCGTTCAGTCAGTTAGGGGATATGGCAATAGTCTGCCAGAACATTGAATGATTACCTTATATCGCCCATCATATTTGAATGCTGCATGAAATATGATCTACTATTCAAATGCCTAATGATGTACATGTCAACATGTTCCTATGACTATGTTGCGTGCTGTCCAGATGTGTGCGTCCTTATTAAACTATGTGAAATGTCAGCTGTAGTTCCAGTCGTCATTGACTTGCATAAGAGTGTGTGAGTGTAATATTATCAAGTGGTCAACTACACAGAACCATTCCACCATTCGCGTTACCTGACACTCCCACTCTGCGTCAACATGACCAGTTGATTCAATTATGCAGTGGTAACCCAAAGAAGACCTTCTTCACTGATGACCAGTACACGACCCCGAATATATCGACTCTTTTCAATATACAGGGTGTTTATAAAGTCGCTGTGCAGTGAATTTGAAAAATATTTTAGCAATTACGTCACGAATGATGCAAATTTACATCATGATATTCTGTGTAGTGTCTAGATGAATAATAAAATCTACTTTACAATTTTTTGGGCGTCTTTAAAGCCCCAATTGAAAACCACATTTCTGGTGAAGTAGTCTCGCCCGGGCGTAAATTTCACTGCACAGCGACTTTATAAACACCCTATATATATATATACATTTTTTTAAAAATAAGTCCTACGGGTGCAAACATCCATTCACTCATTCCATTGATAGAATCCAACTATGGATTTATATTTATATAGATAACAAGAGATTTATTTGCGAAATATTTGATCAACCGGGTTAAAATGAATAAAATTGATTTGTCAAGAACACGTTCATGCATTGTGTATCTTCCTCAGAAGAAAGGACAGTCCGTAAACTGTGCCAGTACGGGCTACTTAGCTGATAATGTGGTGACAGTCAGTTCTGGTTCAGTCATTGCTGGTTCCCAGTCATGTTTTTGACTGTTCCATCTCAAGTCAGGAATCATGTGACACAGTAGCAGCACGGTCCTTGCGTTGCGGGAGGAACCTCCTAAAATGTTGCATCTTCGAGTGTCCTCTAGACCGGTCTGTTATAGATGGTGTCCAGTGTTGAATACGGCAACCAGTGCCAGAAACGGAGAGATACATAAATAGAATGTTCTGAGTGTTTCTGATGTACCTGACAATGAATTCCCAGGCCATCGAGACAGGTGAAAGAGCATCAAGACAGCGGAAGAAGACAAAGGCACCATTTTCAGATATATATACACACACACACACACACAATCTGACATAATATTGTTGACATAAAAATTGTTACATATACCATGATGTCACTGTTAAGTCCTTTTTACGCGTGGGGGTTAAGTGTGTGAAAACTCTCACATGCCCGTCTAGTGTTGATAGACGTACATGTGAGCGCAACTAAATAAGTTGTATATGTTTATTTATTAACGCGCCGTCAGACACAATACTTGAACAAAATAGCGCAGCTAGGTGCGATTGGTTTGTTACCAAACAGCGATTACGTTGTATAAAGAGATCCCTGAAGTCTGCAACTTGAGACAGACGTCTTTTTGACAGAGATGATTGTGAGTCTTGCCCCAAGTCGTGGGAAGACTCCATAAAGAGATATTAATACACCTCCTTGTATGGAGCGTTTGTTCTAGCCAACACATGGCTCGATTGCATATCGTATTTGATGCTATTTTATTCGTGACAAGATTTGGCTGAACTTTGACACGCATCTGTCATGGCGTGTCGCTAGTGGGCCAGATTCTTGCCGACTGTTATCGGGATCATCCTTCAATATATTTACAGGGTTCATTCAATAAAACCTTTTCCTATTATTCAAAGTTCCGTCATGGAAACCAGAATGTTAGAACTGCTCACCGCAGAGCTCTCGCCGTTCTTGAGATGTCGGCGGGAAAAACGGTCGGTGGCTAAGGACGGAAGAAGAAGAAGAAGAATAGACATTAAGCCCGACATTTCTGGCATCGCCCTTGCCAGTCAAGAACACCAACATATCTATATACATCACTCCGCAAAGGAGGTTGCAAAAGTCATCATGATCCACTTGTTGCTCCCTATGGAGCCTGGGGCTACCTCTGCTACTGGTTCTTTGTGAGATAGATAGATAGGTAGACAAGCAGGCAGACGGACAGACACACAGATATTAGATAGATAGATAGATTGATAGATAGACAGATAAATAGATAGATAGATAGATAGATAGATAGATAAAACTCTAAACCACTCACATGCCGCTCACTTGAACACCCTCAAAATCACATATCTATAAGAGAATCACTTATTCACGAACTTAATCACGCACACGCATAGAACAACGCATCGACATACAATCGCGTATTCACAATCAGTCACGAAACCACACATATATATTCACGTATCCACACACACACAAGATGAGTAAGGCTCACTTTGTTTCTGCTAAACCTACAATATTTTTTGTCAACCATCATTGACCCTTGTTCACCTTATTTGCCAAGTCACGAGCCAGGGAGATTTCTGTGGCTTCCAGATCGGTTCGTGCGACTTGAGAAAGAAAAACACAACATTTTTTATATTTTCCCATGCGTCCGCTCGTTTGTGTCAAGGAATACATTGACATATGGAAAGTCCTGAGAATAGCATACAAGAAAACAGAATCTGAAAGCGTCACAAACATTAAAACTTTCATTTTTGTTTCAAAAAAATTTACATCTTGATATAGTACATTTTTGCGTCTGCCTTTCCATGTTTGTGAATTTCCAAGATTATGGGAAATTATCTGCGTAGATTAAATAATTAAAAAAAAATTATTTTTACGGGGCTCATTAGCAACTTAAAGGCAGAAAACACATGTGTAGTGTCATCTTTATTTCACTTTACTTTTTACTTCTTCGATTCACTTCTTCGATTCACTTCTTCGATTCACTTCTTCGATTCACTTCTTCAATTCACTTCTTCGATTCACTTCTTCGCATGAAGCGGAGTTGAGAGCTGAAGTTAACGTTTCTGAGCCACGTGTGTCGCATTCGCTGCTGTGAAACCGTGTTGTTGTAGGATTTATGTTATGTTGTCTGTTTATCTGCCTCTTGATCTTCCCCGTGAACTGAAACCAGATCTTCCATTGACACTTGTCTGGTTGTTATCATCAGTTCCATGTAGTTGCTTTTGTGACGATACAGTTGTACGATCTCACGTCCACTCCGCAAGTATCATTTTTGTTTCATTTTTTACTCTTTCCCATTCAAATCGCTTATTATTTGGCAATTTGTTGCCCTTTCATTCATTATTTTGCTCTATGCTGAATCTAGCAGTGTGAAGTCTCTAACACTCTACTCCCCTACGGACGTATCTGCTTTACACGCAGAATTTTTTACGTTCCGCAAGGTAAACGCGATAATACCAGGTAATTATAACGGTCATACGCTTATCTATTCTCTCAGTCTGACCACCCTTTGAAACGCGGGGGTTCAACATTTGACCCCAGTGAAAAGCTGATGACCGCTTGTATTGTGCGTACGATGAAAGAAGACAACATTGTCTGACCAGACATCTGTCTGGCGGAGGCACTCAGATAAAAGCGATAATTGGATAATCGTCTCATCTGAGCCATCTTTGTATCATGATTGCAGATAAGATGGCAGAGTAGACATCTGGGCGGAAATTTTACCGCATGATTAGACAGAGGTCACGCGTGGAATATTAAAATTAATATTTTAAAACACGCGATGGGATATTTTAAATGAAACACCCACCCAAAAAATGCTAGAGAGATTTGATTGGTTTGAAGTGAGATGCCGGAATATACAATGAATTCTATTGGAAATGAGGCGGAAACACAATCTGTGATTTGAACTGAGAATGAGAGATATAATCTAGTGAACTCAGAGACACAGACAGACAGCTTCGCAACTTCAACCGAGCAACTCCCAAGAAGCCAGAAAGAGAAGGATCGGACCTTCAATTCCTATATCAAAAGTGACAGATCGACAGTATTTCGGCAACTCTGAAACCTTAAGAGTAAACCCGCATATTTAAATACAGAGACTGTAAAACTTCATGGACCAGGATTTTATAAATACAAGACTGGAAACCTAAGAATTGGATCATCAGCCATAAGAGAAATAATATTCCAGACCAAGTGTATCACAGAACACCCGCTGGAGAGGAATTAGTAATTTCCCATGCCAAGTGTATCACAGAACACCGTCATTAGAGGAATTTCTCCGACTAAATTGATTCAAGAGCGTATGCACCGAAATTGCTCGTGTCCATCTGAAACATGTGCAGGGAGATTGTGTATTCCCAAAATTTGGGGTAAGTTGTGAATATCTCTTTTGCAAATGTGAATTTAACATGTTTTCTTGCTAAATGGTTATATATATGAGGCTGGCAACCTCAACATACGGAAATAGTATTTTCACGAACCACTACAGCAAGCGCTGGTGATTTCTTCTGGCTAGTCGTGCGGAAAAACCCGACATCAGAGGTGACCCCAGACTCCGACTGGAGCAGTGATGAGTGATGACTACATCATATGTGCCTCAAGTGTAGCATATCATTTTGTGAGATTTATGTAACTTGTTAATGTTAATTCAGGCACAAATCATTGATCGCGCTGTCCAGACACATTGTCCCAGTTAATACCCAGAGAAATATTGGTGAATTTTATTCATCTCTCCTGAGTTGCACTGTGTAAACTCAGGAATTTAACTCTTCTGAGAGATTAACATTGGTGGGTGGACAACGAGAGGATGCGCCTGTTAAACTTCCAACTCAGTGTACTTAGCAGAGGCATTTTTATCTTTCTATTTTTTTCTAAAAGTACGTGGTTACAAGCTATCAGACTGTATGAAGTACTGAAGTTACTACGCCACTCGTGTGAGAGAAGTACATTCATCACCACAACAACGTGAAGAAAACCTAGGAGGCAGAACTCACTCATCCAAGCTAAGTGCTAACTAGAAAGCACCAGCAAAAAGGACATTTCAGTTAAACTTTAAGTATAAGGTTAAATTTTAACCTACGTCTCAATGACGAAAACTTTATATCCATCAAAATTCCACTAATCTTTCCATATTTATTTTAACATGTTAAAGACTAATTCACTATTAAATTTGTTACCTGTTGTTTTAAAACTAAACAATAATAGTTGATTCAGTTATATGTATGAAGGTATGAGCCATGATATTATATATATATATATATATATATATATATATATATATATATATATATATATATATATATATATATATATATATATATATATATATATATATATATATATATATATATATATATATATATATATACTTAGACATATATTTACCTCTAAACAGAGCTATACCTTTTAAAAGGGATTTCGTTGGATTACACCAACTGGGGGCTTGAAAGGGCAAAACCATTGCTTAAATCCTTTACAAAAGGCGACGGACCAGATATAATGCGTTAACAATTGTTCATCCCAATGCAACATTGTTCGTGACTTCTGGAAATATCTTCAGGTAGAAGTTTTATTAATCTTCTATCTACATCTCTGCCAAGAATAATCTTGTGCGCAGGTAGATACCTTGGAAGCCAATATTAAAAACTCTTGAGTTTTGGTCACTGTTGGACCACTACTGCAAAGCAGGGGAGGCAATCCGTGACAGCTTTTGTCGCACTATTTCAATCTTCCTACTCAGCCCAATCAATCATTTTTTAATGTCTGTGACGTTTTGGGTGTAGGTTTATTTGTTGTTCGTCTTTCAGAGCCAAACAATAAGGCTGACAAGACATTTGAGCCATTAACCCAGTTGTAACCGATTCTGTTGCTTTAAGGCTTTAGGTCATTCGTGACATGTAGACAGAAATACAAGTGAGTTTAAGATCTCTGCATTGCATAATATAAAGAAGGAAACAAAATCTAATCTCTGTGAAAAATAAATACGCTTAAAACTGTAATCTTAGAGTTTTCTATCGGGACATATTTGATGTATGCTATATAAGGAATCACATGTATGAACTTGGTGGCACATAGGGCTATCGCTAACCTCGGCTTCAATCAATCAAAATGGAGAGAGCATTGTCCCTTGTTCCAGCGCTGTTGACAAAGATCATTATTTGTTTTACTGAGATCGATGACAGTATTGGGAACTTCTTTGTTTGATGGTGAAATCTTCACGAAAAGTGCTTGTGTCAGCTATCACGTGATATTCATCCAGTCCTCTTAAATCTAGTAAGCCGTTAAAACTCTCGATGTATCGGTTTAAAAAAATTATCTTGTTGATGAGAAAGAAATTTTTTTCTCAATTCACTTTTTCCTTCTCTCTCTCTCTCTCTCTCTCTCTCTCTCTCTCTCTCTCTCTCTCTCTCTCTCTCTCTCTCTCTCTCTCTCTCTCTCTCTCTCTCTCTCTCTCTCTCTCTCTCTCTCTCCCCCTCCCCCATTTTTCCAGCCATACCTACACTGCAAATCAGAAGGCCCGTCCAACATATGAGATTTGCCCCTTGTCTATCCTTAGTTGCATATACCATCTATATTAATGTATCTAGTCCGCACATACCTTCTATATTACTTTCCTTAGTCGAAAGCACCTTCTATAATACTTTTCTTAGTCGGCCGTACTTTTTATATTACTTTCCTTATTTGGACGTACTTTCTATATTACTTTCTTTAATCGCACTTTCCTTCTGTATCACTCTCCTTAGTCGCACGTACCTTACTTACTACTATCTTTCGTCTCACGTATCTTCTATTTGACTTTCATAAGTGTCACGTACCTTCTATTTTACTTTCTTTTCTCGCACGTATCTTCTATTTTACTCTCCTTAGTCGCACATACCTTTTACAAGACTTTATGTAGTCGCCTGTACTTTCTACATTTTTCTCCTTAAGGATCTTTTCTCACATTTTCCCCAGCTCGCGATATTTCCAATTCGCGTAAATTGAGGCCGCATATATCGCAATGACACTGTATATGATTTTTCCTTGGCAATAATGTCAAGTTGAAGCAAGTTTTGGACAATCAGTAAACATACGAGAAAATTCGTTGAGCCAACAGATATGTGATGCAACAGAAGAATGTCTCCTCTACCGTGTCTCCACCTTGTCAAGGTAGAAGAGCTTGTGTGTCTCCATGAGCTATGCCCGTGGTAGCATAGCTACCAGCAGGGTCTCTCAAGCCTGACAGGTCAAAGGGTGCGGACCAGACCAAGAGACACACGCCTGTTGCCTTGCAGGTAAGCTGGGGGTCAGTCATGGGCTAAGGAAGGCGACCCGACAGAAATGCCTGTTGAAATCGGATGCACTGGGCCACAGGCTTAACGAAACAGTGCAACGTACTTCGCTTAATGATGAAATAATAATGACAGTAGAATGTTAAGAAGAACGCGGACAGATACAAATGAAAGTAATGTGATTGTCGTCAAAAGGACCTGTCAGCAAATGTAGTTTATTACTCATCTTAGAAAGAATTAATTCACAATCTTTGGGTATGACATCAAAAGCGAAAAGCTGGAACCTATTGTAAAACCAGGAACTATTTAAGGGACAAGTGACGTAAGAGAGATGTTGAGGAAGAAATGCTGCAGAAACATGGCATGACACTAGCCAACGAAACACAACTTCTACAAGAACTAAAATCGTTCTTTCTCTAAAGCAGAAGTGGACATTTAGTAGACCCAGATCTACCAGTAGATCACATGGGATGATTTAGTAGACCCCGATCTACCAGTAGATCACATGGGATGATTTAGTAGACCCCGATCTACCAGTAGATCACATGGGATGATTTAGTAGACCCCGATCTACCAGTAGATCACATGGGGTGATTTAGTAGACCCCGATCTACCAGTAGATCACATGGGATGATTTAGTAGACCCCGATCTACCAGTAGATCACATGGGATGATTTAGTAGACCCAGATCTACCAGTAGATCACATGGGATGATTCAGTAGACCCCGATCTACCAGTAGATCACATGGGATGATTTAGTAGACCTCGATCTACCAGTAGATCACATGGGATGATTTATTAGACCACGATCTACCAGTAGATCCCATGGGATGATTTAGTAGACCCCGATCTACCAGTAGATCACATGGGATGATTTAGTAGACCCCGATCTACCCCCAGTACATCACATGGGATGATTTAGTAGACCTCGATCTACCAGTAGATCACATGGGATGATTTAGTAGACCTCGATCTACCAGTAGATCACATGGGATGATTTAGTAGACCTCGATCTACCAGTAGATCACATGGGATGATTTAGTAGACCTCGATCTATCAGTAGATCACATGGGATGATTTAGTAGATTGAAAAGCACGGAATCCCCAGAATTAAAAATACTTTCTCCCCGTTCCCAGTGAAAACTCACGAGCTGAGTTACAAGAATTGACTTTATTCGTAAACTGCGTGAGTTATGAAAGCGATCTTTTCTGTGACATGAAGTTAACATTCGGTAAAATATAATTTAGTTTGAATTTTCCAATACTTTGTTAATGGAATCGCAGGAAGCAGATATTTGGGCAGAGATACAGGTTACAGAAACCCTGAAAAAAACATGATTTTATCACAGTACATCTACAGAGAACTCAGAGTTTCTGAAGTACATCCCCACAGCTCCCAGATTGCAGACCTCTGATCTAAGGTTTAAATAAATATGGCGGTAATAACCATCTCAGATACTACCGTTTGGTAGTGAAGTATTAGATGACTGACATATACTAGGCCTCAGCTTTATGAGGCGGGCGTGACCGGTTCCCTTTCTTGCCGCCTCTGCCTTCCATAACGTAGAGTTAGACACCCATTTATAGGTAGACTGAAGTATAGCGCTACCAGGATTTGAATCAGTAACTTTGTCTCGAGACGACAACGCTGTAAACCAATCTGTCATTCCAAGCTTGAACTAAATATCCTCATCATCATCAAGTACCATACCTGATGGCATAGGAGATCATGTCTCTCCACAACTTCATGTCTACAGTACTGTTGATCAATTCTGTTGTTGACTTCTTTCCATGCCTAGATGTCAAACTGTCAAGACTGTTCTCTTTTTGTCGCCCTCTATCTCTTTTCCCTTCTATTTTTCATGTCGTCACTATATACCCCAGCTTTCTTCTTCTCATAACATGTCCAAAGAAAGTGGATTACTACCTTTTAACCTGAGGAATAAACTGCCTTTGGCCATTAGCCTCTGTCAAGACATCCCAACTACCGGTAAATATATTGGCAGAAAACATGAAGGGAAAGCTAGATTTAGATCGAATTGCTTATACATTATAAATTTGTATTTGCGATGTAAGAAAATAAATTAGGAACACAATGCTTCATTTTTTTAATATAGAAAAGGTAGAGATTACACTGGAACAAGAAAGTTGATCTATTATCTGCGTCTTCTGTGAAGCATCCTATTACTTTAACAGCTTTTAAGCCCCCGTACATCAAAGTTATTAGCGTCGTCTTGATTCTGTGAAATCTCTTGTAATCTTTTGTTTGAAATGGTTTATATTCAAGCAAATGTTAAGCTTCGTATGTTTGATGTGAGGAAATTAATATTGTTCATTAAAAATAAAAAATTCTACGATCAAGTTAACATCTGAACCTGAAAACACCTTACCATTATGGCACGCTTGTGGTTATGTCACTTTAAAAATTTGTATATTATTGGTCATACTTTATACTGTACACCGAATCACGTTTTACCTGGGTAGTTATTTGGTTCTAAGGATAAGGAGATTGGTGGCCACTATTTCATAACTCACCTTCTTTGAACAGACTTTTTGTAAACAATGATCAAAAGAAATCCGGTCAAACATAAAAATCGGAATCTTCAACTCGAATATCAAGTCAGTCAGAATGTATGACTCACGACTGAAATATGGGGAACAATAAAAACTCATAGCGTATTACTCTGAAACATGGGGAAAAATAAAAACTCATAATGTATTACTCTGAAACATGGGGAACAATAACAAGACTTGCATAAATGAGTACAACAGAAGGATTGAAATGGTATGACAAGATTATCAATGTGAAACTGATGACAAGATTATCAATGTGAAACTGATGACAAGATTATCAATGTGAAACTGATGACAAGATTATCAATGTGAAACTGATGACATGATTATCTCAATGTGAAACTGATGACAAGATTATCAATGTGAAACTGATGACAAGATTATCAATGTGAAACTGATGACAAGATTATCAATGTGAAACTGATGACAAGATTATCAAATGTGAAACTGATGACAAGATTATCAATGTGAAACTGATGGCAAGATTATCAATGTGAAACTGATGACAAGATTATCAAATGTGAAACTGATGACAAGATTATCAATGTGAAACTGATGACAAGATTATCAATGTGAAACTGATGACAAGATTATCAATGTGAAACTGATGACAGAAGCCAGTGCAACAACAGATAAGAGGACGGCGCGTGCGAGGGATTTGACACACACGAAATAAACGTACTATAGCATCCCTAGGCGGTGTGCGTTCTAGAATTCCAAGTGCAGAGGGGTCCCTAAAGTACTTGGCACTCAGACTACTTGCGTTGAATTGTTACACGTCTTACTCTCAGATTCGCGTTATTGAAAAAACGATGTCACGATTTTTTTCAATCATCATTGTCTGTAGCTCCCATAGGAGCAGAAGTCTTAAACAAACTTAAACCAAGTCTTCCTGTCACGTGACATCAGCTCAAAGTCTTTCCATGTCTTCTTCATGTCAGTCTCTACTTCTCTTCTCCATGTGTTCTTTGGTCTTTCTCTACTTCTCTTCTTTATGTGTTCTTTGGTCTTTCTCTACTTCTCCTCTCCATGTGTTCTTTGGTCTTTCTCTACTTCTCTTATCCATGTGTTCTTTGGTCTTTCTCTACTTCTCCTCTCCATGTGTTCTTTGGTCTTTCTCTACTTCTCTTCTTTATGTGTTCTTTGGTCTTTCTCTACTTCTCTTATCCATGTGTTCTTTGGTCTTTCTCTACTTCTCCTCTCCATGTGTTCTTTGGTCTTTCTCTACTTCTCTTCTTTATGTGTTCTTTGGTCTTTCTCTACTTCTCTTATCCATGTGTTCTTTGGTCTTTCTCTACTTCTCTTATCCATGTGTTCTTTGGTCTTTCTCTACTTCTCTTCTTTATGTGTTCTTTGGTCTTTCTCTACTTCTCTTATCCATGTGTTCTTTGGTCTTTCTCTACTTCTCTTATCCATGTGTTCTTTGGTCTTTCTCTACTTCTCCTCTCCATGTGTTCTTTGGTCTTTCTCTACTTCTCTTTTCCATGAGTTCTTTGGTCTTTCTCTACTTCTCTTCTCCATGGGTTCTTTGGTCTGTCTCTATTTCTCTTTTCCATGAGTTCTTTGGTCTTTCTCTACTTCTCTTCTCCATGGGTTCTTTGGTCTGTCTCTACTTCTCGTCTCCATGGGTTCTTTGGTCTGTCTCTACTTCTCGTCTCCATGGGTTCTTTGGTCTTTCTCTACTTCTCTTCTCCATGGGTTCTTTGGTCTGTCTCTACTTCTCGTCTCCATGGGTTCTTTGGTCTTTCTCTACTTCTCTTCCCCTGGCGAATCCAGAACAAGTACTGCCTGGTAATGTGATCAACAGGTTTCCTCAAAGTGTCTTATTCATCTCCAGCGTCTTCTTCTCATATCTTGTTTCACTGTCACTTGTCAGGGTCTTTTCATCAGTTCCAGTCGTTTTCTGTCTTGTTGTCAAATTCATCACGATAAAGTTATTAAAAACAGCGCAACAATTTACATACGATAATCTACCCATTTCACAGTTTCTCATAAACAAGTCAAGTTCATATTTTGCAGACTAGATATTGTATCTTACATTATAAAGATTCTTCGGAACCGTTACTCTGTCGAGTGAAATTAATATTTGAATAAGACACAGAGTTTACTAAATTGAGATTTTTTTGAGATTCGAAGATTTGATATTTGACAAATATTTAAACCTCACGTAGACTTAAACAAAAGCGGTAAAAAAAAAAAAAAAAACCACACGAATGTACCGAAAACAGCACACGATGCTGAGCAATTATAGAACACAACCATCATTTTTGTTGTTAGCGGTAAGAAAGGCAAGGACATCCGCTGTCACTAGGCGATGCCATAACGAGACAATGGGATGGTAACCCTACCATGTACAACAAATTGCTAGAGAAAACGTTACTGTCAGAGCACAGATAAATGATTTGGCGCAGACTTCCTGCATGAAGGCTACTACTGTGAAGGCTCCATACTCAGCTGTGTTAGTCAGTCCGATCGCACCTGTGTAGGAGGCAGGTAGCACTGTACATTGCGTGTTGCCGGTTAAGTGCTTCTTGCCTCCTACACCGGTTCTCCCGAACCTGTTGTTTAAACTTCCCGGTTTCGCAGAACCACTTTGAAAATGTATTTAGCTTACATGATTAGGCTAATAGAACGAGGAAAAATATGAATGATCCTTAACCGCCGACCGTCAAAGCAGTCAGTGGCCATCACGCCTAGTGGCGTCTTGTAGGGCAACAACAAATTGATTCCACTTTGCTCGATCAGTGGCCATCCTTCGTTATCCCTAGAATGTGTAAACCTATAGTTTCTCATTTCTGCCGTGACCTGTTTTAGTTTACCCGTCTCGTTCATTGTCCTGACATTCCAAAATCCTATTCTTGTATCATGTTTTGCGGTCAGGACGTCCGTTTTCATGTCAGTGGCTTCCTTTCGGCTTTCACCACTGACAGTCATACGAGCCTCAGACTCCAGATGTCCGTCCCGCAGCAAAGTTTGTTCATTCGTTGTTGTTTCCGTAACTTCATTATTTTTTTACATAGACAGGGGTGTCAGCCCTATGCTAAAACCCCCAACCTGGAGGACCAGGGTGTCTGCTTTAGTCTGACCCCTGCCCGCGCAAACCTGTCCATCTTGGTAGAACCTCCCAGGAGTAAAACTCCCGCTGGCATAGCTCTGGGGGTAATCAGGGTACGCAAGCCGCCATACCTCGACAAGGTATTGACACCGGTGATGGCAGAATGTATAATGTAGAACTGGCCAATTCACTCAGCACTAGATGATGTCTCGTAAGTATGATCCGCGCCACATTGCTCCAGATAAAAGAAATTCTCTCCTCTTTGACAACCGTTTTACATCTCGTAATATATGGAAGGCGACAGTAAAGCTTCTTGCCAAATTGGATGCAATACGATTTGTGAATCTTTGGTTACTTTATGGATATCATACAGCTGCCGGCAGCAGAATGGAGGGAAAAAAGAGGGAACACTGTGACTTTCTGGAAGTTGCTAAGCTTGTGGTCTATTCTTTAATTTTTGAATGATCGGTTAGTTTTTAAAATGCGCGGAACTCTGTATAAATGTGCATGCATATTGTTATTATTTGTTTTTCATTCATTCATTCGTGATTAATCGGATCTTTTGTTCTTACGTTAATTATATGTACTGCTCAAAAAAAAGTTAAAGGCCACTTTCAACTTTTAGGTCATTTCAACTAAGCTGTTTTTTTTTAAACCTGAACACTCAGTCAAAAAAGTTTTGCTGCATTTTGTTGCATGCTTAAACAATGTTTGTTAATCTGACAATAAATCAAATCTGTGTTACGTGTGTGTACCTCCAAGGTCAATCAAATGTATGTGGTGGAAAGGGAAATAATGCATGATTGAAAATGCTTCCTATGGCAAAGCCTGTTGATAACATTGCTGAAATTTGCTTTTCACGTACAAGTCGTGGCTATAGTGAACACATTTCACCCACTTTTCGGAAGGAACGGGCAATGGGTATGTTGTGATTGTTCTTTGTCTGACAGCCAATACAACAACAAATGTGTCTTGCCGTCTTGTGGTAGACCTTGGACGTCCTGACTTGCGTTGTTCTGCGACATTGCCGGTTGCATTATAACGATCACGCAGAGTTTGTATGACAGAGTGGGCAACTCATAATCTCCTAGCAACTTCTCGCAGCCCTACATCATCCTGCAGCCATGCCATCGCTCTCCATCTGTCAACATTGGTCAAGCGTCTTCGCTGAGCCATGGCTAAAATGGTAAATGTTACAAACATATTGCCCATTTTCAAACATGCATTATTTCCCTTTCCACCACGTACATTTGATTGACCTTGGAGGTACACACACGTAACACAGATTTGATTTATTGTCAGATTAACAAACATTGTTTAAGCATGTAACAAAATGCAGCAAAACTTTTTTGACTGAGTGTTCAGGTTTAAAAAAAAACAGCTTAGTTGAAATGACCTAAAAATTGAAAGTGGCCTTTAACTTTTTTTGAGCAGTATATATATATATATATATATATATATATATATATAGATATATATATATATATATATATATATATATATATATATATATATATATATATATATATATATATATATATATATATATATATATATATATATATATATATATATATATATATATATATATATATATATATATATATATATATATATATATATATATATATATATATATATAATTTCTTTTCTATTCGTTTATTTTACATTGGACAAACATGATCGGCTTCACTGAGCTTATTTGCTTATAGCTATCGTTCGACGTTAAGCTAAAAGATTTGCTTATAGCTATCGTTCGACGTTAAGCTAAAAGATTTGCTTATAGCTATCGTTCGACGTTAAGCTAAAAGATTTGCTTATAGCTATCGTTCGACGTTAAGCTAAAAGATTTGCTTATAGCTATCGTTTGACGTTAAGCTAAAAGGGAACGGTAGTCTCATGGCAGATCCTGTCGTAGAGGAGTAAAGTGTTAGAGACTTCACCATACTAGGACCAGCATCGACAGGTGGGGTGACCAGTTTCCTTCCTTGCTGCCTTTTCTTTCCCTTACTCTATAACAAAGTCAGGTACCCATTTACAGTTTGGTAGACGAGCGTGACGATACCGCGAATTGAACCCGGTACTTTTGCTTCGTGAGACCAGCACTCTCTACACTCTGTCTATCTGACGCTCCGATGTTAAGCCTTGGAATATAAGGCCAATGTTAGCCAGAAATGGTATTACAATTTTATAATGACACCACTGTTCATGATCATAATGACCGAAACAAACGAAGAAAGAAATGAAGACGTTTGTTCCGAATTCCCAACGTTATGACATACAATTTTCGTTGGAAAATGTTTCAATCAAAATGTAACAGCTGTACGTAATTTTTTTCCCCTACTATATGTTTTTATGATCAGTGAAACTGAGACTATTTATAGACACCGGTAGTAGATTCTGTAATATACGTCTCAGAGACAACTCGTGAGATCTGCGTCAGCTGATAAAAGTATCACTAATGGATGGTCGACCGAGGACCGATTGTTAAAAGCAATCACTGTCTCTTAAGGAATGACGTCATCGATTCTTGTGTAATGTCTATATTTTACCCACGCTGTTATCGCTTTGGCTACTTAAGACGGTAAATGCTTGGGGTCACAAACCAGGAGATGGAGGTCACACGAGATTTTTATGACGCATTATGTACTAATGCAGAGCTTTTCAACTGGATATTTGTTTCCTGAAATCGGGCGGTGAACATTTTTATAGACCATTAATAATAATAGGAGAAAACCTTTCCATTTTTTCTAGTTCTTTTATTTTGTTTATTGATTCAGCCATTCTTCTAGTTCTTAGATAACATACAGACTTGTATACACGCATATGTACGTCATCATCTTCAGCTTCCCGAGGAGCAGAGGTCTTTGACAAAGTCAGGCCAAGGCTTACTGTTCTTTGCTGCCAGTACATGGTCTGTCCATTTCTTCTTCATCCCAGAAATATGTGTCTCTATCTCCCTTCCGTGTGTATTTTTGACGTCCCTATACCTCTCTTAACCGGGGAATCTTAAACAAGGACTGCCTTGTAAAGCTCTACAAATGTTTCTTCAGTGTGTGTGTATATGTGTGTGTGTGTGTGTGTGTGTGTGTGTGTGTGTGTGTGTGTGTGTGTGTGTGTGTGTGTGTGTGTGATAGCCAGCGCCAGAATAATTTTTTCATCTCTTGTCCCAATGGCTTCTGTCGGTCTGTGTCAGCAGTTCCGCAATGGTGATTTTGTTATACCATTTCAAGAAAAAAAAACACGGATAGACTAAATAAGTATAGTCAGCAGGTGGGTCTGAACAGCAATCTAAAGAGGACAGAGGTCATGACACTCAATGTGGGCAATCCTGAGACCATAACAATAAGGAACCAGAAGCTGGAATAGACAGACACATGTCATACCTAGGATGCATTGTAACACCAGACGGCGGAACAAGCAACGACATCAACAACAGAATAAATAAAGCGAGAACAGCTTTTGCTAGTCTAAAATCCATCTGGAAGTCCTCTCAATACAGCACACACACCAAATTTAGATTATATGAGAGCTGTGTACTTTTTGTGATTTTCTTTGGTGCAGAATGCTGGAGAGTAACAGAGAAGGAAATATCGAAATTGTCTTCTTTCCACACAATCTGCCTAAAGAAAATTCTACGAATCTTTTGGCCGAATACCATCAACAACCAAAAAATACTTTCTCGGAGCAACCATGAGGACATTCAAACCATCATATATGGGAGACGCTCGAGATGGGTTGGCCACGTCCTCAGAATATACCATGATGCTATCACAAGAATAGTTATGCTAGGGACCCCAGAAGGAAAGCGAAAGAGAGGCCCACCAAAAACAACTGGCGGAGAACTGTGGAGGGCCGAGATGCAAAGAATGATCCAGAGCTGGGGAATTGCACGAAAGATGGCCGCTGACCGAGCATAGTGGAAGCAGTTTGTTGCTGCCCTACAAGGCGCCACCTAGCGTGATGGTCACTGACTGCTTTGACAGTCGGCGGCTGAGAATCTGTCGTACAGATAGGTTGTGAGTTATTTTTGACCCATCTGAGTAGAGTGGATGGTGATACGTACGTGAGAAAGGTGTGAGAAATAGATTTCACGGGTGATAGCTTAAGGAAAAAGATATGTCTATGGAATGAGTAAGTTTCTCTATCCCACCCTATCTATACGACTATAATTTAGTACAAGACAACCTTGCCCTCCTCATACATATAAATATAAGTTTAACTACACACACACACACAGCTATGTGACAACAAGACACACAAACGTGAAAAACTACGATTACTTGGGTATGGGTCTGACCAACACACAAAGTTAAGTTTCTTTGTTATTTATTACCATTTAAACTTGACAACACCAAATATCTAAAGAAAGATCAAATAAAATCAGATTTACATACATATGAAATAGCAGAATAAATGCGCCCTCCCCCTATGGAGAAAAGAATCCAAAAGTTAATAACCCAAAGGTCGAAGGTTAGCACTATGTTACAGAGTAGACAGTAAAGTAAACAAGTTCCTATTATATACTACCCAGTAAAGTAAACAGGTTTAAGCAAATCCAATGTTGGTAAATTCCCTGTAACAAAGAAACAAATATTCACTCTCTCTTTCACACAGTGGCCACTCAATCACTCTTACATACTGTTACGCACAGATTCTTAGAGTATATAAAAAAGGAACCCGTTACACGCCCATTGAGGCATATTGGGAATATGGTGTTAGGCCCATATTATCTTGACCGTCGGCACACGAGGGGTGATGTGGTCGGCATCACGCCGGCCGCCTTAACCTTCCCAGAGTAGCTCTGGTACCCATTTGGGGCTGGGTCAACCCACGAGCCGTTTTGTGGCCTAAAAATTTTCCGCCTCATCTGGGGATCGAACCATAGACCACTGCGCTAGGAAGCCAGTGCACTAACCACTATGCTACCGCGGCTCCTTAGAGTATATATAGGAAGATATTTATTTGTCTGTATACTTGTTATGTTTGAAAATATTTTGGTTCTAACGTACCTTCAGACAAAGGGCGAATACTCAGTATTTGCTTCGTATGAATGTAATATATAGTTGTCCCACTTGTATATAGAGTTCTGAGGTTATCTTCAACGCATGCCCAGACCGGGTGTGTTTTGAAAAGTGTCTTCCGTTATGTTTTTTTTTCTGCGATGGCTGGTCTGTACCAGGGAAGTCCGAAGATGGGATCTTTCCGTGGTTTATTTGGGGAAAGGAGATAGTTTCTCTATATGACTGTTATGTCTGTAATCCTCCCCAGTGTTTGTTCTTAACGCCAAAAGATGGTGTGAGCTATTCGCCAGTGTATTTCCATAACAAGGTAACGAAGTCAGTTTATGTACCCTTCTGCAATGCCTAGATGGGCAGACGTTTCGTCGTGCCTAGATTATTATTGACTACAGAGGAAGATGATATGCTACCTAGCAGGCCTATGTTATTTGATGTGACCAGCATTATTAATTGCAGAATATTCAGAGCCCAATAAGGATATTTGTGTATGAACAGCATCTTTAATTATGCTTCATATTTTCACCTTGGGTGAGCGAGGCTCACTGAAAAGTAAAGCCATTTTGGATCTCATTGCCAGTTTAATAAAATCATCTATCGAGAACAGGGACAACCTTATTATCTGATGATGATAGAGATCTGTTATCTATAAGGAAAATAAAACCCCACTACTGGTGGTTTAAGATCGTTACCATGGACATTTGCTGGATTTAAGGCTTGTAAGACTTAGGCAGAAGAGGGTCTGATAAGGAGCCATTATTAAGTAATATTTATTGGCTGACGCGATTAGTCAGCTAAGGAATGAGACTATAGACAGATCAGAATACTATGTGCTTGCCTACGATCATTCCATTATATCCAGATGCTATGTATTTCTTCACGTATACAACAATGTGTGTGTCAACTTGTTCCAGTGACTGTCAACCGTAATGTCAGAGTATGTGTCACAATACATATATGAAAACGTCAATAGCAGTTCAGGACATCATTGACTTGCATACGAGTGTATGAGTGTATTCTAACCAACATGTCAACTTCAGAACATTCCACACATTCGCGCAATTGACATTTACACTTTCACTCATTGTCAACATCACCTGTCCAGGGCCCCACTACTTTATGGACCAGGTGACCTGTATGTACAACCCTGTGTCGGTTAGCGAGTTTACAGTCATAAAACCTTACACCAACAAATAGCATTTCAACAATGTAATGACCATTAACCTGCACCTACGATAAGAACATCAATTTTACATCTTATCACATACTCTTGGCAATATCCCTTGAAAATACAATTATTCCTGAATATAAAAAATGTCAGGTTCATTTCCGAAATTGGCGCCAGTCCATCCTCTAACAAATAAAGACTAGTGAGGTGAACGCCGAATCTGGTGTGGGTTTTTCCTAGATGAACAAAATGTCACCGCCAAAAGTGGATGTAGGAAGTGCTCTTTGGGTTCACAGTTAAAAGAGAAAAATACTTCCAGTATTGGGAAACATGGGGTTGCTAAAAAAATGTTACAATTGATAAATGATGATAATCCTATCGGCTGACTCTATGTTAGAGTGCCGATTCTGAAACAGCGTAAATTTCTGGATGCTTCGCTTGAATAAGACTGTCAGAAGCCGGGAATAAATGTTATCTTTTGTAAACCCCAGTGGGCTGATAAAATGGAAACAATATTGCTGGGTTTGGTAAGTCCAGTTAAATTACTTTTAGTGTCAGAACTGTTCTCATGTATCTTTGGCGCGTACGCTTATAATGAAGATCGGTACCGCTCAAACCAATTTGAGGCACAGGTAACTAACAGTAAAATTTCCCAGACAAAAACAAACAAAAGAAAAGACCGTTGGACGCTCTTGTGATCAGGTCTGCGAAGAATATAAGAACATTTATATTTTAAAAAATGCTACTGTCCTATGAAACTATATACATACACAGACGGGACAAGAGGATCTCTTATCCTCTGTCAGTCCTGATTAAATTTAAAAGGTACACGGTGTTTTCCTTTATGCCCCTATACTGTCAGCCTTAGCTAGCGCTGAGTTTTAGGTCGGATGGTGTTATGCAACTCTCCCGCCCCTTGCTCGCTTTAACGATCAGCGTACAATGTCATTTATCACAAACTATCGCCGGTCGTTAAGTAGCTATTAATTTGGTCGGTGTCTGATAGTTTAGTCGTGTGATATTAAATAATAGGCACTAACAATAAATACGCACAATGAAATAAAACGTGAGTTCTTTTCTGTCACCATCAGTTGCGCCTAGCATATAAACCAGTCAGCTAAAACCGTCTCTTCTTGTGTGAGAAAGTATCTGGTGAAAATTAACATTATAACTGAACATCTGGTATGAAATAGCTACGCGTTATTTTATTTCACTAGCATTAACAACTAGAAAATCTAAGTGAATTATAATGGTAAAAGCTAACACTTTAAATTGGTAAAAGCTAACACTTTTAAACACGTAAGCACTAATTTCTATTACCAGAAATCAGAATGAAAAATCCCCACGAATTGCTAATAACACATTTAGCAAAATGGTTCTAGAACTGCGTGCTTAGACTATCCAAAAATTCTCAGTGACAACTGATAGCAGGTTTAAGAAAACACAGTTTATATATCATTATATTTCTCTGATCTATCGATGATGTTACTTTTCACGTTACTATGTGTAACGAGGAATCAGAAACAGAGTTACAAGAAAAAGGCTTTTCGGTCGGTCTTCCGTCGAGTGCCTTCGACCGGCATCAAAGACTTATTACGTGTAACGGGTTTTCTCTTTACGAATGCCCGCTTCTGAAGATCAAAGAGCCCAGGGGTTTTTGACTTCCCCTGAGTACGAACTTCAAAAGATTCTATGTTTTTCACGTGCGGTCTGTCAGGTATCGTATGATTGACAGATAAATTCGCGTGAGAAGACGAGGTAAACAAACCTAATTTGCTACCTGTTATGACGGGCAGGTCACGAAAGTTTGTAAACACTTCGTTTGCGTATGTTCAAAGAAAAGAGGCGTGACGAAAAAGTACGCTTGTGTAAGTAAACACAGGTAGAAAATGCATGGTTTTGCTAGCAAATCATAGAACGCTACGAGATTACAAAAAAACTGTTAGATTACTGTAGGCTCTTTTCCCATTATACTCGTACGTCACAGAATCAAAGAAAAAGAAGATCCCAATCCTTATGTAGTACGCGAGCGCCCATTTATGAAAGTCTGTATCTTCATGGTTGTTGTTTTTGTTGCTCTCCAAGTTTAAGAGCTATACAAAAGGTCTGACTTGACATTTCAGTTGAAGGTTCTTATTTTTGTGTTGGGCTTAATTTCTGCATTGCTCAATGCAACGAAAGCTTATGCGTACATACACGATTCATATATATTTTCTTGTGTCCTGCTTGTTTCCATCTCTTGTTTTATTGTATGTTTTATTGTATGTTTTATTATTTGTGACGACATTCATGTACGTCCTTCTGCATTCTTCGTTCTCTCCTGCATTACTGATTTTTTTTTCTCACACTCATCGTCCTATTATTTGGCATATTTTATGTACCTACCCCAACGGGCTGATCACCCGTTTGCCAGTCACTTCGATTACGGAAACAACAGCAGATGGATTGATTTGCCGTTGCCCTAAAGACGCCAATAGGCGTGATGGGAAACAATGGCAAAGGAAACCTATCTGCTGTTGCCCTAAGACGCCACTAGGCGTAATGGCCACTGACTGCTTTGACGGTCGGTGGCTAAGGACGGAAGAAGAAGAATGTACCTACATTCTTGCCTAGTCACTCCCAGACCTGTTTACGTTTCACCATGTAAATCGTAGTATTACAAGGCTAATTAGACAGGTCAGCAGATAATACTTAAGTCGTCTAGCCACCTTTGATAGAGACGGTCATTGGTGATACAAGGTGGTATCGCACGATCGACAGACAGAAAGCCAGATGGTCAGTCTGAGAAAGCCGTCTGGGAGATATTCATAAACACAGGTAAAAAGGAAAAAAAGGAACCCGTTACACGCCCATTGAGGCATATTGGGAATATGGTGTTAGGCCCATATTATCTTGACCGTCGGCACACTAGGGGTGATGTGGTCGGCATCACGCCGGCCGCCTTAACCTTCCCAGAGTTGCTCTGGTACCCATTTGGGGCTGGGTCGACCCAGGAGCCGTTTGTGGCCTAAAAATATTCCCACCTCATCTGGGGATCGAACCATAGACCACTGCGCTAGGAAGCCAGTGCACTAACCACTATGCTACCGCGGCTCCTTAACACAGGTGATAATATGTAATTGCTTCCGATGGCTCATCTCTGTATCAATAATACAGATAACCTGTCTGGGGAGATTATATTGGGAAAGGTATTAGGCAGGAAATAAGTTCACCGATGTGTTTGTGAGTTTGCATAAGTGTAATCGGAAGTATTACTGCCATATTTGAAAAAGGTCACGAGTTTAGATTTTTAAAAATTGATATTTTAAAACACACGGGGAATAGTAATGATTTAACACCCCGACCCACATAGTTATAAAGAGACATGATTGGTCTAAATCGAGAGCCTGAAATAAACTGTAGTTCTCATTGGAAAGTTTGTCTAAAATACCAATCTTGGACTTGGACTGAAAAATGGAAATATAATCTAGCGAAAACGGAGACACAAATCAGACTGCATTTTCAACAACGTCAAGTAACAACTCCTAGTAGCCAGATAGAAGGATCGGACAAAGATTTCTAATTTAAAAGTGACAGATCGAAGTATTTGGGCGTCTTTATAACTTAAAAGAGAACCCGCAATTTTAAATACAAAGACTAGAAACTTAAGGAATCAGAAAACACAAGTCATAAGAGGGATTCTGACATTATCCCAAACTGAGTGTTCGAAGCATCAAATCAACATTGCTGTGTCCATTCTAATGTGCCAGAAGATTGTATATCCCATTTGGGGTGTGTAAACATATATTTTTAAAAATTGCGAATTTGTCATGTCTGTACTTGCTAAGTAGTTATACCAGTCATAGGAGGCTGGCAACCTCACCATATGAAAATTGTATGTTCATAAACTACCACAGCAAGCACCAGTTCGCTCAGGAAAGCAAAAACAGAAGCGACCCCAGACTCCGAATAGAGCAGTGAGATGATTATTACCACATATGTGCCCAGGGTGTACAGTATCATGTGTGCTTTTATAATGTTAGTTCAGGCAAATCATTGCACTCGCGCTGTCCAGACACATTTTCCCCATTTGAGTAACAGAAGAATAACGGTGATTTATAATCACATTCCCTGAGTTATTCTATGTATACCAAGGGAGAATAATTATTCAGAGAAGCTAACATTGGTGGGTGGACAGCGAGACAATGCGCCTGTTAATCTGCAGCCCACAAATGTACTTAGCAGGGAATTTGTTCTTTGATTTTTCCTAAAGCTCGTAATACGAGACTACATTACTGTTCGTGGTACGAAGTTACACTTACAAGAGACCAGTCTGAAGTAAGAGTCATCTCAACTATCTTGTGATTCAAAAGCTGGGGTCGACACCAACTGAATACAGTGGACACGTTTTGAAGACCCCCGCCTTGACATTAGGAATGAAGTTCATCTAGACGCCTCTAGAGAAGAGTCCTCATCACAAAAGACCTGACAACGACCCATTGCAGTCCTCAGCCAGTTACTTTTTTTTGTAACAGGCACAAGCAACGGACAATAATCATCATTCCCCAATTACGCCTCAGTGAAGACAATTTTAAAACCTTCTAAAAGTCACTTTCATCCATATGTATTTAAATGTGTTAAAGACTAGTTAATTGTTAAATTCGTTATATGTTAGTTTACAAATCCATAGTTGCAAATTCCCTTGAGATAGAAGCATCATTATCATTCTATCTACAACTCTGTCAACAGTAATCTTGTGCGAAGGTAGACACTTTTGAAGTCCCATTTTAGATACTCTTGAGTTTTGGCCACTGGTGGACCACTACTGCAGAACAAAGGGGAGGCAAATCCCGTTACATTATTGCTCTTCTTCATGCATTGTATTTTTTATGGGTGCCGGCGGTGACTTTTCCTGAAACGTTCATTATTGGATACATGACTACAAGTGGTATACTTGAATGAGACTTGTCCCTACTTGACTACAATACCACTTGAATGAGACTTGTCTCTACTTGACTACAATAAAACTTGAATGAGACTTGTCTCTAGAGGTTTGACTTTAATGTGCAATATTAACGTTGTACTGGCGACCAGGTTTTCAAGGTTCAAGCCCGGGAGTCAGCGCTTGAAGGAGTGTCAACGACCGGGTGTAGCCGTGTACATAGTTGTTCCTTTGGAAACAGGCTATAAAAACCAGATTAGCATATAAATTTCTACTTTCCTAGAAACAGATTAAATTTTAATTAGGATAGAGTCGCGTTACATGTCAAAATTAGTCACGTGATTTTTACCCAATCGTGAGCTCAGAAAATTTTGAAGAGACGCGAATTTCCCCAGCAGCCTAGTTAGTTGGAAGGGACGCGTCTAGCTAGTAAGACAAGCAAGTTTGTGCTCATAACGCAGTGGTTTACTGCATGAAAGTTTATTCAAGTTGAAGAATTAGAAATTCCAGGGATGATGGCATGTTCTCTTCAAAGTGCATTTTTGTGTATTTAAACTCTATATTCGAAGTCTGTAAGTAGGAACTAATTACTATACAATTATTGACATGTCGAAGTCGAATGATTGTTGCAGATTTAGAAAGGAAATAATGGCTGAAAGTTTTCTTTTCAAATGTACATGCAGGATTGATTTGTTTTGATGAAGCAATAACATATCAGGAGGAGATATGGCAATTTTATATCCTGAAGAAGCAGAGTAATCCCTATTGAACTACTGGTATGCACTTACTTGAAAATATGGCATTATGAACAAGAAGGAATTTCCTAAGAACAGAACCAGAATGGTTATAATGAAGTTAGAAAACTCATACAGCGGGATTTTGAGAAGAAAAATGCTCTGAAGAATAATTGTCATATGTGTCTTATGAAGTTTTGCCATGTCGACTTGTAATTACGTTATAATTAAATAAAAGTCAAGTTGATACTAAAGGCAGGTCGTCACTCATTTGCTTTGCCATACATTCATGAGAGGAAGGAAGGAAATATAAATGAACCATAACTGCTCTTGCTGGTAAATCATATAAATAAAACACATCTGCTCTAATAGAACATCCTAGAGGATTATCCCCGAACCTGGTAAAATCCCGTAAGACTGTAAGGGAGAAATTGCGAACTCTAGCGCTCAAGCTAGTAATCTAGATCTAACACTCTCTGCAATTAAACAGCAACCCCCAATTCCCTACCCGGCCACACATTTATTATATGTTGCCTAGTGACCAGTCCTCTATAAAAGAGCAGAAGCGAAGATGGACCTAAGGAGGAAATACCCACACCAAGAGTACAACAACAGCAGCAAACGCATGCACAACCATTACAGCCCACCGATTGACATGTCTAAGAAATATTTGCTGACGGGAAGTTACCCTATGCAGCATGAGCCATCACTGTGTCAGAGCTTTGCCCATCAGTTCCCCTTCCCAAGTTTCTCCAACCCATGCCGCCCCTCTGACTCTGACAAGTGGAACAGTCGTTTTCTGACGGGAGGTTATCCCAAACGTAAATCCTTGAGCTTACATCCCATTATTCATGGGGCAGATATGAAGTATTGTAATCACACCTCTATCAGGATGAATGCAGTAACAAACGCGGATGCGGAACGTTACTTTGTCGACGATATGAGGAACTTACATTACCCACGTATACTGACACGTTACAGTAAGGAATCCGACAGTCCCCTGTATCGCTTCAATAAACATACTAAGAACCACTGGAACAGTCTCAACAGAAGAAATTACCGTATTGCAGTCAGAAACGTAATCAACAATGTCAAGCATCAAAAGATTTGCGAGATAAAGAATCTCCATGCATCTAACAACACATGTATGATCACAACAGCAGATGGTTTCAGGGCACTTATCAAACCACTTCACAGACGTCAGCAAGTCGGTGTTATGAAAACAAATACGACGCTATGTACCCCCATTTCAAATAGACTAACCCGAATCGTGCACAAACAAGAAGAATTTATGAATGAACCAAAGACGACCTCTGTCGCGACACAAACAGACCTTCCTACGTCACCTTTTAACCACACTCGAACGACAGTAGCCACTCAAACCGAAATACTGAATGAGGATGAAACTGAACTGAAAATAATAAAACAACACTTCGATCCTCACACAGTGGTCCAAAACTCCAATGAACATGTACACGACACAATATCATCTGTATCGGACTCAGATAGCGGTATAGATTCAATATTCAGCACCCCACCATTACAACTACACACCACAGGCAAGTCATGTTTCCCTAAGCCTCAGGTTTCGCCTCCTGTCACCAAGTGCATAGAAGTGCAACAGAACGATGTCAGGCGAATAGTCAAGGCGAAACGCTATCATGTTTCAAAGCCCAGCCGAGAAGTGTTAGCCTCATCTCAACTAGTCAAAAACAACAGTGTGCAAATTACTGCGCCCACTGTAAACGGTGTTAACGTACAGCATAACCAGGTCAGAAGAAAAATCAAGGCGAAACGTATACCTGCCTCAAAACTAACAGATGTTCCAGCCATACAAACCCTAACCACAGTGAAACCATCACCGCAATCAAAAGATGTTACGCCATCACCGCATTCGTCAATGTCCTCAGTGCCCCAACACTCAGCCAACGTTGTATCACACGTCACCACTGCTACTCAGTATGATTCTCGCCTAAGCAGTCGGGAAATTGCAGTGTTGGAGTTTGTGAAAGAATTCACAAGGCTTTTCTAAAAACACGCCCAGGTGTTTTATGTGTTCGCCACTCCGAACACGGTCGCCGCGAATGTGCAAAAACCTTTTTAACAATGTACTAACTTTCCCATGTACTCTATTTTCAGTTTTGACAGTTCAAATGACTTGCTTCCAGACTAAGATGTCAAAGCCCCACTGAGAAACTTTTTTTCCCAGCCTTAAAATACTGATGCCCAGACAACAATCAAGACCAGCCCACGGAGGATTTTCATTAGATAGTATAGTTTTGTGAAATAAAAATGACAAAACAATTGATAACACACGATGTTACGAGTTTACAGACATTATTTAGTTACAGACATTTTCTTAATATTTAGAATGTTATACAACCTTACCTATAACACATGTGTCACACTATTCTGTTGTAACATTGATCTCTACTTTTGAAACTGATCATATTCCACGCTCCATTCACCAGACTTCTTGTCCTTGCAGTTCCAGAGTTCTGTACTTTCGCATCTTAGTGCATTTTCATGCAGACACTTTACACCAGTAGTTTTTTTTTCTTACCTCATACTAATATTTCTGTGATCTCATTTATGCTAAACTCCTTGATATCTATCACCTTGATCAATCATACTGTTCCTACTATGACATCTGTTAACAGCATATTAACTCATACCCAAAACTAGTATTGCATGTTATGCTATCTTTCTCCACAGGATTATTTATTTTTCCAATGTACATTATTATTATTTTAGACCCAGATGTATATTAGTACTGTCAAGATTTTAAAACATTCTCCAAGATTCCATATCCCAACCTTGACTCTCTATAGTAAGATTTTCTTCACTCCACTGTTACAACATCTTTAACTTACTATTTTTCCTTTCCACTATATTGAGACGACATTCTAGACTTGTGATCTTTTCAATCCCAATCATATTCATTCCTTGGAATTACAATCATGTTGTAATCAGGAGATCCTTGATGTACCCTTTCCTCGCCACTTATTGACAACA